>SRMA01025787.1:260824-471558 GCA_007224835.1 Danionella cerebrum
GCACTGGTGGAGGACGTCGATCTCAAGTTCTGAAGCTAATTTTGAGCTAAAAACTGCACACACCTTTATTTTATAGCATAATCGTTCTACTCTATCAGTTTCAGGCAATTTAAAATTTTAGCCAAAATTGAAAAAACACCAAGTGGTTAGTATGTCGTTTTTGATGAAAAATGTAAAAATTTCAAATTAGTTTAAATTAAATCTATATAAAGGAAACGTGCGCGCGTACACATTCCAGTCATTTTCAGGTTGATATCTCATGTAAAACTGGAGATTTGGACGTTTGATTTGAAGATGGCGCGCACCCTACACCTGCACTGGTGGAGGACACAGATCTCAAGTTCTGAAGCTAATTTTGAGCTAAAAACTGCACAAACCTTTATTTTATAGCATAATCGTTCTACTCTATCAGTTTTAGGCAATTTAAAATTTTAGCCAAAATTGAAAAAACACCAAGTGGTTAGTATGTCGTTTTTGATGAAAAATTTCAAAATTAGTTTAAAATAAATCTAAAGAAAGGAAACGTGCGCGCGTACACATTCCAGTCATTTCCAGGTTGATATCTCATGTAAAACTGGAGATTTGGACGTTTGATTTGAAGATGGCGCGCACCCTACACATGCACTGGTGGAGGACACAGATCTCAAGTTCTGAAGCTAATTTTGAGCTAAAAACTGCACACACCTTTATTTTATAGCATAATCGTTCTACTCTATCAGTTTCAGGCAATTTAAAATTTTAGCCAAAATTGAAAAAACACCAAGTGGTTAGTATGTCGTTTTTGATGAAAAATGTAAAAATATCAAATTAAATTAAATTAAATCTATATAAAGGAAACGTGCGCGCGTACACATTCCAGTCATTTTCAGGTTGATATCTCATGTAAAACTGGAGATTTGGACGTTTGATTTGAAGATGGCGCGCACCCTACACCTGCACTGGTGGAGGACCTAGATCTCAAGTTCTGAAGCTAATTTTAAGCTAAAAACTGCACACACCTTTATTTTATAGCATAATCGTTCTACTCCATCAGTTTCAGGCAATTTAAAATTTTAGCCAAAATTGAAAAACACCAAGTGGTTAGTATGTCGTTTTTGATGAAAAATGGAAAATTTTCAAATTAGTTTAAATTAAATCTATATAAATGAAACGTGCGTGCGTACACATTCCAGTCATTTCCAGGTTGATATCTCATGTAAAATTGGAGATTTGGAGGTTTGATTTGAAGATGGCGCGCACCCTACACCTGCACTGGTGGAGGACCTAGATCTCAGGTTCTGAAGCTAATTTTGAGCTAAAAACTGCACACACCTTTATTTTATAGCATAATCGTTCTACTCTATCAGTTTCAGGCAATTTAAAATTTTGGCCAAAATTGAAAAAACATTAAGTGGTTAGTACGTCGTTTTTGATGAAAAATGGAAAAATTTCAAATTAGCTTACATTAAACCTATAGAAAGGTAGAATGTGGCACATTCCAGTCGTTCTACCTTACCAGTTTCAGGTAATTTGAAAATTTATCCAAATTAAAAAAAAAAAAACCCAAGTCTTTTTATTGATTTCTACATCCATCTCAACATGTTGAGCCATTTTTAAGCTAAGAACGTGTGGCAAAGAATTTATGATATTTCTTCCTAAATTCTTCATGCGAAAAAATAGCTTTCAACATAAACAAAAGAAAAAAATATATTTTTACTCTGCATTGAAAGTAAATAACTTATATGCAACCTTTTTTTTAAAATGTCTTCCCAGTAAAACATAGAAGCAGGGAGGCGAAATGGAAGGTTCACCCACTCTGCATGTCCATTTGGACAATGATTAGTGCTTTGTTAATTAGCCGACCAATGGCAGATACAATCCTGTTCATGCAGACTACCTACGAGGAGCCAGATTAGTTAAGCCCCGCCCCCATGCCTCTAAATTTATTAACGTTTCAAGCTGCAAAAATACATCCTAGATTCCTAATTTATTTATTTACGTTTATAAAAAGGCTTACGACAGTAATCTCATGCCATTCGAACGGCACAACACATATTATAACATTTAATTTAATGCAACAGATATCTTCTGTTTATCTTATTACTTCCAGGGTGGACCATCTGACCAGACCATACTTTTGAAATATGTCTAAATAATAAATGCCAAATACTATTTGGAAAAAAACTCAAAAAGAGAACACAACATTTAGTAAGTTAATAGAACTCCTACCTGGGCCTTCGAGTTTGTAGCGGGTAATAAAGATGATTTTATTCTGATCCTTGTTGAAAGATAAGTGTCTTCATAAATCTTCCTAGTCTTGCAAAACGTTTAATTCTCCAAAGATTTTGAGTATGAAACATTACGGCGTTTGGAGAACACACCTTGCTCGTTAACCTACACGCCAGGTGTTCAATCGCCTTCAGATAACTACTTCCGTCTAATGCTCTTTCTATGTCTCCACCTTGCGGCCAGTGGTAGAATGGCAGTGTCAAGTATTTACAGACCGTAAAAAAGGTCAAAAACTAAAGCTAAACGATTTATTGATCATAAAAGGTCTAATTTAAGAGGAAAATTTAAAAACGACATAAAAGTACGAAATACACACTTGTCGACCCATAAATTTATTGAAATTAGTATTTGAGCTACATTATGGTTGCACTTACGTCTTCTTTGAACTGTAGTAAAGGTTGCCAGCGATCGGTCCTTTGCTGCAATTGTTGTTTACTTTCTTTCTTTTTTTAACACATTATTATTATTATCATTAATATAAATTATATTCTCACTTAAAAAAAAATACTATATAAAAAAAGAAAAGATCTGATAAACCTGTAAGAAAAACATCAGAAGAAATAGAGTAAAATATAAAACAAAACTAACAAGTCAATTCAATCCAGCCATTTAGAAAGTTTCTTGTATTTAATATTTTTAATTTATTGGTTAAACTGATTCTTCTAATTTCTAAAGTTGTATTCATAGACTGGGCCTCTGATGTGGGACCATGGCACCCTATCGGTTTGGAATTTTGAAATAAAATAAACAATTCTAAAAAAATGACAAAAGTTTCCAATATCAAAAATATTGTGATTTTACGTCAGGTTATTGCTTTCCGCTTTTTTTCTCAAACAAATGCACACATTTATTACAATCTTTAATTCATATTATGTAGAAAGTATTGTTTGCTTTAAGATTTAAGTACATTAAAGCTGTAGTTAAGTGGGGCTTTGCACCACTACATGACCTAGCCACCAAATGGTACTAGTTATTAGTAGGATGCCAGGATAAGCTGATGTCATTTCCTCAGTTTTGCACTGTGTGAAGTTATTGGCTTTTTGGTTGGTAGGGCAGTGCAGTCAATCAATCACTACAAACTTTCACGTGGCCTTCAGTTAGCTCATAATACGTTTCCTGGATTGTTTCATGCATCCAAGTTGTACGTCACCAATTTGTGTAGTTTGGTGGAAGGGAGAGTATGGTACAGGACTCAACTTCCCAGATTGCACTTCAAAGCAGGGTCCGTAAAGACATGTTGTGGTAGTACTTGGCAAGCCTAAAAAGTTGAGTCCTGACCTCAACAGAACAAACAGATGTCTTAAAGCAAAGACTTCTGGCCAATCAGTGCCTGACCTCACAACTGAACACACTTTTAAATTATGTTACAGTTGTGGTCATACAGTTACCTGATGAACCCTTGCCTCTTTCATCCAGTGATGCGCTGAATTCCAAGGGATAAAAGTTATCCAAGGAACCGGGAATGTCAATCAGAAGTGTTTAGATAGACAGTGAGGGATTCTGTTGAAAGCTATGAAAAATTCTGCTACAACTGCCAGAAAAATTGTAAGGGATCCGAAGAAATGCAAGGTGTGTAAACGTATGAGCAAAACTGTATAGAGGAGGTCACTTAAGTTCACATGCTATAATTTTCAAGGCAATAAAGTGTGATTATTAAAAAAACAGTCACATAACACAAACAAGTTTGGTTTGTTTTATTGTAAATACGACAAAAAGGAAACAATTTTATTTTACAGTTATTGATCTATATATTGGCATGAATTCAAGTCGCAGCAAATGCATGAAACAGCAGTTGGTGAATGATTTTAACTGATCGAAATAAATTATCCGTCATTTATTCTCCTGTTCTCACAAACAAAAATGCAGATTAAATAAAATAAATAAATAAAAATCATAATCATGATTAGATACGCCGATAAAAAAAGAACAAATGTACAAATGAAATCAAATATACAGTACTGACCACTTATCTAAACAGACAGACCTGCACTGCCATCTCGTTAATTTTCATATCCGATTGGCCAATCACAAGGCAGAACAAACTCTTTGCATATTTATCTTAATTTCCTATTCCATCTTCCAACAAACTGTTCTGTAGTAGATTGATCTTATTTAAGTCTCTTAGCGTCGCTGATTGAAAAATATTCTTTCCTTTGTACTTGAAAAATAAGAAGGCATGACTTCCGTCTCGCCAGGCTACGAGGATATTGCTTACTGTGGCTGTGTTTGTAGAACATAATCATTACATATGAATATAATAGTACTTAATACAACTAACACCAATGCACAAATTATACAATGCAGGATGATGCTAAATTTGGTGAAAACACTCAAAAGGTTGATCAAATATGAAAAGCAAGTGTCCGGTACAAAAAACGGCAACTTTAATGTTTTCTTTTCTCATAAACAATGAAAGATGTGCATGAGGGAGGGGTTCAATTACTCTTTTTTCGTACATTTTTATTTTCTTTCATCTTTTTCGGTGGCCTGCGTACATGCCTGGCTCTCCTAACAAACACAGTATTTACAAAACAGTTTCCAATGAGGAAAGCGAGGTGTGTTTCCTGTCTGATGACATCACTTCCTCCCGGTGAACCTGCAGGTGCTCCGTCAGGATCTCGTTTTGCAACTGCACAATATCTTACAGCAAGTCATTAATAAATTAAAGGTGGTGTGAAAGAGCAGGAAGTGAGTTCGCTCCCCGCTTACTTCTGTTTTACATATACAGAGGTTCAGTCCAGGGTTGCCAGATCCCATCAAGACACTCACAGAAACTGCTCTGGTAACTAAGCTCACAGCCCAGTGATCTTTTGCACATAGAGGCAGATGTTTCTTCATCCTTCCTGTTCTTGCAGGGGGGAGAGAATCCTTAAACGATAGGTCTCAGAACGTCTACTAATCACGAAGCAGCAGGAAACCAGGTCGTTCTGATCTCAGGTAGCTCAGTATCTGGTCTGATGCTCATAGTGCCATCGGTTAAAATCAATGTTAAATGCCACAATGCTGCCCGACGCCATCCCAGTGATCAAAGTCCTGCAAACACACATAGAACTTATGATGTTCCCACTGATTAAGAAAGTGGTAGTTTTTGTGCATTTTTGAGAGCCTATATGTGTTTGAAAAGTCACAGAATTTCACACACACTTCAGAACTGGTCAAACTATACATGAGATTGTGGTTTAAAGAGGGAGTGTGGCAAAATACGTTTTCAAACTGTTGCAATCTCAGTTAGTTGTATGCAAATTAAATTCGGCAGACATACGTAGTATACCAAAACTTAAATATAAGTAATATGGATCACCTTTCAGCGACAGGAAGTTGGCTATTTCCTCAAAATTCTCTAAAGATGAACTCCTAGAGATTTCATCTGTTCATCTCCAAACTTCTATAGTCTTATCTGAAGTATGTTGGATATTAATTTGTGAAATTCCACTCCCCACTTTCCTTTTAACACCCTCCTGTCCTGATGTAACTAATGCAAACTGGTCTGTGGAAACAATCTAAGAAAATTGGCCAAAACAAAACCAGAAAATATTTTGACCCATAAAAACTCATCCACCTTGGGGTCATAATACATTGAGACGTGGTTTTCATTAGTTAATTTGCCTGCGCTGTTCAGTAAATTTACCAATTCTTGCCTGAATACATCTTTATAAATAAGGTATGGTTGTAAAGTGTAGTGCAACAAACTGGATTATTTGCGAACAAAACATTTTTTTTACATTTTATTTAACTGTTAAATAAAAAAAATCTACTTTTAAAGTTGTTTTCTCATCAATCTAAACAGAAAATAGAGGTATGGCCAGTGTCTCTATTCATAAAAAATATAAATTAAGTATACTCACCTCTGGTCATGTGACAGGTCCATGGCCCTGATGCCTGCATCACAGCCGGGGTAAATATAGAGCTGTTTAAAGTCACAGGCCTGCCAGACCTCCACCACTCCATTATCTCCTCCAGTCACCAGGTTCTGTCCATCACTGCTCAGCAGAATGGCCTGAAAGACAGACATGATGAGAACCAACCACCTCCTGTACAGAACTAGTGTGTATTCGAGTGATGTCTTACGCGTGTGGAGTCGTTGATCTCCATCTGCGCCAGGAGCTTCCCGTTGATGCTGAAGTTGCAAAAGTGTCCTCTCTCATAGTAGATGATGCAGTGGCCTTCACTCGAGACAGAGATGAGCCGGGGCCTCAGGCAGGTCTCAGGGCCCTCCAGTGCGCGTAGGAGATCTCCGGTGATGGTGTGCACCAAGCATGGCCCCTCTGAACAAAGCAGCCCACACAGACCTTTATACACACTCTCCAAATATTGCTATACAGCTAGAACTTCTATAACTATGGTTAGAACCTCTTTTGAACAAAAAGAGTGGGTATCAAAGAGTGAGCCAGTGTTTGGAAGAAATCATCTGTTTTATCATGTTAATTTTACCAAAGGTTCCTTTTAAAAAATGGTACTTGGACACCATTGCTCTAAACCTTAAAATGAGAGCTTTACCAACAAAACCTTGAAGCCCTTCGAAAATAAAGTTTTTTTAATGCGTTTATCAATTCTGTGTTGTTTTCTACTATTAATAATATGTAATTAGTGCCATTTTTGTTGTAGACGTTTCTAATTATATTTCCATCGCATTAACATATTTAGATGTCTTAGATGTCGATTTCTCCAAACATTTCATCAATGGAGATATTGAATTGGTTGTGATACAATTCAGTAGATCTCTAATGTACATTATACCTAGTCAAATAAACATATATCAATCACAATATTGTAGATAAGTGTGATTGGAGATAATTGGTGTAATTGAAATAGGGTTGTGACTAGTTCCGAGAGAGTGTGAAATGTAAAAACAGCATGCCGTATCAGAGGATCTAAAAATCTAAATATTGCTTCTAACCCAATTGATAACAGAAACGCTGCTTTATTTAGATTCAAATCCAGTGAGAAGTTTTGTATCAAGAAAAGAGCAAAAGAGAAAAGGGGGGGAAAAGAAAAGGAGAAGAGTGTCTTTTTCAAAGTTCAAAGCAGGAAAGAGAACGAGAGATTCCCAGCACCCTGAGGGTAGTTGTTATGTGACTTCCTGTTTGGGAACAATAGGATTCAAATTTTTTGCAGTACCAATTTTTTGATTTTTGAGAACTGTTCTGCATGTGTTGTAGTCTGTCTGCAAAACAACACATTTCTTTTCCTCGCAGTCGTATTCTAAGAAATCCCATATAGGGCTCTGCTGCTTTCTTCCAACTTTAGCATTTTGCTTGATGGCTGAGAGAGAACAATTGGAGACAAAAAGATAGTACTGTGAGGTATCAGCAGCTCACCAAAAGAACTATGGATTGATGTCTTTTATATCAATGTAAAAAAGTAAAATATATTTTAAAAGAAGAGCAATGCATCTATAATTTTAATCATTTTTATTTATTTCAGTTTTTTTTCAATTTCAGTAATTCAACAATTGTAAAATACAATTATATATAATATATAGATCCAATATACAACTATTACTTATCAGATAAAAACTTATCAGAAATAAATTACTTGGAATTTTTAGAATAAAATACACAAAAAGCCTTAATTTGAAAAGAGAACAAAAAATAAAATCTGGACCTCAGCTGATGAAAGGGATTTTATATTTGAGTACCCTTGCTCTTCTATCTATCTGCTTTACATTGATTTCTCACCTTTGGCGCCACTGATGACGAGGCCCAGTTCAGCACACACAGACACACACACCACTTCATGGTCATGACCCGTCAGAACGGCTCGTGGTGCTGGATAATCACCTGGGGGACAACAAAGTTTTCTCACTGGCCAAAAAAAACATAGCTGCTTCCATAAAAGTAACGTTTAAACAGCCAAAATGATAAAACAGCATAAGAAATGTTGATGATTAACTCACTGTTGTTGGGGTTGTCTCCAATGATGTGGTGCCGCCCACTCCAGTACCACAGAAGAAGAGTAGCATCACGTGACCCAGAGACAATGTAGCAATCGCCACCGATGTAGGATTCGGAACGAGCGAGACACGTTACCACATCCCAATGTCCAAACACAATCTGAGTCAGCTTTCCTAAAGGAGAAGATAAACATTTTTGTTTTTAATGTTTGTTGTTTTGTTTAAGAATTGAAGAAAGGTAATAAAAATAAGTAACATTTGATTCCTGACTTCAACACTAACGCCCTGCAGCTGTCGCCCTCATTAAAGGGGCAACATTATTCCTTTATAATAAAGGTTGGACTAGCACTGCACCTTTGATAACTTTCTAAATTCAACATATTTTCAGTCACACACACAAACTTTGCCCCTGTTCCACCCACTGATGTGCTTCCACTACGCTCCCTTCTGGGTGAACCCCGCCTGGCGGGAAAAACGTAATGAAACGTTAGCACAGAACATCTCTTTTAACGCTCTATAAACGTGATCAGGTAGATATAGATTTAACTTGGATTTTTTTCCTCCAGAGAACCAAACTTTCTGAGTTTGTAAAATGTTTCCAAGATGTGTCACTATTACACTTCCTGGTGCATTACACTTCCTAGACTATTCTGATTGGTTAGTGGGCGGGGAAGATAATTAATGACTCATATAATTTACTTGAGCCTTTTCCTGCTCCCCAGAAATCATTATACATGCAGAAATGACTGTAAATATAACGTCACTACCGTCTCTGATGCGAAAACCACCAGGAAAAATGGTATAAAGCTCTAAGAAATTTGATTTTTCATGATTTGGCTCCTTTAACTCCTCACCCTTTCTATCCACCCTTACAGAACCCCACCCCCCTTGATACGGTCACCTGACCTCTTGTTTATCAATCACTGTTGAAGGCCAGATGAACTCTCAAAGCTTTGAAGGGGTCATGAAATGGATTCACTTTCACAGTTAAAGAATGGTGCGTATGTTTGAGGAGACAACTTTTATTATTGGTTAATTAAGTTTCCTGTACAAAAATAGCTTAAACAGTTTCCTATTTTTTTCAGAATTCAGATTTTTCAGGTTCTGATTGTTCATTCATTCATTTATTCATTTTCATTCCCGCTTATTCCCTTTCGGGGTCTGCCGGTGCCTATCTCCGGCACACATTGGGCGAGAGGCGGGGGTACACCCTGGACAGTTCGCCAGTCCAACACAGGGCAACATTCACACACACATGCACACCTAAGAGGAATTTAGCTTATTCAATAAACCTATCCGCATGTTTTTTGGGGATTGTGGGGGAAACCGGAGTACCCGGAGGAAACCCACGCAAGCACAGGGAGAACATGCAAACTCCTTCCAGGAAGGTCACCGGCGAGCCTCGAACCCTCTACCTGGAAGGCCACAGTGCTACCCACTGCGCCACTGTGCTGCCCAGGTTCTGATTGTAAGTAGAACAAATGTTTTGTAGCTGTACGACCCAGAACAGAACATCTTCCCTGGGCAGATGAAACAAGCACGTGTGAAGATTTTTTTTTTAAAGATTACTTTTCTGCCGTAGCTTTATTGAGTAATGAACTGAAAGGACAGAAGAGAGAGACAGGAAGCGAGTGGGGTGTGCCCGAGCACAGGGCTTGGGATTCAAACTTACAGCACCCTGCACCCTAGCCACTATGTGGCAGCACAGGGTGTGAAGATTTTAAATAAATCTTTCATTGAAGCTTTATTGTTCCTTTAAAAAGATTTCACAATTCATGACCCCTCTAAAGCTTTCCATCAAAATGAAACAAAAATACACAATCCACACAGTTATCCACTTTCCTGTTTGTCATATATTTTGAAGCTACTCAAAAAACAAACCCTTTGTAAGTTCATAAAAATCAAAACTCCCACAAACCGGTCTCAGTAGAGTAAACGCGGAAGCTCTTGTCCCAGAATCCACAGGCCAGGATGTAACGATTGTCTGCTGTCACCACAAAGCAGTGAGTGTTGATCTGGATGCTCTGATCCACCAGGTCTGTGATCTGCCTTTTGCTGATGCCCGAGTTATTTGCTGTGAGTGACACAAAGACATGCAAATCAGTCAACGTCTAAGAGATATGTACATTCTTTAGTAAAAAATACAATAAATAATTTCTATACCAATCACTTTTACAGTCCTATGGATTGCCTATGCATAGCTTCTTGAGGGTGGACTGCTGTTTTGCCTCCGCCTCCTTGAATGGGATTCGCTCTTGTGGCTGTCAATCATCAGTCTGGTAGCCAATCACAAAGGAGCTTCCAAAAGCTGACACCTGCCACCTACATTCCTAACTCTAATCGTAAGCACTCAAGGAAGAGGTTCTAGCTGATTCAGAACTAAATGCTTTGGAAGTGTTTCTTGATATCCCAAGATCTCCTGATGACGCCCACTTTCATCCATCACTTTATTTTGTTAGAAACTTTGGGTGACTTTTTGACCTTTACACTAATAGTTTCATACATTGTACTGTAAAACAAAACAAAAACAAAAAACAAATGGTCATGTGATCAGAGGAACTCACCAATAAGAGAGTCCATCTCTATAGGGAGGTGATGAGCTTGTTCTAGTGAGTATCCCGGAGCACCTCTGAGACCTGCACAAAAATACGATTAAAACTATTTTTAGAACTATTTTTTAAAACTATTTTTGCACAAAAATACGATTAAAACTTATTTTTACAACTAGAAAGCGTAAAATCCTTTAGTGTGAGATTGCATTGTTTTGTTTGCAAGTGTAATAATGAGAATTGATTATAGAGAATAAAGGGTTTTTATTTCATGAGAATAAAAAGCAGAATCCACATGAATGAAACTCAGTGAAAGGTGTGTATGTGAATCTGACCAACGGTGTTGTGCCAGCGGTTGACGGCAAACAGCCGACTGCAGGTGACCGTAACTGCAGCAGGAATGCTCAGGTGAGGAAGGGTGTTTGCCGCCACATGAGTGACTGGAGAGTTGGAGGGAAACTTGAGCACCATGATCACATCTTGCTGCATCTGATCCTTGAACATCAGCGGACTCTGAGGAAGGAAACACTGATGAGCAGAAGAGAGGAAGAGCAGGAGAAGGAGGGGAGTTAGACGATGGAGAGAGGAAAGGACAGGGTGTTAGAAAGGCACAAGTACACTGGAGCAAAGAAGGTGAGGTGGTCGGGTAACTTTCGGGTTAGTTTAGGAGCGTCAGGAAAAAGGGGATTCTGGGTTTTGTTTTGTTTTTTTACAATCAGGTGTTCCATTAACTGTTTATCTTAAACTAAATACAGATTTACTCCTATCAGTTTAGTATTTCGTGAGCTTGTCCACATTGTGTTTTGAGTTCTTTAGCTCCTTGGAGATATACAGAGCTAAAGATTTATCTCGCTTCATATATTATCACACCCCTAGTTACCAACATATCAAATTAGCTGCAAAGCTCTGCAGTAACCTTCTTAAAAACAGTCAGGGAGCTCACAACCGCACAAAAAAAGATTTAGGTAAAATGTCTATCCGGCTCGAAGGTCCTCTCAACAGTGAAAACAGCACCTCTAATTCCATAGGTAACATGTAAATAGATAAAAAAAAAGTAAGAAATCGTAGAATCTCACCAGATGCATGGCAGAACTTCGAGGCGGATGTGGCTCTATGAGAAGCTGTGAAGGAGTTTGTCCAAAAGATTGAATCTGAGCCTCCATGGACTGCAGAAGAGAGAGAAAGATCAATTATACACTGAGTTTCGCTCACAAAAAGACTGACCCCGCAACTTATTAGCATATTTTATGCCCATAAAAAAGGTTGTATCCATAATTTATCAAATAGTATTTTGATTAATTAACCCTTGTGAATTGCTCAAATTCACTATCCTTTCTTATAACAGCCACTAAATTAAACTCAAGATCAAAATTTTATTCCCATTTTTTTGCACAAATCTCTTTATCCACCTCAGCTCTAATTAAAACCACCATTTAGAACCATTAACCATTGAGATGTAGTTCCAGAAGGACAGTAGCTGTTAAGAGACACAGGGTGTATTTTGGAGTTTTTGAAAAATTTCAAAACATTTTCTTAAAATATGTGTAAAAATAAGATTTGCCACCAAAAATCATTCAATTTGTTGAAAGAGTTGGGACTCCAAATTGCCCTGAAGTGGATGGAAACATCCCCAAAAATACATTAGAACAACACAAAAGTGCTGGTAGCTGGCCCTGCTGCTGTTGGATACTATGTATATCTATCAAAATGTGCTTTTTAGTAACTTTTTAGTCATTTTTAAGTTTCTAAGTAAAGTAATGATGAGAAAAAAAAAAGTCTGAGACATGAGCTCAAAAACAAGGAAGTAGAGACTTCATATGCTTTGGTCTAAGGTAAACCAATACCAGCTACTTATGTCCCAGTACCCAATCATACCCAGCCCCCACAATGTACAGGATTCTATTTTCTGATCAGGTTGACAATGACATTTTGAATACGCTCTGTAATGGCAATTTGCCATTAAAGCAGAAAAAATTCTATTTAATAATTGAACACAACCGTTAATAAAGCAGAGTTTAGAAAAGCTTTTGGCCTGTAAATACTAAATATGCAGCTGGGTTGTCTCTTCTTGGAAACCTTTCTGAGCTGTGGAAGACCTCACCTCTCTGAGCTGTGGGTCAGTGATGGTCTCCAGGCTGATGGAGCCCTCATATGACATGTAATGGAAAAGGTTGAGGGCCCTGATGGCCTCAGGTCCCCTTTGTTTATAGCCAAAGATCAGGTCGATCCACTGGTGGAGCTGACATGACACAAACTCACTCTCTAGAGCCTGAAAAGCCCAAAGGTCATTAGACTCACCACGTGACTGGATCACCATCACAATTAGATTTCTACATTTAATAAGTGTCTGACTCACCATCCGGTTAATGCGAACAAAGTCCTCTGGTTTTTTGGCCCAGACTGGCAGGTCGACATCACAGACTGTCGTTTGATCATCTCTCACACCCAGATCAAACCCGCTGCTGTTCACAAACATCTCCGGCAGGTAGTAGAACTCTGGGATGAGCTCCTGTTCATCAAAAGCCACACACAAAAGCATGCATGTAAGAGCTAGATTCAATTAAAATGCCCTATATTATAAAGACTATAAACATTTTGCAACTTTTAAGTAACCATCAGAACCGCGCAGAGATATGGGCCCCTACAGAAAGATGAGACGAAATTTAACCGTCAGATACCTGCTCTGAGCTATTTACTCTGGTATATGTCTGTTTCAGAATTCATGTAGAAATTGATTAGTGGAGAAAGCAAGGGCATTTCAACAGGAAAAAACCCCAAATAGATAACGCAAAACCCCAATAAAACACTGTAAATACTCTACCAAACCACCAGGTGGCAGTCCAGACCTGTTCTATAGAGGACAGTGCACTGGACTTGTATGAGCGGTTTGAGTCCCAAACCCGTAACCATTTGCCATCCTTCGCTTTCTCTATTCACGCTTAACAAACACTAGGTGGCAGTCAGGTCATGCCATTTATAAAATGAGTATCCAGCATTAAGTTGAAAAAACACAGGTGTTCAATGATCAGACAGGAAATGTATGCATGTAGTCCTGTAAATGCCACGACAGCAAAAACCCAGTCCTCATTTCATCCGCAATTACATTCTTTCGAGCGACACTAATTGCAGAGCGTGACATCCTTTTCAAAACGATGAACGTTCTGTAGCCAACCAAAGGGAAGCTTCTTTCCACCGGCCAGGCGAGACACATTACTATGGGTAGAATTCTGTTCATTTTGACAATAAATATGGTAAATATGGTAAATAAACCCTCTTCAGGCAGAAATCATTTTTGAAAATGATTCTGTTGGATCATTAAACATCATTAAAATCTGTTGACTGTTAACATTAAATAATGCAGCAAACCACAACTGAAACTGCAAATCATCTTAAAGACATGACTAGCAGCACTTTTAAGCAGCTTTAATAGATTGTGTTTCACAGCAATACAAATGTACCACCAACAGCATAACTCAACATCAGCTCAGCGGCAGGGCATTTTGTGCAACACCGTTTTCATACATTTTTGAATTGGTTGCACAACAGCACTCTGCGTATTTCAGAGAACATACAACAATAAACAAATACGAACTATGAACTCGGGTACCCAACACAAAACAACCAAAAAAAAACCCATAGCAGTGTAGCAAGTCATACCCATCACACCTACCTCGTCTTTATTAAAACCTAATTATTACAGAATTTACAAATAATAAGATAGATAAAAATAACAAAATAAGGCATTCAGTCTCTGTATAACCAGAGCAGAAGCTCGGTTTACATTGGTATTTATTAAAAAAAAATCAAATCCGTTTCTGGTGAACGTTCATCATTCGTTTTATGAATTAAATTTACTGCCTTTTCTATTGAATTGGATTTTAATCTATACAAGTTTAAAATGCAGATGATGAAATGTATCCTCACCCGAACATCAGACGTGTCCCTTTGACAGCTTCGCCATGAGCGGGCGATGCCAGAAAACGTTCGATCCGGGTGATCAAACTTATTGTTGTTGCAGTTTAAGAAAAAAGTGGTGAAGGGTTCCTGGAAAAAAAAACACTTTAGATTCTTTTCTCTGATGAGAGCTGATGCAGTTCAAACAAACGCAAAGGGACTCACTATTCTGACAAGCCAGTAGAGTGTAGAGGCAGCGGTGGAGTATAGTGACGTGTAGTGATGGGGCGGAGCTCCGTCCTCCTCCCATGATTCATAGCGCTCAGCATAGAACACAGCTCGCTTTGGGTTCAAGGCTCCGATTGGCTATATTGACAAACAGGAATTCTGGTCACTATAATGATACTTCTTTTACTGGGAGATTACTTAATGCACACAAACAAACACTTAGAAGATAAACTATTTGAATAATTTAAAAATATTTTTACACTAGTATATTTATTATAACCATAATATAACTCACAATCAACATTATTATATTGAAACAAATTTGAGGTCATTTTTGAGGTTATAGTTTCATTTTATTTATATTCCCATTAAAGCACAGTTGTTTTTCCTTTGGTTTAAACCAACTGCAGAAACTATTTAAATGTCCAACTTGTCGTCAAAAAATAAAACTGAAATGCTATGAGGGTCTAGTTTGATTTGTATTAAAGAATGAAATATCATCCACCCACTAGGGGGCAGCACTTATGTATGCATTATTATGTGTCTTACACTTTGAGTGGTTAAGTGAGCTTTTTTTATTTTATACAGATTCTATTTTGGTGAGCAATGGATTATGTCTCCTACCAAATATTATCTAAACACTTAAAGAAGTTGCAGAAGTAACTAGAAACATCATAAAGAGACGATGCTACTCTCCAAGAAACTTGATAATGTATCTTAAGAGAATATAGTATCATGATATATAGTGTGCCACCCTTACATGTCACTAGTTTGATGTTAGTTGTGATACCTTTGAGAGATCCCGGAAATTCCCAGGCAGGGTGAGATCCAGATCTTCAGACTCATAGTTGGTGAGCACCCAGGGGAAGATGGGATACTGGTTGAGATCATTATAGGTCCTCCCTGCAAACCGTATATTTGACATCGTCTCAACATCCACTGTATCCTTGTTAAGTTCTAGGATAGAAATGTCGGCGTACTGTACCTGCAATCGTGTTGAGGAACATAAGGTACTCGAAATTCGAAATCTCCCTCCGCTGCCATCTTTGCGTCATGTTAGACGACTTAAAAAGTTGCCTTGGTGTCGCCAAAGAGATCCGTCTACGAGGAGAAAAATTAACATTCTGCTTGTATCAAAACACGTTTAGAAATTAGAACAAAGTCATTGCCTTCTGTTCGCCCATTATCCAGAAGCCCATCCCAGCCTTGTGCTAATCTACAGTTTTGTCTCTGGTGTCTAAAAACAGATTTGGTTTTGAGTGATTAATAAAGCGTTTAGACAAGTTATAGTTGTAATTCTTGCTGGTTGATAGGTGATCAAATGTGAATTTCTTGCAACAAAATGGAAATTAAATATTTCAATTCTACTTAAAAGATTAAAGAATCAGCGAGGGACTAGCAACCTATCCAGGGTGTACACCAGCCTCTCGCCTGAAGTTAGCTGGATATAGGCACCGGCAGACCCTCATTGGGGTACCCCATTCTTTGGGAGATGTTGCAATGGAGGTGGTGTGCATTCTTTTGAATCCACCTCAATAAAATTATTTTTGTCAATGAAACAAAAACTGAAGAACTGAACAAATGCCGACATCAGTCCCCTCACCTTGCTTGTGGGAGGCCATAGCTGGTGCCGACGCCGACCCGAGGTAAGCTGTACACTACTTTCTTTACTGTGGCCTGATCAGGAAAGTTGAACATGACAGATGCTAGGAAGAAAAGAAAAGAATTAACCAGGTCGAACCAATATTTACCAAAAACTGTTTTTGCGCGGTTTGGCATCATCTTACTTCTGTTGGCCATGAAGACCTCCAGGCCAGTGTTCTGGAGCAAGTAGCGTCTGGAAAACACAGCTCGAATCTCACTGAACATCCACTTCCCATGCAGACCCTCAGTGTATGCCAACACCTGACAAACACATCGAAACATAAACTGGGTGAGATTTGATCCTGGTGCTTTTAGGGTCAAATCTAATGAGGCTGCAGAAAAACACTAATTAGGGCTCGAGCACCGAGCTGCTCAAAGTGTTATAGTTTCTTAGCCTTCGCTGCATTTTTGAAGGTCTAAGTGTGTTAAAATTTCACATACGTCAGAATTTGTGAAAGTTGACATCTGATTGGGGTTTGAAAAGTGGATGTGGCAAAATGGCTCTATAGCGCCACCTAAAGCATTTCAGCAATGGTGCACTAACAAGTTGTCAAATTAAGTCAAATTAAATTCAGCACAAATATAAGTAATATAAATTGCATTTCCAAATTTGTCGACTATTTCACAAAAAACTTTTCCACAAAGTCTTCCTAAATTTGATCTTAAGTCATACGGGATGCTGAATTGCGAAGTTTAAACTGAGTTAAAAACTGCGTTTCACTATGTGCGCACAGTGGTCGTTGGAAGTCGAAATTTTCCCATAAACAGGAAGTTGTTAATAACTTAGCCATACAAAATCAGATTGGGTTCAAACTTGGCATGCGTGTTAAGAGTCCATGTTTGAACATATCTAAATAGCAACCTACCGTGTCAGTTATAGCACCCCCTAGTAGCAACATGGAAAATCCCATTTTCTGCAGTTTAAATACTGCTATTTCAAGCAGTGTTTTCAAGGACTTGTTACACTCATGAAAGGAACCAAGAGCTACAAAAAAAAGTCAACTGGAGTGAGTTTCCAAAACCGTCAGGATGCCAGCTATTTTTAATCCACCAAACTCCTCCTAGAGATTTTATTTCTTCATCTTCAAACTCTTTAAAATCAGTCTTATCTTAAAGAAGATGGGATGTAAAGTTAAATGATTTTATGACTTTTTAAAAACTAATTTATTACTTTAACGATTGTTTTAATGAATAAATTATTTGCTTTGATCAGATGTGAAAAAACAACTAATAAATTATGATGGCAACAAAGGTTCTGCACTCATCTGACTTGTACAACTATCCAAAACCCAAGGGATCCATCTCTCCAATCTGATATCAGCTCCAAAACGAGCAATTCCCCTTACCTTAGCATCAGTCTTCTTGAAAGTAGGATCATCCTCATCAACTTCAAAGTAGATTTCAGTCGTGGTGATAGAAAGTGTCCCTCTAGCAACAACAACGGGGGCGACGAGCTGTGCGGGTGTGCTCAACACAACAGGACCTAAAAGAAACCACGTAAGTGGAGCATTTAGACCAGGGGTGTCAAGCTGCCTCGAGCACTTTAGTGCAGAGACCAGGAGTTTTTGAGGAAAAAAAAAAAGTCCAATAGCAGGATCAGGTGATATTCAGGATGGAACTAAACTGTAGTTGGACATCCCTGATTTAAAGGGTGAATCGTAGATTGGTAAAGGAAAGGGAGTGATACCTTTGGATTTCTGCAGAATAAAGTAATCACAGATGTTTGTTTTACTGGAAAATGAGTGATCTCGTCTGACGGCACTAAGAAAAACTCATAAACATTCGGGGTGAAGCATAGCAGCAGAATGAATGCACGTCATGTAGAGTTGTAGAACCCAGTGCTGTATCATTTTTTCAACTGAATTTTAATGCTGTATCTGTACTTTTATTGATCATTTTATTTTTCCTTGTCGGGGATGACTGCCTAACGTTTTAAGTCGAATCGAACGAAAGACCTCAAGATATCTGGCAGGAATTCAGCCATATTTTAAAATAAAAAGTGCATTTGTGCTATCATTAGAAAAATAGCTGGACTCTCTACACACACCGGTGCATGTGCCAATCACAATCCACCTATTGTTTCATTTTACTTTCAAAAACAACGTGTACGTTTCAAAAAGGTTATTCGTTTTGATATTTTTAGGTTTGAAACATTACAAGAGTTATGACATCATTTGTGATTTAGTTCAAATTTAAATGTGAAAAAATGCAAAATAATCTTTCAGTCTGTTCTACAGTCCCTAAATTAGTGCCATCTAGTGGTGAAAAGAAGGGAGATCCATGAGAAGTTCTGGCACAAAAAAAAGCACAATGGCACAAGTGCTTTTCAATTTTACATTGTTTTTAATTTTTATTTAGTCTCAACCATTCATTCATTAATTTTTCAACCCGCTTATTCCCTTTTTGGGTCACGGGGGTCTACGGGTGCCTATCTCCAGCGCACATTGGGCGAGAGGCGGGGGTACACCCTGGACAGGTCGCCAGTCCGTCACAGTTGTCGCAACCATTCTTTCTCACTTTTTTAGTTTTGGCAGTTAAAAAAAAATGACAAAATGTAAAACAGAATTGTATATTTTTTTAAGGCTTTTGTGGAATTATTGTGTAAAATGATGAAATTTTAAATTAAACTGGGGATGTATTAAACAAATGACATCAAGCATTGCCACAAAAAAAAGCATTTTGAAGAGCAAATTGTAAAGTAGTAAAAAAAAAAAACCTCAAAACGACCCCAGACTTCTTTTTAGAAACAATTGACTGTTTTGACATGAAACAATTTTTGCATTTTCCAATCTTTTCAGCCGTTTTCCAAATCTGG
This sequence comes from Danionella cerebrum, assembly GCA_007224835.1. Lineage (NCBI taxonomy): Eukaryota > Metazoa > Chordata > Actinopteri > Cypriniformes > Danionidae > Danionella > Danionella cerebrum. The sequence goes on from SRMA01025787.1 coordinate 280,116, forward strand.
TGGTCGTACCATTAGCATAGATAATTAAATGCTATCAGACCAGCTTTTCAGTTTCCATATCAACACCATATTTCTCCCATTCAAAACTAGACTCTTAAGAGCTTAGTCGTGTTGTAAAACCCAATATTTTTAAAACTTTAAAGTTTATTTTTGAAGGTATAAATGGCAATGAAATCTGGTAGCATACAAAGGCATAAAAGTAATCCATAATGATTCCTTTGCTAAAAACTTAAAATTTGTTCCATTTAATATCGATTCAATTAATTTCTATATCAGTCAAATGCTTGGCTATAAATGGTTCAGTTTCAATGTGGATTTTGCACAAACCTTTCCAACCTCATCCGATTGGCTGAAATCATAGTTGAAAAGGATTTGATTTTCATTAGGGATTGCAAAAAAAAAAATTAAATAAAATAAAATCACAGCATATTAGTTAAATTAAAATGATTAATTAGTTATAATGTGTTAAATACACTCAAGCGCCATGTTAACATCATTTACAAAGTGGCTGTTTTGATGAGAAATAATTAGTTAATGTAGTCATTCAGTCAAAATCTGATGTACTGTATCGCTCATAATCAGGCTTTTGTTACGCGTCTGTGGAGCTGATTGTGGGCTAAGAGGCTAATTAGCATACTGGATTACTCAAAGACCAGACTTGCCTCTTGAGATAAACACCCTCGGACGAAAAGCCACTGGGAATAAAGTAAAGTTGCATTCATTAGCAGACGCACACAATACATAAAAGCAGCTCAGCGCTAATGGATTCAGCACCATCCGCTGAGAGCGGCGCTGTTGGCGCTCGCAGGCTAATGAGCTTAAGAGTGTCATGGCAGCCATCCAGAGGGAGGGAGGTTGGGAGGGCTGGTGTACCTGCGAGGTTGTCGATCTCTTTTTCCTGCAGCAGACTGACGGCATCATCATCTCCCTCCAGCATCAGCTCGGTCTCCGGGTTCTGACTGACCACCGGGAGACTGCGGAACGACTTCTTCGACTTCAAACCCTCCTCTTCCTCAGGGCCTGCCATAAAAATGGGGCACACGGACAAAAAGATCAATTACAACCTGAATAAATTTGTTGAATGAACACAGAAAAAAGTAGGTCTTTATTTGTAGATAAAAATATACAAAATATAACTTTTTACATAAGAAATCTATGTAGTATTAAAAATATTCTACATATACACAGTAATCTGCAAAGGTTTTAAAGCTGGTGTGAAACAAAACATACTTTCAGAAATATAAATAATAGACTGTTTTTCTGTACATTTACTAAATGAAAGTTGAGCAAAAAAAACAAACAAAAAAAAATCAATAAAATCATTATATTTCACCATTCAAAGCAGAATTGATCCTTACAGCTTCACATTTGTATAGGATTATTATCAGGTGTATCAGCCAACTATAGCAAACAGCTGCTAAAAATCATCAACATCACACTTACCGTATTTTTCGGCTCATAAGACGCACCGGCACATAAGACGCACCCAATTTTTAAAGAGGAAAATCCAGAAAAAAAAGATTCTGAACCAAATACTGTTGTAAAATATTTTATATCAACTGTGTAAAAGTTAACAGCCAAACATGTAACATGAACAGACAGTAAACAGTAAAAGTAACAAAAAAAAGGCTGTAATGTTTTTCTTTGCCCCCACTCATCACTCTAAAGTCCACCATTACTAATAATAGCCAGTAACATTGTCACTACATTACTAATAATAGCCAGTAACATTGTCACTACATTACTAATAATAGCCAGTAACATTGTCACTACATTACTAATAATAGCTAGTAACATTGTCACTACATTACTAATAATAGCTAGTAAGATTGCCCCACATTAGTAATAATACAGTGGTTCTCAAACTTTTTTAGTCGAGCCCCCCTGTAATCAAACACTCCCTAATTGCAGAACATGTTACTTACGTTTGTTATCTCGTATGTACATGTGTGAGATGTACCGTTGAGAGATGATTTGAGTTTGAGTTTATTAAAGAAGAGTTTCAGTCATTGAGATCGTTTTGATACATATTCGTTTTGACGCCCGCGAGAGAGAGAGAGATAGAGAGCGAGCGCTGGAAACAAGCGTATGCTTTTTGTTCTAATATAAATCCTTTTGATTTTTGTCAGCTTATGAAAACCCAAATAACTCCAAAGGATCAAACTGTCCAAGATTGTGAAACTGTCCAAGTGAATGTTTAGCGGAAATAAAACCCTCACAGACTGGAGACGATGCTTATCGATCATCATCTTATTGTCAGGCTCAAAAAACATAGCAGACAAACTATGAGCTGTGCCCATTTCACATCTTGAAATGTATTTTAGCGTGAGAAAACGGGTTTGTAGCGTGAGAGATCACTCAAATGCGAGAGTCAGCTGATCTCTGTAGTTTCGCTCGTGACGTAAGTATGGATGCGAATGCCAAAGGCATTGTGGGAAATGTAGTTTTTCCCCCCGTTTTCGTTACGTCCGCGCAATGGCAGAGATGGGCGATGACGTCAGCGCGCAGCGCTTGGTAAACAAATATGGCCGCGGCTTCGGCCTAGCTCCGGAGCTCCGGAGCTCTTACACCTCTCATACGGCCGTTACCGGACTTCGCGGCGGTTTGCATTCGCTTCATAAGACGCACCAACTTTTCCCCCTCAGTTTTGGGGAAGAAAAAGTGCGTCTTATGAGCCGAAAAATACGGTAGTTTGAAACCCAGTCATGAATTGAAACAGAAACAGCTGTGTAGAAGGCTTACAACTGGGCAGGAAGAGGGGGGGGGGGGGTATTTGGCATAGTTGTACAGAGAATAACAAAAAATAAGTTGAAGCTGTTACCCTTTTAAAATGTTATATTTATAAAAAATGTTTAAAATACATTAAATTAACATTTAGTTCGGATAAGACATCAAACGGCAGCTTTTGCTTTTGTTAAGAAACTGGAGCTTTGAGATATTGTTTTTTTTACCTAATATGTTTGTACTTTCTATAAAAAAACGACTGTGATAAAGTTTAACGTTCTTTTCCCCCAAAATGAATTACTTAACAAGAAAATTTAACACACATTACACAAAGTTTAATTTAAAGGGGTATTTTGTTTTTAAAGAAAACCTCATTTAATCGATCAAACTGATAAACCTGCATCTAATAACAAACAATATTCATTGTGATTAACAATAAAGACAATTTTTTAATCAAACAAATAAAACCTTTTCCTTTTGTGTTTTTGTTTAGCTATAGTCTATGTCAAACAAAAGAAATAAATAGAAAAAATATTTCAAATCTTATTTTATGGTTGTTTCTGAGGTACAACAGGAAACAAATCACAACCAGAAAGTTACAAGGTCTGTGTGTAAAGTTGCCCCCCCCCCCCCTTCCTCTCTTGCATAGTAGTGCTTGGTGTTAGATGACTATGATGTTTAAGCTAAATAGATCAGTGTTTCCTGTTAAATCTTCTTACTCACTTTAGAATTTATATTCAACAACACAACTAAGATCATTTGGCAACTTTTGAGGGAATGTTTCTCAGTATTGGAACCATGTTATTTTATAGCACTTGGTTCTGCAATCTACCGATTACTTTCTCATTTGTATCTGCTGTGAGCTGCAAAAAAGTATGGATTTATTCATTTATTTAGTTCGAACTTCAACCCAAAAAAATAGCATTTTCTAGTTCATTGGGACTGACCGTATTCCTCGAGAGATTTGAGAGTCACGTCTGAGTGGGTGGAGCCAAAGGCGTTTCGTACAAATCGGCGCCTCCTGCGCAGATCATCCTCCCAGTAATCCAGTCTCCAGAAATCATGCAGCTGACTGTGGTGGACAAACGAGAGAGAGAGAGAGAGAGAGAGAGAGAGAGAGAGAGAAAGAGAGAGAGAGAGAGAGAGAGAGAGAGAGAGAGAGAGAGAGAGATGGTTGAGGCTGGAAATCGAGTTTGACTGCAGACTCACTGTGAGATGTTTCACCTCTGCGACATGGTTCCCCACGCGCCATGCTTGTTGGTCAGGATGTTGAGGATCTTCTGTTTGAGCTGGTTTGCAGTCACGTGATCTCTGTGCTTGGCGGCACTGATCAGGTGGTCACACATCTTCTCCTCTTCCCTTCGATCGGCAGCGTACTGTGCACAATTGGACTGTTCCAGAGAAAGCAAAGAAAGTTTTGATTCATGATTTTGATTCATCCAGATGATTTCACTAAAAGGATGTTTCTAAACTAGTGAATCATATGTTTTGAACCAATTCAGTCTCGAGGAACCAGTTCACAGAAAAGAATCATTTCACGAGAGTACATTCTAAGAAATTGGCCATGGTAACGCAAGCAGACTTGGTGGAGATAAAGTGTACCAGGCGAGCTGTCCGAGGAAGGGCTCCGAGTGCAGGGGTGCGGTAGGAGCCAAGAGACCCCCTCTTGAATGTAGAGGGGCGAAGGGGTGGAGGAGGGATGCCTAAAGAGAGCTTGGGGGATGCATAGATCCTGGGGCTTTTATAGAACGGATCATTTTGTAATTAAGGGAATCACCTTGTCTAATTATCTTTTACTGTAGGCTCCAGAAACTATTCTCACAATGTCACTTAGGGAATCATTCGACTGATTCACTTTTCTTGCCTTCTTTGGGATGTTTGACTTTGACTTTTATTTTATATACTCTTTTTAATTAGCAAATTTCAACAAGATTTTATCTTTATTTAGCATGTAAAATTGATTCGGAGCATTACTTCAGAACAACCATTGTGATCCCTTGAATCCTAGTCGTCTCTCTTTGTTTGAAACGTCTTTAATGTATTTCTTAATAAGATTTAATGTGCTGCTTTACATCATTCAACCACAGCATTCGTTCATGAAAAAAAAACCCCATAAAAAAACAGAAAGACGGACAGACCGACCTCAAACTCTGCATGTTTATGAACATCTTCTGCTCTCTGCCGGTTCAGGATAAACTCCGCCTCATTGGCAACACGAACGATGTGATCCTTCATGGCATGACACAGAAGCCTGAAACATAAAACAGCAGTTTGTTTTATTCTCAAACATCATCAAAAGGAATAAAGCTAAGGAGTTTAATTATAATTTCATTTAGGCCTCTTTTCACATTCCTTTAGTCCTTAAAGGGTCAGTAAACGATATGATATTTTCAGTTATTTACACACATTGAACATCATTTAGACAAATTTATTGTCTGTTACATTCAATTCTGGGTAAAACTTTGTTATTTGTTACTTCCTATTTGAAAAGTAATTCGTCTGTGATCTATTTATTCATTATTATTCATGAGTCCGACCTCTATCATTCTTTGAGAAGACGCTGTGCATTAATTATTAATGAAGCCAAACTGTTGACAGTTGCATCAAACCTGTCAAGATGCATCTTGCTTTCCTCGTGATGAACTCAAAGCTAAACTCTGGCTTCGAGCGGTTGATTGGCCACCAACAACCGACAAGTTGAAACTATAGATTTGTAGCAAGCATTTTTCTCTGTAGAAAGCTACAAGAACTGGAGAGTAGTGGACCAGGACATTGTTAAAATCCCCTTTCAGTGCAGGCATATGTGCGTTTATCAGCTGTCACAAAACACTCATCTTTTGATATATGTTAGCGAAAGCCAATCCCCACATGACAATCCACTTGGGGCAGTTGTACACGCCCATTCTTTGAAAATGATCCCAATTTAATCTCAAAATTATCCCACAGTTACAATGTAATCTCTCGAAATTTTGACATATGTGACATGAATATTGAGCAAAACGTATAGAGAAAAAAAAAATCAGACTTATCCACAGCGCCCCCTAGGGGATGTGACACTATGACGTGGTTTTCATCATTTCATTAGTTTTTATTTGTAACAATTCTTTCTTGATTGCTACTAAATTAGGATTGGCCATTTCGCAGGAAAAAGGGTTTCTAGCATTTGGTGAAAAATGTAATAATATAGAGTTCGTTATGATCAATAACTGTTTGAAACAAAAACAAATACTTTTTAAACCATTTTTGGGGAAGAAAATGACTTTCTCAATATAACATTTGCGTTTGGAACCAAATTTTAATATTTCACAGGAATAACGCACCATTATTAGACTAAAAACATTAACGTCACACAATAGATTCATATATGACACATATAATTATCATGTTGATGTGTTTCCACATTCATTCATAGCAATAAATTCTCAGCTCTTAGTTTCAAGGGAAGTGCTAGTGGTAAGTGAGAGAAATGCAGCTTAGCCTAAATGTAATACAAGCATGTTTTTGAATGGGGTGGACCTTTAATACACCCCCGAGCTCATCTGCTTCATCAACAAAGAAAACATTGATAACCTATGAGCTTATAACCCTTCTACTCACCGTCCTTCATTAATAAGCTCTATGAAAGCCAGTCCAGCATTCTTTTGTATAGAGTTCTGCCACTCCTGGAAGCACACAGAACCACCGTTACTTCAATCTGTAAGCATTCACATGATTTAAAATATAATTCTACAATCTCAAAGACAATATCCATGTTATGTTTTCATCATGCTGCCTGATGGGCTGATAATCTCTTCTGATTGGCCACATACTGTGATGATTGAGAGATGCTGAATGCTCTTAGTGACCGCTGCAGAAGCTTCTAGAAGGACACAGCTCTTATTACCCTGCACTTCCTGCCAATCAATACTTGGGCTACAGTTTCGTCCCATGAGCCTCTAATGGAGGCCTAAGCCTCAGTAATACTAGACGAGCTGATGGAACGATGATGGGAATTGGATGAGGGAGGGGTCAGGAGGACGTAGAACATGTCTACACCCTAGGATCTTTCAGTGGAGTTTAGGGTGCTTCAGAAGGGATGTGTAATGATGGCCAAACTGTGTAACAAAGGCACTCAAATATCTTGGATTACAGATGAAGACGGTGGAAACGGACAATATGGAGGTGAAGGCATGGTTTTCAGTGTTAAGGTAAGAGCTATTCACTTTAAATTAAGATGACTGCAGAATCTGAGTTTGTGAGTTTAAAGGAGGATTACTGTTGATCAAACACTTTCATTACCAAAGGCGTAATGAAATACAAAGACATCTCCTAAGCTCCAACAGAAATGTGTGATTACACGGTTGTGATGATAAAGAAGAAGAATGGGATGCGCAACTAGAAAAACCTGTTAACTTTGCTCTTATATGTATTTATATAAATCAAGGGCCGAAAGGGAAACGGATAACAATCTGAGTCTGTATCTGCAAATGTATTGGGTTCAAACCATTGGGTGGAAAAAGTCTCAAATTGTATTAATAATAACAAAAGAATTATGTAAGAAATATTCTGATAGCGATGTGGAGCTGCAGTTAAACATTTAGAGTAATCTCAGGGCATATAGACGTGTATATTTTTGTACAGCTATGTTAATGCGTTTGTAAAAAGCAGCTTTCTGATGCCGACAGCCAAAATGTTTAAAAGTAGTAAAAGTACCATGAAGGTCAAATACATGTGGATCAATTTTATCATCGTAGGACTTAGAATTGACTTATAAGACACAAAATTCATTATTCATATTTCCTTACCACTAGGAGGCAACATCCAATCAGGTTTTTTATAAAACAGTGCGAGTTTTGAGTCATTGCACTAAAGCAGGGGTCAATAACAGGCGGATCACGCTATGGATCCGAACCCAGACGCTGTTTTATACCGACACGGAGCTACAGACTAAACCGAGCATTTTGATTTCAAGTTTTTTTTGTTTTTTTTTGTTCGGAACGGCTATTGAGATCTTTCCAGTAGTTATTTAGGGACGTGTCAACGCATCGTCCAATTAAATGTGAGTTAAGTAACCCCACGTGACTTCTCTTTGCCAAATGTTTCTGGTAACAGGCGGCAAAAATCTTGTTGCTCAGAAGTATGAGCGAAAGTTTACGATGGTAAAGGAATTTCCATGGCGAAACAAAAATGGAGATAACAGTTGCGCATATCTTTTGCAGTTCTCACACGCGACACGTTCAGTTTCTGATATTGGACATTAAATTATCTAATAACAGCAGAAAGACAGCTGTGAGTTTCAGAAGCACTGACACACTCCAGACCGTCAATCCCAAACACAACTAGCCAGAGTGAGGAAAACCGCGGCTTTCTCTTCTCTCCAATTCCCCACTCAACTTTGAGCTAAATCAAACCGAGAATTCCTTTTTTATTAACTTTCTTTGACTCAAAATGGTTGAAATGTCAAAGTTGCACTTTATTTTATTTCAAGACTGAATTGTGTTTGATTTCAATTGTTTATTTTCATTTTACACTATCTATAGATTATTTTTTAACCATTTAATAGCATTGAAATCAACAAATTATTTAATAGTTTGAAACGTAACCCAGTCATTGAGGTAAGCTTCTTAATACAAATCAATTTATCTTTTAAAATAACCCCCGTCATTAATGAAATGGACACGTGTGATTTCATGACAAAATGCTACAAAATCTTAAGAATCCTGTACTTGTGAGCACTGGAAATGACCCACCGGGACTAAAATAGAAAATGCTTTAAGAGACAAAAAGGTTTTGAACACACACCACATCACCACAAATCTATTTGAACATTTGAATTCTTGCTTTTGAAAAGCTTTATTATTTCATAAATTAGATATCATTGTGTGTGTATATATATATACACACAACACGTGAAAGACAAATGAGTTCAGTAAACTTCGAAAACATTGAAATGCACTGGATTCATTTGTCTGTCACGTGTTGATTACATGTAGCTACTTAATATTATAATGCAGTAAATAGTTATGATCTTAAGGATCTTTGCTTCCCAAACAATGTTGAAACCGGACATCCTTCAATTTTATTTGAATGCCCCTGGCCTGGAGGCTGGATGTAATTACACTTCCACATGCAGATCAAACTAGACCCTGGCGCTCTTAAGCTTTACAGTCACAAAACCTAATAAATTTCATGTTCCAATGAAGCTTAAACCTTGTTTTTTCTCAGTAAAACAGTTTTTTTAATTAATACTGTTAATGGTTTTGATTTGTGTACTTCATTCATAATTTAAATTTGGTGTAGACTTGAACAGACTTGCAATATTTCGGTTTGTATAGTATTTCTACACAACAAATTCTACTTCCCTTCTGACTACTTGATGAATCCATGGAAATGTGAGTTTTGTTGCTAAACCTGAGCACACATAGTGAGTGATCGCTGGGTAAAAGAAAGCAAGAGTACCTGCGAGCACAGCAGCATGACGAGCTCCACAACCGACGTGCTGGACTTCATACAAACTAAACCTGGAGCAGTTCGATGACAGAAAACAGATTTTAGCAAGAGAACGTCTCAGCAGGAAGGACACCACTGGAGAACTGTTTAAAGTACTGAATTCCATCAAAGGTTCTCTCGTAAAGACAGAACAATGTCATGAATTTTAAACAATAGTATCAAAAGCTGAAATCTCCAGTGAACACAACAGAAACAGACAAACATGAGACTGTGAGCAGATGAAGACGAGCAGAGAACACAGACTCAAAGCCTGACGGTGATGAGAGAAGCACACAGAGAATGGTTCCCACAGAGCAGCCAAAAATGGGTTTGGCTATTGATTTAATAATTTCATTATTTTATTATGAATAAAAATGAAGAACTTTCACAAGATAAACATTTTGTACAGCTATTTTTATTTAATTAGAACATTATTCATTTTATTATTAGCCATTTGTGATTTTAAGTTGATAATGTTGTCTCTACCTACGCCTACATTTATGATCAAATCAGTTTTGTCTATTTGTATGATAATGTATTATTAAAAAATATAAAACATTTGTGACTACTACAATTTATTCACAAAAACTATTAGTAATTGATCTAATTATTTGATAGTAATAAAACAACCAGTGAATGTAGTATTAGAATTTATTTATAAGTAAATTAAGTACAAAATAAAAAAATACATAAAAGTTAAACAAATTAAAATATTAAAGATTGTTTATATTCTTCAGATATAATACTACAGTTACAAGTGACAAATATTTATATTTTAGAAATACATATTCACTACATATTTTTGTATTATTTAACTGCATTAAAACTACAATAATGTTGCTACATAAAAATTAAAAATGAGTAGAAAATGTAATTAAATAACAATTAAACTAATAATACACTTTATTTTTTTTATTTGTTACAAATATTTTGTTAATCTTTATAAAACTGTTCTATACAATTACAATTATGAATATATTTCAAATCAATGAAAAACTTTTTTTGCCCTGAGTTGTATTTTTTATCTTTTATTTCACTACATATTTTTAATAATTACTACTGTTGCAACTCCAAATAAAAACAACCTAATAAAATAATATATATATATATATATATATATATATATATATAAACAAATTTTCATGAGATAATTGTTGCATTTTTCTTTCTTAATAATATTACTACATATAATTATTATGCAATTATGAAATTATACATCATACATTTATGATTCAATGTTTTTATCTATCCGTAATTTATTATTTACAATATTATTTTACATTGAAAAACATTTTAAATATAAACATTACTTATAACATAAATAGCACTTCAACTGCTACCACAGAAAAAAAAACTGTTAAAATGGTTAATTTTTTTTATTGATTAAAATAAATATATGATTTCATATAATGATTTATTTAATACATTTAAAACATTAAAAATGGATCATATCCTGCATAAAGCTATGGAAAAAGTGTCACAAGGCTTATATTAAATGTTGCCAGCGAAGTAGGCGCGTCACCACTGGGCAAAGAATTCAAAGAGGTGGGATAGAGTGACCGTAAATATGAGGCTAAATATATATTTAAAATGACAAAAAAAAAAAAAAGTCAGCCCTACCACTAAATGTCAAAATGAACACGAGTTAACATTTTAACATGGAGTCAATGACAATCTGCTCCCTTCTGCCTCAAGTGGCCAGTCACTGAATTACTATTTCTCAGATTAAGCGAAAGCAGGAGGTTGCCGCACAAATAATACCTTATTGTTGCCTAGCTACCTTCATGTGCATTTCCAGTCTTTCCTTGCTATTCTCATACCTGTTCTGTGTCCATGCACTCGCACACGTGTGTGTGTATGAATCAGCCAGGACACACACACACACAGCAGACAGTGAGGGACTCACAGAGACGCCAGGTAGAGAGGAAAAGAGCCGAATACAGCACCTGTACCTTCAATGAGCAGCTCCTGGCCATGGCTGCCCAACAGCGTCCGCGACAGGAAAGGAGCAAAATCCACAAAGATCTCCCTCAGCAGTGGTGCCACCTTCTCTAGCGCCCGCTCTAGCTTGGTTGTGATGCTGAGGGCAGAGAGAGAAGACACAAGAAGTCAGTCACAAGACAGGTACAAGCTGTCTGCTGCTGGTTAGTATGTGAGGGAATCTAGATGGCTTGACAGCTGGGTTAAAAAACTGGTCCTGAACCATACGCAGGAAGAGAGGAGAGAGAGAGAGAGAGAGAGAGAGAGAGATAGAGAGAGAGAGAGAGAGAAGCAATGATCAAAAACTAGCCTTTGCACAAGTCACCCTCGAGCGCTTCTGCTGGCTTCACCTGCACCTAGACTAGCAGCTCAGAGCCAGCCGTGCCAATCAGAGCCGAGCACAACATGAGGAAACACCAGGAGCATTCAGTCAAATCAGGGATGGATTCATGAAAGAGCAAGTTCCTACTGAGATGAGGAAGGATGTGGCCGGACTGACTCTGATGAAACAGAAATGTGTGGGTCAACTGTGAGTCTTCTTTTCGGTCGGGTTAGGAAATGTTTAAAAGTCAGAATTGACCTTTTTGTGACCTTTGCAGAACGTGTCAAAGCCAGCTTTTGCTGTTTCGAGCATCATTGGGATTTTGTAAAAATATTCAACCTCCATAGACCTCCATTAGTGGCATTTCACCATCCATCATTCATCCATCTATCTCAGTCCATCCGTCCATCCATCCATCCATCTGTCCGTCCATTCATCCATTCATCTGTATGTCGGTCCATCCATCCGTCTGTCAGTCCGTCCGTCCATCTGTACGCCCATCCATCCATCCGTCCGTCCGTCAGTTTGTCCGTCCATCCGTCCGTACGCCCATCCATCCATCCGTACGTCCGTCAATTCACTCCATTCATCCGATCAATCCATACGTACCTCCGTCCATCCACCCATCCATACGTCCATCCATCCAGCCATTCGTCCGATCAATCCATCCATCCATCCGTACGTACGTCCATTCACTCCATCCGATCAATCCATCCATACCTCCGTCCATCCATCTATAATCTAAATTTCTCTTAGGTGTGAATGTGTGAGGGAATGTTGCACTGCGAGGGACTGGCGACCTGTCCAGGGTGCACCCCCGCCTGTCTCTGGCCCGATGTGCGCTGGAGATGCACCAGCAGACCCCCGTGACTCCGAAAGGGATTACCGTATTTTTCGCCGTATTTTTAGACGCCCTCCCCAAAACTGAGGGGAAAAGTTAGTGTGTCTTATAAGGCGAATGCAGAGCGCCATGGAGTGGAGGGCGTCACGGCCGTAGGAGAGGTGAAAGAGAGGCCGCGGTTTCGGCCTAGCTCCGGAGCCGTCGGCTATGGCAAGCCATTTTAACATTTTTAATATCTTTAAGTATATTGCAGATATTTTCAATTGAGTTTTGAATAGTCAATATATAATTGGAGATATCTCGAATTCACTTTCTTACTAGGGCAATCACAATTGAAGATATCTCTAAATATCTTTACGCCCAGTCAAAATATATTCACTACTAGTCACAAAACATTTAATCCTATCTTTAAATGCATTTGCGGATAGTCAGGTCAGATGTTTAAATGTTAAAAGGGCTTGCCATAAATCTGCCATATTTGTACACCCGGTGGTGCGCGCTGACGTCATCACCCATCTCTGCTCGTCGATCCTAACATAGCGTGGATCGTAAGGAGCAGGTAAGCAGCTGCATTGTGCCAGTTATTATTACTAATTTGAGGGCAATCTTACTAGCTATTACAGTATTACTAATGTGGGGGCAATGTTGCATGGTGATAACGTGATGGTGATAACGAATGGTGAACTTTAGAGTGATGAGTGGGGGCAAAGAAGAAACGTACCGGTATGTTTGTCTTGTTTTTTTTTTTTTACTGATCCAAAATACGGTAGATCTGATCTGTGACTCCTGATCCGTGGAACGATCTGAACGGTGACTTTACTGACTGTTCATGTTACATGTTTGGCATATAATTGTTCTTAAACTGCTGTCACAACTTTTACACAGTTGATATAAAATATTTTACTACAGTATTTGTTTCAGAATCTTTTTTTCTTTCTCATTTAAAATTGGGTGCGTCTTATACGGCGAAAAATACAGTAAGTGTGAAGGAAAATGAATGAATTTATTTTTCAAATGTAGTTCAATGTTGTGATATGTGCATCATTGCCATTATTCGTTCATAATTTATTATTCGTCATTTTGAGTAACAGAGATACAAAGATAACAGAGTAAAACTGAGCCGACAAAAACTTTCACCCTTGACCCACACACAAAAATGAGAAAAAAATAAACGAAAGCTTAATAACATTAGAAAATCTGTTAGTTTGAAGCCTGTTTAGTGATAATATAATGGAAATATTACAAGAGAGGGAGTGAAAACCAGCGCAACCATTACAAACAGCAGCAGCGGTGAAGCAGCAGCTCGCCACAACTGGGAAAGAGTGACAAAAACAGACAGAGAGAAAGAAAGAAAGGGAAGTGAAGGAGAGGTGAAGCCAGCAGCACTGAGTAAAGGGGCCAGTTCAAGCTTCCTTGCCTAAGAAACTGTCCTGCATCTCTTGGGGCGCTTTGGAATCCTGTCAGCGCGCTAAAGGTTTTGAGTTCGGGAGGCGTCAGCCTGGTTCGCAGTGGACACGGGTCCACTTCACAAAAGGCACTGCAATACAAACAGACAGTCATGTGACAGGCATTCACCACAGCTCCTGGTGTCACCACTCCCTCCGTGGCATGGAGAAACCACATCCAACATGCAAAGACACACATCAAGAACATCAGTTCAGATTAGAACAGTTCCTATCCGTGTTTGACAGGAAATAGTATCTCAAAGAGCTCTGTGTGAGGGAGCTGGGTGCTATGAGGAGGCTGGTGGCAAAACGAAGAAACTAATGGATGATGGGAATGGTGGAAGCAAGTAAGGCTGTCGGGCCACAGCAAGTGTGTTTGGGTGTACCTCATGTTTTCTACTGTGTCTTCAGGCATGGGTGCAACCGTCTGCACCGCTGGCAGGTTTTTACTTGTGGCACCGTTCACAAAGCTTGACGAGGAGGAGGAGGAGGAAGAGGCTGAGTCTGTGGCTCCTGTGAAAGTATTAAGTATCAAGAGAGAAAAGAGCTCAAATGTACTTCGAGCAAATGGCACCATCAAGGGAACGAATCGGCCAATCAACGGCGAGATTTAAGCTGCATCAGTACTGCATCGTGAATAATGCATTTTTGGTGTTACTACCTTTGAATTCAAACCTGCATTAATTCTTATAGCTATGTCAGTGGGCTTACAGGACTACAGTCCGGTGTAGGATCCACCAAATTATACCAAACAGCTCCAGAAGGTCATTTAGAAAAAAACAAAGAACTGAAACAGAAACAGCATTGTAGGAGGTATAAAACTAGGCAAGAAACAGTCATACTCAGCTACCACGAGGGAGGAAAATCATTTCTTTTCATGACAAGATTGAGCGCATCAACAAGAAAAAAGGTAGTTACTGTATCAACAAGGTCTCTCCCACACAATGATATCGATTCAGGGGTTTCAAAATGTGCCGTATAAGTTCTTCTGAAGAAATGGCCAATGTTAAAAGATCAGTCAAAGTAATTTGAAGATGTCTATCGGATCCATCAGCTCAGATCTGGCTCCATCAACTGTTTGGAGAAGTCTGGTTCAAAAGCGGGCCAAAACAAGGTTAAGCAGCTCAAGTGTGCAGAAAAAGGTGCTCTGGACGGCTTTTAAATATTTGGATGGACCAGACAGCAGATGCTCTTTGAAGAGCTGGAGAGTGGAACAATAATGCAGGAAAAAGTTAAGCGTGGTGGAGGTTCCTTGAACGTTTTATAAATGGAGCTGGAGATTTGGTCAGAAATAATGATGTTCAAAATACTGAGAAATACAGGCAGACACCTATCCCTCATGAAAGACCGTCAAGGTGTTATACTACTGGCCCCCAAAATCTCTGCAGCAGGACAATGACCCCAAACACATAGCCACAATCGTTAAGAACCATCTTCAGCACAAAAAGAGCCCTGATCTCAGCATCATCGAGTGTGTCTGGGATCACAGGAAGAGACAGAGGTTAGTTCTTCAAGATATTTGGAACAACCTCCCAGCCAAGTTCTTTCAGAAACTGTTTGCAAGTGTAGCTGGATGAATTCTGCTGGTTTGAAGGCAAAAGATGGTCTCACCAAATACTGATTTTGTTTATTACATCTATTTAGTTCATTGTAAACACAGAAATAAAAAATAATATTGTATATGTAATTCTGAAAATAATAAACACTAATTAGATAATAAACACATCGACGAGGTTGCACTGACCGGTTGTGTTGATCATGCTTTTTGGGGTTGCTGTGGCCGCAGCAAAGATGTTTGGGGTACTTCCTGAAGAGGGCACTCCGCTGGTGGTGGGGGTACCTACAGTATTCACTGCCAGGCTGCCTGGAGGAGGCTTTTTCACAGGCACTACAACACTCCTGGGGGAGGACACATCACAGAAACATCAAAATGTTAACCGAATCGAAGTCTTTGCTAAAAAAAATAGACGCAAATAATAAAAACATATTAGTAGAATTAGTCCATTTAACCCACTGTAGATTGGTATGTAAGTATAAACTGTATCATGATGCCCCGCGCTCAGAGTCTGAAAAGGTTTAAATGTTGTGACAAGGTAGCGAGACCGATCAACTCATCGGCCTGCACACTTTAATGAGCTGCAGTCAAGGACAAGAGGAGTCAGAACGTGCTGCTTGGGAAAAGTGGACTATTTCTTTCAGCCCGGGAGCATAGGATGGATGCCGCGCAAGCCACCGGGAGCCGAAAGAACCCAGGAGGTGCCCACCGACCGGGTCTAGAGTGTCTCTGTCTGACCAGCTTGGCTGAATTCACAACGCCCGGAGGAGCGTGCCTGGATGCTGGACCGCTCATTTGCGACAAGGAAGCGATGACAGGGTGCATGGATTCAGGTTGCACCAGCACAGCAAGATCCCACACCTCTGTTCCAGAAACCCATGCCACACTGGACCGAACAAGGTGAAGTCACCACGGAGTACCCCAGCGCACTAGACACACTTGCCTAATCTGCTCACCTCCAAAATAGAGTGACTCTTTTAATTATTTATTAGTGCCATAATTGTAATAAAACGCCCTGAGCGGCTTACAACAGTGCAAGTGTGTCGGTGTCTCTCGCCACCCGGTACATTATGAAGTGAATAGAAAGCACATTTTACATAGAAAAATATAATGCTAACAGAATATAAAATGTTAACAGAATCTGGTTCTTTGTTTACAAAAAAAAGAGAGGATAATTTAATGAATGACAAGGTAATCAATGGATATATATATATATATAGTTCACTGCGAGAATTCTTCCACGAGATAAAATAGACCCGTCATATTTAGATCGACTGCCGCCAGACATGCAAGGTTAAAAACTTTGTTAAACATTTTATTCGCAGAATCTCTCTTTCTCACTCTCTCTCTCTCCAGAAGCATCCCGCGGGCCATAAGTTTGACACCCCTGATCAAGACATTAAACAACTGTGTGGACCACCACACAACTTCCAAAGCAGTCATTTAGCCCCATCTTGTTTTTGGTAATCACAATAAACTAAAATTCATCACTGAGCTTATTTAAATGTTTTGTAGTAAAATATAACACAAACTGGAGCTCTTGCAAAGGGCAATAAAACGTACAGCACCAACCAATTCAAATCTAAATTACAGTACAATAAAATGTGTCTTGATAAAATATTCACCCGTCTTAATGAATTATTAATATTTCAGAGCTCTGTGAGTGATGATCTCATGTATAATTGATTCATCAGTTTCTCTTAATTGGAAGGGGAATTGATACATTTAAGAGCGGGAGGGGGGTTGGGTGAGTGCTCTGTAGACATGGAACCAGACACACACTAATTGAACATGTGTTTTTTTTGTGTGTGGATTTTAGCCCTGCATGACTGTCCTCCTGTCCACAAGGCGTCTCGGTGCGGCTCATACATGTGTAAGCGACTGAGTCATGAATGAATAATTGCTTCAATTTCTTCATTTAATAAAGCAGCAGTGTGCTTCTGCAGGATGCATTCTAAGCATTACAAGTGGCAACATTTCATTCTGGGTTCCTATATGGAACACCAACAAATAATCAAAAAGTAAGAAAAGCGTACTAAAGCAAAGGTCAATGTATTTAAAAAAAATTGTTACAAAAAGTTTATTCATTTGAGAGCATTTGATACCATCCTTCCATTAGGGGGCAGTGTTAATGTTTCCATAAAGTGATCTTTTTTACTCTTAAGTGATAGGGAGAACTAATTTTATGATCTTTCTTGTTTGAAATAAGAGTAAATAATTGTCTAATATTACATAAAACAAGTGGAGAAGGTAAGGAAGTTTCAGAAGTGACTAGAATCACACACACACACCACTTCAGCTCACAGACAATTTCCCAGTATCTCCCCGATACATGCGCTTATATTTTGTTGCACCTCCATAACTAGATCACATCATGCAAATTAGGGATTCCACATTACCCGGTTTTATACCGTATCATTTGCTACGCCCTCCTCGGTTCAATACGCACTTGTGAACTTTTTTCACATTTGAATAACTCCTGTATGCATTACTATTACTTTACGCATCTCAGGCAGATGTCATGCACATCAGTGATGAAATGTCCAATCAATGAGCTGCTTCTTTGTGTAAATATCGAATCAGCGAGCGCTAAAGTTAGAAGGGGGCGGGGGTTGACTTCTGCTGATGAATACGAAAAAGAACGGTAAACAAAAAAAGTCTCTGTGTGCCAAGATTGTTTTACCAAGTTGTAATTCTGAAAAAGGAAACACATGAAACACGAGCGCTCAGCTGCACCGTCTTCGGACAGCTGTTCCTTGTTTCAGGACCCCTAGGTGCCCGTAACTTTTCCTGCCTTGAATCCCTCTCTTCCTGCGCTAATCCGCACGCTGCTGACGAAGCTCATGCTAACCTTGCTACAGATGTTTATTTTATCGTTCTAATTTAAAGTGAATTTTTTTGTAGATGTGTCTTGATGTTTGATTTAGAAGAGAAGTCTATCAAACGGCCATTATTTATCTGTTCATGTGTTCAAACATTTACCAAGCCATCAGAACCGAACACTGTGGTTAAAAACCGCTGTATGTACCCAACCGTGAGCTTTGTGTAGCGTTGCATCCCTAATACCAAAATACTTTGTCCTTTTACTTATGTTTTCCGACACTCTTCGAATTGCTTCTGCTGACCTGTCAAAGGAGTGGAACTGCATGGGCAGCATGGAGGCAGTCTCCCGTTTGAGGGCCGGATCCGGGTGGTACGGCTGAGGCTCAGGCCTAGCTTCTGTCCCTTCTACAGGTGCTGCCACCAAGCTTTTGAGGATCTCCTTTACGTTTATGCCTTTATTGGCCTGGCTGATGCTGGAGATGGACGCTGCTGGTTTCAGGACATCCAGCCCAGGAGGTGACTCCAAAAGTGACTCACGGGACTTCCTGACCTCAGAAGAGAGGGTGCAGAGAAGCTCACTCATTGCATCAGGGCCGGTGCCCAGCTCGGAGCCATTGAGTGCATTGGAAACCGCCTCATCCCCAATGCCAGAGTCGGTATGTGGTAGTGATGCCTCCAGGGGCAGGTCTTCCAAAGGAGTCACCTGACGCTCACCACGCATACCATCCGCGAATGAAGATGGGTTCTCTGAAAATGACACAAACATACTGCTGTAGAAAAGGCTTGGCATAATTAGTCTTTAAAGGGGTCATGACATGTTTTAGTGGCTTTTATATTGATTTTCAAGAGTAGATTGAATCAAAAAAATCGCAACATGGACGTTCCAGAAAAAAACAACAACCGTTTGTTTCTTTTAAAAACTTTTTATTAACACCATTGACATTTTGCTTCCACGTTTTTACTCACAAAACAAAACACGACTTTATTTCATTGAATCTGGGTCACCACTGAATAAAGTTACAACTGGTAACAAAAATGAATTGAAATCATTCAATTACTTGTTTCTGCTCGCCCTCTGCAAACGTGAGCCTCTTTTGAGGCGTTATTTAGCTGAAAAATCGTCTAACTTCCATCGTTTCAGCCTCTCTCTTAACGCATCTCTGGCTTAATCCAGGCATTTCAAACACTTCAGCTCAGAGACACACCACGCAATCGTTCTCTCTGATTTGTCTTGGCAAGTAATTTCTTTAGTGGCTCGCTAATCTACCGTTTCTAGTGTATTTACATTCTTCTGGAGTTGAATGTGGTTAACAGGAAAACGTTCAGGACTACAGCCCCGGATGCTCAGATGGTGGAGGTGCATTTGCGTCTGATGTGGGATCAGATTCTGGCTCATAGGGGTAACATCTATCAATGTTGCTCGCTCGTAATTAATCTCTAATCTCTCTCAGACAGTAACTTTGCATACATGTCATGAACATGCAAATCAGTAACCAATCGGTGAGTAGCCGGATTTTTTTTCTCAATGAAAATCAGAGGCAGTTTTTAGAATAAGCCCGGGTTAGAAAATGTGATTTTAATAAAAAAAAAAAATTAATTTTTGAGTACTTTTTGAGCATAAGATCCACATTTCCCATACCCCTAGACCAACATTTTAAAAAATAAAACAATGTCATGACCCCTTTAGAAACCAGGTGCTGCGGTGTGTTTACCAGTGCTGGTTGGTGAGTTAATTTCTTGTCGAATGCTTCTCCCTGATAGGCTGCTGGACCGGCCAATCTCTCGCTGGGGCTCTAGGATGTCCCTATATTTTGAAACCATGAGGACAGAGATGAAGTAGACCACAGCCAGAGCCAGGAACTGCGCCTGCTTACTGTCATCCTGATGAACAGAAGAATAAAGTGGAAGAAATACTGCTTTTGAGCTCAATTTAAACATCATCAGATGTTTTAAAAGGAGGCTTAGAATCTTTGGGGAGATGAAATAAAGTCATGGTGAGGAACTTTGGCTCTAAGAGTGTGTCTAACCACGTCTCTGAAGACGACGGCCCGGAGGCGGTTGATATCCACGTCCTGCAGCAGTCTGTCGGGGTCTTTGATTGGGGAAAGGTTTCGAGGGATGTTCTGCATGACAGTCTGACAGAAGGAGATGAGAGAAAATCAGTAATTCATTTAATTTTCACCTTTGTGTCTGCCGTGGATTTCTCTCTAGTTTTTGTTTTTGTGTAGTGCGTTACCTTGCTGGTGGAGGCTGCGGTCTGGAGGTTCTCCTGAGTCTTGCTGATCGGCAGTGAAGTTTTGCTGCCTCTGTCTCTCTGTCTCTGCCTGCACTCCAGACAGTTCCTCACGGCCACACAGCACACTGAGCAGAAGAAATACATTTCTCACACTCCACTAGAGAGCTCCTTGAGTTTGGTGAGCTGTTTTCAAGTGCTTTTCCAATTCTTAAGTTCATATTAACAAAAAATGGTTCTCTTTGGAACATGTGAATGAAATCAGGCAAACAGTTTTAAGTTAATAAGTAATATTATATTTAAAATTATTTAAATTTAAAACATGCGATTTGTGGGATTTCTTCACAATCGAAGGGTGATAAACATTATTTTGCTAATCTATTGTTTAGCAGGTAAAATAATGGGCCTATTTTTTCTTGTGGAAGAGTTCATTCAGTAAGAGGCCATCATCAATACTGTCATGTGATGTTTTCCTCAAAAAGTGATGATGATGCTGACAGAATTGTTCTGGTTGGCAAAATGCTCTTTAATGTGTTTACAGATCACAAAGTCAGGAGTTTGGATGCGTCTCAAGCTCAGTGTTCCTTTAGCTCCTGACTCGAGCTGTTCAGAAAGAATGTCAGCAGCTTGTGTTGTGTTTGAATACTTCATCGAATTGTTTCACGTGTTTATCATCAGGAAAGTATCCTGGTTTTTTTTCTATCGCAGCAGGTAAAACCGTTGACAATTTTGCTTATAAATATAAAGCTTATATAAAAAAAATGTAAAGCTATAAATATAAGCTTCAACTGAGTTAAAGGTACTAAGCCTGATAAAAAAAACAAACACATTTTCTTCAAACCTAAACATTACATTTAATTTCTCAAAAGGACTGTTTAGGTTTGTAATAGGTTTTAAGAAAGCTTTGCTTAATTTGCTTGAAGTAGTAACTCCTGAAGATATACTTCCAACATTTTTCAATATTAAGGGAAAAAAATACATATATATATATATATACTTTTTAGTATTTAAGCTTTTATAAAAAAACAATAAATCAGGGAAACTTTTATGTACTTTTTTTGTATAGAAAAAAAAATGTACTGTGAGCAATCAAATGTACTGTGTGGAATCTACTAATAACATCCTAAAAAAAGTGTAGGTCATTATAGTTTGGGATGAGTATCATTAAGGTTTTGACGGAATTACTACTTTTATCGATACCACTTATCGATCTGGTACTTTTATTGGTACTTTTTGTTCTGTTTTTAATATAAAAAAAAATGAATTAGAATTAGAATTAGAATTAGAAGCACATTTAGAACAGAAATAACAACACTTTATTTTGTAAATGCAAAATAATTATCTATAACATCACCTTGGTGTTGAGGATCATATCGTTTTGTGTTTCCTATTTTTATTTGACCATTTCAGACAAAAATGAACACAAAATCACATGCATTTTATTGAGTGCATGGACAGTTCTCATGTGAGGGATCAATCCAACTATTCACAGGACTATTTATTTTACTAAAAAAAACAAACACTGTGATTTATCTACTCCACATAATGAAGATATACTTATATACCACAAGATATACCACATAAGAACTAAAATAAAATGGAAACTATTTACAGGAGCGAGGTCATAGTGAGTTCTATGATTCCACATAACGGAAATCCGAATAATATCTCAAATTACACAAGGCTGGTCAAGAAATGAATGCTTGGTAATGTTTATTCATCAATAATAAATATCCAAACTCATCGATACTCCAGTCTTTTATAATTAGGCACCGGGGCTGATTAAATACCGGGGTGTGGTACCTATCCCTAGTCATAGTATATTCTCAAATTATAGACGGATCATCAAAGCTACTATAACGAGAGGTTAATTACCTCTTTACTAGGAACCGTTTCACTTTAACGCACTCGTGGGACGATAATAAACAGCGCGCTTTGCTCAACGTTTCTGAGTGTATTCTTCCAGATCATTTGAGATCCTCTGTCTGGAGCTCCCGCATGTTCATCAGTCACCTCAGCTTTGTGTTTACACAATGTGTTTACAGATCACAAAGTCAGGAGTTTGGATGCTGTTGAGAAAGGATGTCGGCAGCTTGTGAGCTAGAACGTCTTCATCCAAATTGTTTCTATGACATGTTTATCATCAGGAAACTGTATACTGGTATATCACCCCTCCCTGACTTTCTAAACTCATACTAAATTGACACAATTCCAACTCATTATGTCAAAGCTCATAGCCATTCGTCTGTTATGTTTAGCACACAGGACAGCTATGGATGGGGTGTGGCGAATGGAAATAAACACAAGGTGTCGTTAGCATATGCTAATATTATTAGCGGAGCACTCCAATCCAAACATCCGGCCAATCTACTTCTGAACAGAATCCGTTTGTTCAACAAATCCAAAACCTTTCTTGCAATTTTAGTGACTTTTCCCTTGAAATGGTAAGATGGGGGAATTGGTACCTAATCGGAGACACTGGCGCATCAGACCTCCAGACGACATGTTCTTTTCAGCCTCAATCTCGCTGAAGTTCAGAGAGCTCGCGAACACCAGCACATCCACCATAGCCATCAGTCTGCTGAGGAAGGTGACCGCCGTCTCCGAAGACATGCCCTGAGTCGCCTCCACGTTCTCCAGCTCCGTCTGCCATGCAAGAGCCAGAGCATTAGAAGTCACTCAAGCCTAGACACAAACACATGCTTCCACAAGTACAGGGTCATACAGTGGACGATGTTCTGACAGACAGGTGAACTGTTATAAGGAACATGCCTCCGAAAGGGACAATTCACCCAAAGCTCAAGATTCTGTCTCTAGTTTATTTCGGGTTAACTTTCCGTTTTTAGGTAATTTCAGGAATTCTTGTTTTTATCAAGTTACGTCCCAGCGCTTGCCACATGGTTCGTCGTCACATGGTTCTGCGAATATGTCTGAGAAATATCCAATCACTGGGCGATTTCGTGAAAAGAGCATAAACATGTATAGCTTCCATTTTTTACACGAGACTCGTGGGGCTGAAAGAGTACCTTTCGAATGGTTGATATTAGATACCACTCATATTTTGTTTTGGAGTCGTAATGCCCGGTGGATAAGATTGGAATCTATCTCTACCTAAAGTCTCAGACAGTGGACCTCCAGTGTATTCTATGTGTTTCTAACAAACATGACTTTTTGGAAAATGGCGCGATACGAATTGCTTTCATTCGTATCGAGTTTGGTAACTCTATTAACGTCCGGTACAAACAATTCAGCTTGATATGTCAACTGACCACGATTGATGGTAGTAAACAGACTGAAATTATAAGTCTGCTCGATTGTGCTCCCACTGCTAACAATGATCACCAGAGACATCTGAGCAATCCTCCACTACTTCGCTGCTCATGGAAGCAAAAACAATCTCGGTGAATGAATTGCAAGTAGTATAGAACCTAAATGTTTTGTAAATGTATTGCTTTCATTCGCACATGGCTGTGGGCAAAGGCAACAAATCGCTAAACGTGTGGTAAATATAACTGAGCTTTAGAAGTCTGCCGACGAAGATGAATAGTAGTAATCAGACTGAAAGTAAACATGACATTGGCCTTTTTTCAGTATTAAATAACTGTTTGTTTGTGCTCCCACTGTTAACAATGATCACAATAATTAAAGTTTAGAAGCATCTGAGAATTCAGTCACTTATACGCTGGTCTGGGAAGCACAAACACTCTCAGTCAGTGAATTACTTGTGAGCGAATATGAAACTTGTGCTTTATACCTGCTTCTTTTTATGCAAACCTGCCCACAGGCATCTCATTGAAGAATGTGAGAGTTTCACATACCTTTCACTACCTTCTTGAAAGTGCATCACAACCAGATTGTGTTTGATTATTGGCATAGCTGAGAAAATAAAACTAGAATCTAAAGCTACAATAATCTGTTAAATACTCATCTATGCTCTACGGTCAAGTGGCCACACGTGAACATCACACTTTAGGAACCCGACGATCACTTGCAGTTTCAGACAGTTCTGTATTAGCTTCCCAAGGGTCAGCGAGAAGATTCTGCAACCCCTGTCTAATGTGAGCAAGAGCCATGTGATCAGAACAAGTATCAACAAGGGGGTAAGTGGACGAATAAAGACCATATTTGTTTTTCAGACATCGTCATGCCTTTATTTACAGTCTAGATTTAAAGTCTAGAGGTACTGGGCCAATTATTTTCATACCAGTGACATAAAGGACAACCTCTCTAAGGGAGATCTCCAATAAAACATTAAAATATGAGAGTAACATACACAATATTGATTTTTGGGTGAAATCATTCCATGTGTAATGGTCTGCAGCCGAGGCAGAAGGCTTCGGTTGAGATCCCCTTCACACGCTCAACTTCCTGTTTCTGTTATTAGTGTTTTCCAGGTGGTTTTGTCATGTAGTTAGCCCGTCTTGTCACAAGATTCAGACCAAAGGGTTCAGGGACTTCCGGGAACAAGGTTATTCGGAGCGATGAGGCTACATGAATGAAACACTATCCCCTTTGTCAAACATGGAGGTGGGTCACTGATGTTTTTGTAGCTCCAAAGGTACACTTGGTCAAAATTTACGTTACACCTTATCTAAAGATACTGGAGGAAAATGTCCGTCATTAGCCCAAAAGCTGCACATGGAATGTTACTGGACATTCCAACATGACAAGGATCAAAAACACAAGGCCAAGTCCACTCGTCATTGCTTACAACAGAACAAAGTGAATGTTCCGGAATGGATCTCAGTCCCCTGACCTTAATACATCACTGAAATACTCTGGGGAGAACTCAAATGCGCAGATCAAGCAAGAATTTACAAGAGTTTTACATGCAAGGGTTGGATTCAAGTAGAATGTGCTGCTTCACCAACAGAGAAAATAAATAACCTCATCTACAACTACCTCAAGAGACTTCAGACAGTCATTGATGTTAAAGGTGGAAAACAAAATATTTGTAAACTTTTGATCAGGGCCTTTTGGAGAGTGTCTATTTGGTAAACACAGCTGTTGAAAATAAAATACACACTTGGAAAACACTAATCACGCAAAGTGGCGATTGTGGAAAACGTTCTGAAGACTTCTACTTCAGCTGCAGACTATTAAACCTTGACAAACAAGGAGTGGTAAGGAAATCCCTCACACCATTTTATAAACGTGTGTTGAAACCAGTGTGAAAGCCATTTAAGTGTGAACAGGCAGTGCGCTCAAGCTTTCAGTGAACACCAACAATCTACACCATTATCAAAAGGGAACTTTGAAATAGAGGCGCGGCACAACCCCCTTCTGAACAATGAAAGGGTGATATAAATACTAATCCCCTGAGAGCTGAAAACAACATAGTTGATGTTGAAACCTGAAACATGCTTGTTGCTAGGAGACACAATAGCGGTGGATAAGAGGACACTGAGAAGTGCACTGTGGCTGTGTATAAGAAGACCGACCCACCTCTACCCCTGTGCCAGAGCTTCCTGGCAGGCTATTAACTTCACTGCTTTTAGTCCCCTTCTGTAAGCAAGAAGCTCCTTGTTTCTTTACGAGCAACACACAGGGGAACAAATGAAGGTGACATTTAACAGACCCTCATTAGAGCTGGGGACCAGTGTATTAGAATGTACTGAATGCTACCTAGAGATGAACACAGAATTATTTGCCACCCTGTGAAATGGCATTTTTTACATTTCCCAAGTGATGTTTAACAGTAAATGGGAATTAATTTTGTTCGCAAACCTGGATTATCGCATAAAATATTTGAAGCGTTTCCACCCAACGAGTCCAACAGAACAAAATCTGCACTTCCAGATAAATTACGGCGAACATCAAAATGATATTAAAAGTTGTTGTGTTAAGCCTTTTTTTCATAAATAATGACTTACTTCTGTCTTAGAACACCACCAATATGCGCAGTCGCATCATCTAGCTTTTGGAGACTGCTCTTAACGCAATGCTCTACCAACTGAGCCCCAGAAAAAGTCATACTCGATTAAGGATGCCACTAGGGGGCCAGATTCTAATCGATTCTAGAGATTAATATCAATCTTGTGCACGTTCAACCGGATATTCGCTTGCATCGTTTTTTCCTGGTTTCAAGTGTCCCAATAAATCCCAATGCAATGGCAATTCGTTTCTCTGTTGGAACTGGGGTGTGATGGCATTATTGGACTAACCAACCGTGCAAGATCTGAAATGTTTTGGTCATTCTAAAATTCCTGAAGTCTGTCTTCAAAGTGGTCCGGATCTGTCTAGACCGGCATTGTTCCTAACGAATTTGCCATTGCATGCAAGCTAGCATATGCGCGAGATGTGGCTTAATTGATATGAATCTCTAGAATCGATAAGAATCCACGCCTGTTGTGGCATCCTTGATTGAGTATGGTTTTCCTGGGGCTCAGTTGGTGAAGCATTGCGTTAAGAACGCAAAGGTCATGGGTTCAAATTCCAGCGAAAGCAAAAACTGACAAAAATATGTCCATCCTTTCAAATGTAAGTCGCTTTGGATGAAAGGGTCTGCCAGATGCACAAAAGTAAACGAGAATCGTCAGACTTGGATTCGCTTTACAATATTTCAATCCTTGGGGTATTGTTCTCGTTTATAATGTTTTAATTCATGTTTATATTTCCTCATGTGTTTTCACAGATCATGAAGTTATACAGTGTAGTTTCGCCAATTAATCAAGCTATTTCAGAGGCGGGCTACATAATCAGCAATGAGCTCTCTCTCCCTCTCGCAGTTCACTAGCCTTGTCGCTCACCCAGAGTCCAATTTGGAAGCACAACATAAAGCTCAGGTTTTTTGGTTTCTAAAGTTAAAAATTATGCTCAGGCTGATCAATATTACCCAGCAGCAATACTGGAGTGCCACAGTTTTGAATTGTCAAACAGCGACCTCCATCTAACTACAGAATGAGATTCCCGTTCATGGTTAGAGTTGGAGGGGTTACATTACTACTCAAAATATTTTGGGACATTTTGGGAGGTTTACATTGGGGTCCATGGGTAAAATATTTTTTTAAATAGATACATTTTTTTAGTTTTGCTCTGTTTTGCGCACATGTGATCTTTTGCATATTTTTATAAGTAACATATTCCATGGACTCTTTTATAGAATGGGCTTATTTTATAAAATTTCTGATTGATATTGATTATTTTTCAAGTAATCAAATCGATTTTGAATCAGTCTAAATATAAGAATATAATTATTCGACTGAATCTAATGGCTTATCCTAACCTCTTTAATTAGTACATTTATCATTTTCAATCTTTATGAGCTTGAAAGACTCTCTCGCAAAAGTCCAAACCAATCTCTATTTTTTGCTAGATACAAAAGTGCAATTTAAAAGCTTAACTGGTTTAATTATGCTAATCATGCAAATTAGGTTAAATTAGCAAGTTTTTGGACAACAAAGCTTTCTAAAACCAATCAAAGCAAGGGTCTAATAATAACGGCAGTTTATTAAAGAATTACAAGAAATCTGACATTCTCTAGGTTAGAAAATGAGTGGAAACAAAGTGTTAAACTTCACTTGGTGAATTATTTCTTAAAAACGTGGTGGCTAATAATTTAGTCTTCAATCATATGGTTTTAGAAACAAACAGCAGACAATGATGGGGAACAAACACACAGCAAATGTGATGAGGAGGTACCTTGAACAGAGTCGTCTGCTAGAACTCTTTAAATAGAGTTATGAAGGTCATATTTAGTGACTTTAAAACATTAGCTATTATAACAGAAATTGTTGTGACAAAAGAAACTAAACGTAGGTTTCATGATCGTTCTCTTTTAGGCTTTCCATCCTTGCCTCCATGACGGTCGCGTTTGCTGAAAACTTAATAATCTAGGTCACGTAAACAATGCTTACTGTTTGCTTCAGAAATGGAGCATTAAATTAAAAAAATTAAATATAAATTCCCAGGAGTATGTTGTAGATGATAAGGATGTTTACCACGGCAAACTTTTATCACTTTAAAACTTAATACATGCATGAAATTGAAAAAAAGGTTTTCACACCTTTAGCGCTTTTAAATTTTACACATCAGTTGCCATTTTATTGTGTATTTTAAATGCAAAACAATACTTGTTATTGAACCGTTTTACACCAACAATGTAATTTCATGGTGCAAAAAGGATATGTCGATTTTAACGGACGCCGCAGGAGGCTAAAATATGCCTGACCAATCACAATGCAGCTTGTTGCTATGCTACAGCAGCTCGTTTTACTGCAGTTACTGCACTGTTCAGATAAATTACGATATATTTCTGAAGGGAATCAACTGTTTTTCACTGGATAGGGCCCTTGTTCTCCCAATGTCAAAGGGTTAGCAGCACATATTGGTCTAAAATATAGCAAAAAAAAGAAATATTAGAAAAATAAATTTTAAAATGTCCAAATCATTAACAGATGGACTAAAGGTGCTTCAGTTTTCACTAGGAACTACATCTCTCAGTCACTTGTAACAACAGAAAACAGTGCACACACCACAGAGTTCCTCCGTTTTTTTTTTTTTTTTTTTTTTGAGGGTATCCCCTACAAAATGTACAAGTATATTGACAAAGATAGAATTTCCCTATCCCACATGAATCCCTTTAGTGAAAATTAGTGAATTAAATCCATGAGTTTGTAAAAGGCAAGCAGTCGTCTGAGATGGGAAAGATGGAAAATGTGAACTAAATCATAAATTGAGTTACTGGGAGGTATCAGTGAGAAAAGTAAAATGAACGAGACGACAAGAGAGAATAAAAAAATTGGAAACTTACAGGGTTCGGACTAACCTTAGAACTCTACATGCAAAAGAACAAAGGAGAAGGGAAAGAATAGAGAGACAGAGAGGATTAGAAGGAAGAAAGGAAAAGGCAATAGAGATCAGCAAAAAAAGCACATCAATTGTTAATACGAGTCAGAAAAAGCAGGTTTCAGATAAAAGCTACAACATACAGAAGCTATGGGGAAAAGGGTTTGTTAGTTGCAAAATTAGTAATTGTTTTTATTCTTTAGGAAAGTATCCCCAGGGTAAAACCCATTGGAAAAATGTCAACATTTCTTAAAATGTACGCATCAACAGATACCGGATTCATTATTCAGCTCTTCCTTCTAGAATATGGCACATGTACACAACATTGGCTTCGAAAAAGTGTTTTTCACAAGTTGAACTGTTGTTGAGCTCCACTAGAGGGCGCTTGTGTGCCACTTACAGATGGTGAGGTGGCAGCAGAGAGCAGCGGCAGAATCCCGCCACACGCTATGATTATGTTATCCACCATCTGAGAAATTAGGTGGATGGTGTTGTGGACAAATATGATGTTCTCGTTACTGTTTACGAAGTCCATGACTGATTTTGTTGAGTGGCTAGGAGAGAGAAAGAAAGAAAGAAAGAAGAAAAGGAGAAACTGGTGAAAAGAGCAAGTGGAAAAAACAGCACATGTTCACAGTGTCAAGGAAGAGATAATACTGGATAACAGAATGCTGTCGGTTTGACATTCTTATAACCTGGTCAGTTGGGATGTCTATTCTGGGTGATTTGAAAATGATAGACAAGGAAATTAATGTTACCACCCGTGTTGCAGCTTCTCGTTCCAAAATGTAAAGGGGATTTATTCAGGTGTTCAAGTTCACTTCTGAAATGTAAACCTGAGCAGTTAGGAGGCAACACAATTATAAAGGGCTATACATACATGCACACATATTAACATAGAGAGAGGAGGGGGATAGACGAGACCAACAAACCATTATCTGCTCTTGTGTTGGAGACACAGTGGAGAACTTCCTACTGATTGCAATATTCACCTGTATGGCCAGTATGGTGGTGGGTTAGTAACGCTCTGGGGAGTCATTTCCTTGGATGACTGGAACAATCTCCAATCTCTATTCAGAGGTGCCCTGGGTACTAGAATGAGATCCTGAGGCCCAGTGTAAGATTGGAGTAACCTGCAGCTAACGGTCTCTGACACCAATCCAAATTTTTTATTCAAAGTTTCATGCAACAACGTGCTAAATCAAAAACCATGGGCGCCAACGGGAAAGAGTTTAGCGCTACCATATCGGATCAGTTTTGAGAAGCCATCCGAAGAGTGTAGAGGCCTTTACTGCGTCCAACTGAGCACCTCTGGGATATCTTGACTTCCAAGAGTTGCCTGATTTAATCCTGGGAGGAAATCCCTCAGGAGAATATCTGACATCTCATGAGGAGCATGCACGGAAATTGCAGGAAGAGCATACAGGTTTGAGTCCACAAAACTTAAAGAAACTTGAAATCACTTCATTTATATATAGTCACCCAATTCACGTTACATAATTTCATTCAACAGTTTAAAAAGGCCTAGAATCAATGGGCTACAACGGGTGGCCCTTTGGTGGAAAATTCTAAAACTTAAGAAGATTCTTTGGGGAAGATTCTAAAACACGAGTTAGCCTAAAATGATCTGATCATATTGACCAGGTAGCATTTGTTGCATATACTGCCTGAGAGGGGGCAAATTAAACCAGCCATGAGTAACTTAAATATTAAACCATTCATGTGATTACTTTAACAAAACATCAGGAAAATATTTCTGATTTGACTTCTTGATTCTAAAATTCAAGTTTCAACAGCATAATTGGCGTTGTCGGCAGGATCCCATTCGGTTTCACTGAATTTCATTTGAATTGAATTCTCTTGACCTGAAGAAAGTTTTCTGTTCATACCAGGAGTTTAAATACATAGTTTAAAACCTTCCCAAAACACAAAGAAAAAAAGTGCAGTCCATTGCTACTAGACCTTTTTACACAATTGAATGAAATGACAATAATTCTTTTCACCCATACATTCTCGGTCAGGGTGAGATGTGAAATTAATTCACATATACTTCAGTTGTGTTATTTCACATGAACTCAATGGGGTGGAATATGCAGCGTTACCTCCCCAACACCTCACTGGGGCTGGGATATGTTAAGGCCGAGTTCCATTTTGACGGTGAGCCCGAAATCCCAAGTTTAAACATAACTAATAAAATAAAACTGTGAACAAACATCAAGATATTTTAGGATATTAAAAGAAGCCTCAGGGCGGCAAAGTGGTGCAGTGGGTAGCACTGTGGCCTTCCAGTTACAAGGTTGTCCAGTTTCGAGGCTCGCCGGTGACCTTCCTGGAAGGAGTTTGCATGTTCTCCCTGTGCTTGCGTGGGTTTCTTCCGGGTACTCCGGTTTCCCAATCCCAAAAACATGCGATTAGGTAAATTGAATAATTACAATTTCCCCTTAGATGTGAATATGTGAGTGAATGTTGAACTGTGATGGACTAGCAACTTGTCCAGGGTGTACCTCCACCTCTCGCCCAATGTGTGCTGGAGATAGGCACTGGCAGACCCCCATTACCCCAAAAAGGAATAAGCGGGTTGGAAAATTAATGAATGAATGAAAAGAAGCCTCATACCTCCGCCACATGTGAACATCACTTTCCAGAGCAAACAACAAATCCGTGAGGAGACGCTGATGCATAGGGGACCACTTGAATTCTGGGATGCGGAACATGGTGGTTCGAGGGCCTGGGCTGAACTGCCTCCGCTGCTCCTCTGTCATGGGCATGCCTCGAAAACCCAGATCCACCCTCAAGTCCCTTTCCATCTGACCTGCCATACGACCATGAAGAGCCTGCAGGAAACAGCACATCAGTCAATCCTGAAGTTTGTTGCTCTAGGAGCAGATTCCATTTCTAGCCATTAGCAACATTCCTCTACTTTAAATGTAGGGGTTGAACTGTCCCTTTCCTTTCAGGATGAAGTGTAAAGGTCTTTGCAAACTGAAGTCTGAAATTTTCATCCGAATACAATCAAAAAGAAAATTGAGCTCATGTTGTGTCTATTATACAAACACACTACCTTTGAATAATTTGTCATTTAAAAAAAAAACAAAAAAGACAAAACGGCTCTATTTTTTTGCATTTCCTGGAGATGATTTCAAACAAGTTTGGTCCTTCTGAGGTTCCTTAGGTAGGCAAAGTAATTCTTCATACAAGCAGGCAGTTTCTGGATCGAAAGATTCACTGAAATTTGGCAACTTTTTTTGATGTGCGTTTCCAAAACCATCAACGAGGCATAAAAATTTCCCAGAACCCATTGTTTCCTTTTCTTTTCTTTGTTTTTATGCAAAAGAGAGATTATCACCACTGTTTGAAGACGACATTTTCTTTTGCCATTTGTCTATTGCTAGAAAACACCCTCCTTCCCCGAGTAAAAACATAAAAGATGGGACAGTCTTCCACAGCATGACAATGACCTCAAACACACATCCGGGGCTAGAGTGGCTTCATGAGCAGTGTTTCAAAATTATTTAAATGTATTTGTTGGGGGGAAAAAGCACGAGCACAATCTAAAGAACTTGGAACATGAAGTGGAAACATTCTAAGGGGTTTTTTTTTACAAGTGGGATGAGTGACTGCCACACATTCAGTATGGTGCAACCAACTGCAAGATTTGGAAAACCACCTCCTGGGTCATCTTCCAGCATGACAATGGCCTCAAACACACAACCAGGGCAATTTATGAGTGGCTTTCAAAGTAGAGTTATAAAAAGAATGCCTCGCAAGATTTTCTTCCTTCAGTATGAGCATTGAAAATGGACCATGGCTTGGTTTTCCGACATGACAATGACCTCAAACACATATCCCAAAGTATTTTCCCACTTTCCCCCAGGAGGAATCTTGTCAATCTCCAGACCTGAACCAAAGAGAAAATCTATGGGGAAAGTGGAACCCATAAACAAGAAAGATACGGAGTGATTCACACCTGTGTGGTAGCCGTGGTCTGAATCTTCTTCATCTCTTTGTCTTTGCCGTCATCGGATCTCTCTGTGTCTGAAATGGTGCTGGCGGCGTCCCCTGCACTCTTCCCAGCCCTGGCATCTGCCCCCTCCTGCTCCAAACATTCGGCCTGTGCCTCGGCCTCCGCCAGAGTGCTGATATCTGCCAGTGTGCTCGCTAGCTTGAAGCCATCCTCCTCTGCCAGGCCACTCGGGCTCTGCACCAGCTCGGATCCACAAGAAGTCATGTGGGCCAGCAGACTGAGGTCATCACTTCCACTCATGGTGGAACAAGGAGCTTGTTCTGGACTGGGCAGCACCAGAGGCTCCGTTGAAGCCAGTGAGGGAATAAGCTTCTCGTCAACTTTGGGGAACAGAAAGCCGTTGTTGCTAGGAACGCTGTCCTTCTCATCCGCTAACGTTATCAGAGGACCGAGATTGCCATCTTCTTCAGCTAAACCCACGACTCTTTCCTCTTTAGGGACGAGACCCCCATTGAGCTTGTGTACCGCCGCACAGTAGGCGCTGTCTAAAAGAGAGTCCACCTCCACCAATGGGCCATTCTCCATGCCTCCTCCTCCTCTGCCAAGGACCTCCGGGGACAAATCCAGATCATCTAGTTTGACCTCAGTGGCTTCAACTTTCTCAGCTTTGATGTCCACTAGCAGGTCGTGGACTTCGACACGCACCCCAGACGATGAGTGCTCACTATCCCCCTCAGGGCCTTTGGTTTCGGCCAGCAGGTTTCGAGAGTCTGTATTCTCCCCGTAGTCTGCTTCACTCTCTGGAGTTTGAGTTTGGGACGTGTCATCGATCTCACGTATCTCCAGGTTCCCGTTGACAGAGGCAGGTTGAGCAGAAAGGCCAGAGATGGTTATGACTGAGCCTTTCTTGCCTTTCTTGATGTTCTCTTCCTCTTGGCGCTGGTACTCCTCATACATTTTCGCGAGGTACTCTTTGTGTGCCTCGTAGGTCACCTAGAGAGGGCAGAGAGTGTTCTAGTGAGTCAAGGATATAATTAATCAATTTACTGCTGATGAAACCCTGCAGAAAGTCAGGGATTTTGTATGATTATAGTGCACCAACTAAACCAAACCGCTGCAATTGGTTATCAATGTCACATGTAGGTTAAAACCTAGTCATGAACTGAAACAGAAACATCTGTGTAGGAGGCTTAAAACTGGGTGACAAACAGCCAAACTCTCCTTCCAAGGTTGAGCACAGCAACCATACACAAGGTAGTTATATATAGCAAATATTTCAAAGCAGACTGTGTTTCAATAGGAGTTTTCAATCTCTTTTAAAGAAGCATAAAGAAATGGGCGATGTTGAGGATCACAAACTCAATAAACTTCATCAATGAGCCATCAAAATCTGAAGATATCCAGCAGTGTATCAGCTCAGAACTGGTAAAATCTAGTGGGACCCAGGAACTACCACTGTATCAAGCTTGAAAAAGAATTTGAGCTTGTGGCTTTTGATAATAAAAACTAGGAACATTGGAAAATTTTGTAAGAGTTTTCTGAGAACATATCCCCTACCTCATTATTATTTCATACAGCACAAAGGTTGTTCACACTGAAACATGTTTTAAAAAAATATCTGACCAGGAGTTTGAATAGAATTTATCTACTTCATCCAATTTAACTCATTTAATTAGGGCTCGAGCACCAAAGGTGCATAAGACCCTTTTTTTATTTCTCACACTACTATTGTTTCATGGCTTCTGCTCATTTTTGAGGGGCTAACCATGTTTGAATTCACAGAAATTTCCACAACTTTACAGCATTCATCAGAAAGATTTATGTCTGTTTGGGGTTTGAAAAGTGAGTGTTGAAAATGGCTCTAAAGCACCACCAGTTTGTTATTCTGCAAAAATGCTCACTTTTGGTTACGTCATACTTTAACAAACTCCTCCTAGAGATTTTAACTGTTTTTTTTTTCCCCAAATCATTAAGACGTGGGATGTTAAGATGAAAACTTTACACCGACCATCAAAAAACAGGAAGTTGTTTTAACCCAGCCATACAATATCTGACTGGTTCCAAATTTACCAACTGTGTTAACAGCGCAACGAGGGAGCCATGGGTAATACGACATTTAACATTCGTAAAGTAGTTTTTATTAATGTTTACATAAGTGACAAGAATATTAAACAATTACTGACAAAAAAATGCATAGCATCCCCTGGTGGAAGTGACACTTTATGACTTAATTTACCTGTTTTTTCTCCATTATTTTAACAATTCTCGCATGAATGCATCTCATTATTACTATTTGTTACAGTGCATGGTGCAAAAATGAGTGGGTAAAAAAGCCCTTTGATTGCTGCTTGCAGCTTTAATTGATTTTTATTTTGCAGTACATGTTTTTATAATAGCGGGTGTTTATTAAATGAGAAAATGTATTTCATGCACATCACATGGTCTTTGTGCAAATTAGGTGATTAAGTCAAAGTCCACAACTCCCACCCAATGCCAACCTATACTAAACCAACTGTGATGGAGGCTGCATGATGGAGGCTGTGCAAGTCGACTGTGACATTGTAACACACCCACTCTGAGGTGTCTGTAAAATCGAATGGAAAAGCAAGAGGTGGGTTCTAAATCGAGTGGTAATGAACTGAAATATTCCGGAATGGAAGAGTGGAACGCTACATAAAAGCTTGTGTATCCCAGGGATCTGGTTATCAAGTGGAATCAGAATTACAATAAGATTTTCCCAAATATTGTTATAATCAAATTATTGATAAAAAAAAATGAGCTAGAAACCATCAGCATCCTAGAAAAACACCAAACTGCAGAAAACCCCTTTTCTGAAATACCTTGAAAAATCATATAAAGCCAAAAATCTCTCAAAACATCTTATGAATTGCAGACCACCAAGTTACCTTGGAGTGCGCAATGGAGAGTGTGTCCACCCATACGCGCCAGCCACCCCACTCATACTTGATGGCATGGTAGAGAAGGATCCGGAAGATGTTGTAGACCATTTCTGTGATCTTTTGCTCCTCCGGGTTCTTGGGGTTAATGTAGCCCAGCGAGAACATCCAATCCTGCCACACGGAGCACTGCAGC
Organism: Danionella cerebrum; assembly: GCA_007224835.1. Classification (NCBI taxonomy): domain Eukaryota; kingdom Metazoa; phylum Chordata; class Actinopteri; order Cypriniformes; family Danionidae; genus Danionella; species Danionella cerebrum. The sequence goes on from SRMA01025787.1 coordinate 316,351, forward strand.
AGACACCTTCACAGACATTATAATGACAATGTGTTATCAGTGGTTGGGATACTCTTAAAATTTATAGATACAGATAAAAAAAAAAAACATTAACCGAATTGTTTTTAAAGTTTAGTGAAATATATATATTTCACAAACACAATACTTTAAACAACAGTTTATTCAGGAAGATTATAGAGTTTGTACGACAAACGGAGAGTCAAACAATTAGTCTAAGCATTGTGCAGCCAATCAAATACATTCATTTTGATGAATTGGAGGGATTTCTTGACCAGAAGCGACGTGTGCAAGACGATCATCAACACAAATCAAGGTTTTTTTGGAGACTGTCTGGGGATATCTTTGAAAATCTCTGTAAACTCTGACGGGATTCTCAGTACCAAACGCACAGAAACATTGACACAGCATTAAGGCCTCTACACATCGGCCTGAATTTTCATTGCAAAGTTATCGATTAATCTGTCAAAAGAGGGCAGCCCTGGATAATAATATTGACAACTGCTAATAAAAAAGAAAAATCTATGCGATTTTAAAATGACCAGACTATTATCAAAACCCCTTTCTGTAATGACTTCTATAAACTCACTTCATATACCTTCAAACCTTAAATACATTTACATAAAAAACAGCATGTTTCATGAAGATTCCTGTGGCCTCTCGTCTCCACAGCTAAAACATAGACACGGATTTGGGAAAACATGGGTAACCATGGCAACAGCTGAGTCAGCGTCTGGGTGCATACACCTAAACACTCCCAGCAAGACCACTAATGAGCTAAAAAGCCAACCCGAGTGCACCAGGTCAGGTTCAGCAGGAGCTTTAAGCCGGAACAGTGCCACTTCAGATCCACAATCCTGCATTATCTACAACACTAATTGATTTAATTGGAGGAAGCTGCTAAGTGATGTTCGCATGCAGCAAGAAAGAGCAAAAATAACGTAGCATTAGCACACACAGCGGGATGCTAAGAGAAGTCAAATTGGGGGACTTTTATTGGGATTGAGAATGAAGCATTTAACGGATCAATGGCATCAGTGTTGGTGAAATGGCATACCGTCGGTTTTCCCGGCTGTTGCTGAAGAGTTTGATCATGTCAGACAAGAAGAGGCGTCTTACTTCCATGAGCTCGGCGCTGGGGGAAGAGCTTTTCAGCAACGTTGCCACAACCTTCAGAATCACTGAGAGAATCAGGCAGAAAAAAAACATGTTACGATTGGAACCATTCAAAGGGGGAAGAATTCGATTTGAGCAGGGTGTTCTCACTGGGATTCTGGATCTTGACTGTGGAATCAGGTTCTGGGTGAGGCTTGTGCACCACCTGAGTGCACACCTGCTCTGTTAAGATCTGCAGAAGACGGAAACTAACGTTGGACTCATGTGCTAATAAATTTGAGCACTTTTAATATTATCTTCAAGAAAACAACAAAACTTTGTGAATTGATCCTGAAACAGCATAAATAAACACACCCCGTTTAAAAAGTATGAATTTAATCAGTAGATCACTTTTCACAAAAGTCTGGACACTTATTGAACTCCATAGCATGAAATGAAGGTTAAACTTAGATCACAAAATTTTCTGTTTTACTCAAATTAGTTGAAGCAAAAATGAATGCACCCTTAAAACCATTAATTCATTTTCCCTCCAAGCTAATCGCATGTTTTTGGGACTGTGGGGAAAACCGGCAACCTTCTACCTCGAAGGTCACAGTGCTACCCACTGCGCCACCATCCTGCCCCACTTAAAACTAAAAAAGACCAATTGAAAAAGAACATGCAATCATTTTCTCTTGCAAATTCCAACTGGTAAAAAGCAGTTTCCAAATACAATTGAAATCACTTAAATATTAAAGTGAAATATCCAATTTATCCATTTATCTGCTAGTTGTTCTAAACTGTGGTCAAACTATTTGCCACTCGTGCCGTTGTCTCTGACTGGACTATAAATAATGTTCATTTTTGGGTAATTTGTAAATATTTGGCAACTCCAGCCTTCACTCACAAGCAATCAACAGGGGATGGCAACAGATTGTGCTTTTCCTCGTCAGACACCAAATACAAAGAATGCTTCGGGATTTACTTGTTGCCGTTCAATGAGACAGAAAAGCATGAAAGAAGCATACTTATTATTTTGAATCTGTGTGAGCCATCATCAAATGTTTCCTGTTGTAATTGAGCACTATGAGGGGCAGAGAGAGCCTGCAGCCGGCTGCTTTTACAGCAAAAACACCAGATCATTTAAAGACATTTAGATGTAGGAATTCTAATGTGTTTGATGACTTTTGTGGAATTTAAAGCATTTAAGAGGTTTAAGAAATATTAATAATAACACCGATCTCAGCTTCTTTGATTCGAGCTTGTTCAGAAATAAGCATAGTAAACAAACAGAGTGTATACCTCATAGAGTGTGTTGTAGGTGGTGATGGTCACAGTGCTGGTATGCATCATCAAGCGCTCGCCCAGCAGTGTGAACAAGCTGTGCGTGTGCATGATCTCCACCTTCCTCCTGCACGCAGAAGAGAGGTGAGAGGGGGGTGAGATACGAGAAAGACATGTCTGTCGTTTTCACGGTGACATTGGTGAAGCAAAGGGAGGAATGGACTCGCTCACAGGTTCAATTCCATCCCAGACTTCCCCAGCATTGAGATCAATGTGGAGTCACAAGGTTCTGGCACTCTGATGCGATTATAAGTGACACCACACTACTCAAGGGCAAACAAACACACAGACACACACACACACACACACGCACACACAGCTGTCAGCTGGCCTTTTACAGGCGCTCTGAGACATCAGGAAACACGTAGGTTTGGTCGAAAAGACATGACAGCACCAGTCAAAAGCCTTGACACAAACACAGTAGATGTTTTCGTTTAACTTGTGCTGATTATTATAGAGCGGCCTGAAAATGAGCGCACATACAAAAGCACAACACCCCACTCTTCTCTCATTTACATTATTATTTTATTTAGAACCCTCTCTTTTGTGGATAAACATGTGGAACAATTCATTTGAGAGCTTGTCTGATGCAGTCGATGTTTTGGATCTAAAACGTTACGTAAAATAAGATGTCAGATTTATTCTGTACCACTATAGAGTGAGGTGGACTAGATGTAGGGTGCTCGACGGTTTGCTCGACACAGATTTGACAAATTTTTTCATCAGTGGGCGGTGCTAGAACTATGGGTGGTGCTAGAAATATCAAGGAATTTAGGATTATACAAAACATGTGTGAAAGATTCTGAATACAACTAGAGGCATGTTTTTGATGAGGAAACAACTTAAAGATTGGAATGTCAGAAACGTCGAGATTGGTTGATTATCTACATTTTTGGTGCTCTTTTGTTTAACGCAAATGACTTTTATTTGAGGTTGTGAACCATGTCGGCAAAAAAAAAAAAAAAAATAGATGAATAAACTTTCATGGAGGAAAGCACATTCCCACACCCCATAACATACAGTTATTCGTCTTTTGCTGGTCTGACTCGGTTTGCTAGAATTTTTTTAACTGGTACTGCGAAAAGAATTAGGGGAAATCACAGAGAATGCGGGGAATTTTTCCATTTAGGTAACATGGGGTGAATATTTACAAAACTGTAACTCAATCTGAGAAACTTCATACTCACTACACTTGTGCAAAAGTATTTGAACCCCTTGTTTGTCTTATAACTATTTACATAATGGCCCATGGAAATTAATGCAACAGAAATATAGTCAAGATGAAACATCCCAGAGAAATGTGGATTTGTTTATGTTAATCATAGTAAAAGCATGTTTTTTGACATCACTGACAGCTCCCAAGCAACCAAAATGTTTACCCTAGCAACCAAATTTTCTGAACTCTATCTTAGCTTTGCTATGTGATAGACATGGGGATTGGGTTAAATAACAGAGTGACAAAGGCAAGATTATATTATGTCACTGACCCATCCATTGCAACCAGACTGTTTACCATAGCAACCGATTTGCCATATCTCTGTCTCGGCTTAGGAAAATTGCTTTTTATTGAGAAATTGGGGTTAGTTTATCACTCATTGTGGCACTGGCTTTTACAAGCCAACATTCATGTCTGTGTGCAAACATCTAGTTGTACGTATTGTAAATCTGAACATGAAAGTAGATGTACACCAGGTTTACCTTTCATTGCTAAATGAGGCCCATTGTTTTTAAATCGGCATGTGGGAGGTTAGTACAGGTTAGTACAAGTAAAAAAAAACATACAAACCCTACCTCTTTTAGACCAATAAACACTCGGGCATTTTTCAGGCATTAGATTGGTGGAAACTCACTTGTGTCCCAGATGTTTCAGGAAGTAGCCCAGCACCTTCAAAGCCTGCACTCGGATACTCTCGCTCTTGGAAGCCAGGAGCTTGTAGATCACTCTAAAAAGGAAACATTTTGAGAGAAATATTATTAGATCAAAGTTCTGGCTCTAGTTTTGCATTACAGTATACATAATCAAGAGAAAAGATTTAATATGACTAAAAATGCATTAAAATCCACACTTACATGAATACTCTTTAGGTAGTATCTTACAATTTTTGAAACAAAATTCTCCATTTGTAGGTAATGGCACATTTAGCATAGCCTAGCATATGCTAAATTGCTTATGCTTAATACACTGATTGGTTTACAAGACCGTTATTGGTCCCTTAACCCAGATGTTCTCTAATCTGTTATTCTTAACCCCCCCCCCCCCAACCTATACAAGGAACAGCTTTAATAACTATGTAGAAGTTTTTAGCAGAGATGGAACAGGAAGTAACCTCACAAGATCACAATTAGTAATGTACTAGCTCTTTAAATGCAGTTGCTGAGAGACAGTTGCCCTGCTTTGGAGCCACTTTCAAGTCTCTCTTTCTTCCCCCTCCTCTCTCCTTTGTGTCTCTCTTAACCCAAATTCATCATGGCATTTCAGCTGTTGGCATCTTCAGTGTTTAAACTAAATAAAGCTGCATTTTCTGTAAAATTCTGTAAAAGGAGTCTTTTGAATTGGGTTATGATTACTTTTTCAATAACGACTATCAAAGAGAAACTTACCAAAATAAAATAAAAAATCACTTAATAATCATCTCAGAGATTATTTCCTTTTAAGTTGCTTGAAGTTCCTTTTAGTATTTAATGCCTCCAGGGGAACCTCAAAGAGCAAACTAGGTTTCACAATCCACTTTAAAATATTTAATCTATAATCATTCTAAGCACACACAAGGCTAGGGTGGGCAACATCCTTGTGCTAGTGAACTGTTAAATCCAGGATAAAAAGTCCAGAGCGATTTATCCTCGTTTTACCCCTTCTGGCAATCAGAGAGGAACAAAAACCACGCGCCATTCTGTTCAGATATATTATTATATAATACTTCCCAGATCAAAATTTCAAGCTCCCGATGCGCGGATCTTACATAAGTTACATTTCTAAAACCAAACCTGTAATTTTGCTGAATCAATGACTAGTAGTTTTGACAAAGAAGCTCGTACTTCTAGCACTAGGGAATGCTTTGGCCACTCCTGTATTCTGCATTAACCACACTTTCGCTGTAAACCAGCATCAACCAGCCTGAATTTACCATCTACTTCCTCATTCGGTCACCATCAAAAAGTGCAAGAAAAGTAATAGGTGCACACTCTACGCCCAAAGAATATGAAACCTGGCATCACATACCACAAGTGGCAAGCTTGGAATGGCAATGGACTGTAGCGTGGTGATGTCATGCATGTTTAGGTGCTCACGTGCCATGTTCAGGTAGACATTTAGGCGTAATGCTGTCAGTACACAATCCACAAATTTGAACGATTTGCAAAATTTCATGCAAAAAATTTCCCCTCTGTTTCCCTGTACCACCCGATGTTGGGGTATGGAACGCTTTATGGCAAATAATGTTTTAAAGTGTTAAATGTGGCTTAAAAATTTATGTACCACCATTAAACCCGAAGAAGAACAAGAGAATATTGTAACAAAAAAAAAAAAAAAAAAAAAACTATCTTTGGGAAAAACGCAGAAGAAACCTGAGGCAAATTGAAACAATAGTATTTTATTACTAAATCCATCCATCCACCAAACAGCGATAATTCACAACCAGCCTCACACATGTGGCTCTAGGGACATTTTTTTTCTGCAAGCACGTGTAATGTGAGTGTGGTGCAAAATGCAAAGCCACGATCACTTAAAGCATCTCTTATGAGAAAAATTGGCTTTAATGCCGCATCCACTAGCACAATAGTCCAATACTTACAGAGGGCTGCGTAAAGGGAAAACCTTTAATCGCGACACTACAACGTAGGACATCCATGACATTTTGCTAATCCTGCGAATTTGTGGATGATTTTCTGGCAAAGGCCTCTACCACCAAACCCAAATTTTCTGTGCCTCGATTGAAAACCATGGGCACCAACGAAAGCTCATACATCAGGCCGAATGAGTGGTGGTAACATCAAAGAGTTTCAGATGCGCCATATCAGATGCGTTTATCACAAAGAGCACAACTAATGAAGGCCGGCTTGGTGGCGCTCAGCCCACATTTTCAAAGCGACTTTCTACAGAAAACAATAAAGAAATAGCGTTCCACAAATCTTTTCTTTACCCCACATCTTTGTCAAACAGATCCCTGTGTTTTTTATTATTTCTTCTCTGTCGTCGTAGTCTTCTTCTTTCCTGTTTCCCTGTGTGGCGTGGAGTGATTCTGATGTACGCCAAATGCCATCTTCAGGCAGGGAGCGTCATTGCATCAATATTTCCTGTATTAGCCGTCTTTTTCATCTTCTTAAACATTGCATTATTTTTACTTGGATTTGAATTAATATTCTAAAACGCTTGCAGCTCAAGGGCTTCCTTCGTACTGACTGAATCAAACAAACAGAGCACAGTTGTTCATCCCTGATTAAACTAATCAGATGCAAAAGATTCTGTTTAGTGTAACTAGAGTTGAGATCTACTGGATCTATCTATCTAACTCCTAAATACAGGCTTTGTTTACCATCATTGATTTTTTCAACTGCATTGCATTATGATTTACGACAATAAATATAAACAATAAATGCCTTCATCCAAACACTAACCATGAATGGAAGAATGTTATATTTTCTGAAAAAATGGCTAAGAAATCTGAAAATTCTTGAGCACAACTGTAGATCCTTTTTTACCAACTAACCCAAAACAAATTCGTAGAGTTTTCAGATACCCTGAAGGTTCAAAAGTAGGGCAGAACTTTTATTCTCCTAAGAATGATGAGAGTAACCAGAAAGCACCTTTGAATCGATTGGTGGTCACGGTAATTAAATGTAGTATGATCCTAGTGGGTTTGACGTCGCTCTGAAGGCTGTTCAAACAAGCACTGAGGCATCTTTAGATGTGAACTCTGACTGACAGCAACGACAGAGCGAATCTCCTTCAGTTATATAAGCTTGAGCAAATCGCGGGCGCAGTCTTACCGAATACCGTTCCTCTGGTCGAAGGCTGGAATCATGGACGCAGGATGCTCCGACATCAGTGCCACCAAGAGCTGCAGCACATCATGGATATTTTCGTCCTGTGTTGGTCAGACAACACAGTCAGACATTTACATACACTACTGTGGAAAAGTAGGTGTTTTAGAAATATTATTGAGAAAAATCTAAATTCGGTGTTGCTAGCTTTTGCCAGCATCAACCCTTATAGGATTATCTTCAGGTGTATGATTATAAAATTATACCAAATAGGTGCATGAAGGTTGAAACCCAGTCATGAACTGAAACAGCTGCAGAGTAGGCTTAAATATGGGAGCGGAACAGCAAAACTGCACTTGACGATAATTTATCATGGAATTATTGAGCAACAAAACACAAGGTAGTTCTACTGGAACAACAAGGTATTTTCCAATATTTCAAATGATTTCTAAAGCATTTGCTTCAACATAAAAGTACAATGAGGAAGATTGAAGAAAAGTTTTAGTTCTCAATATATTCTGTTTAGAGGTGTTCCGATTCGATACCAGTATCGAAAATTCTGCCGATACCACAAAAAAATTTGGCATCGGTATCGGCGAGTATTTGAGTCCACGTACCGATCCGATACCATTTTCATAAACATAACCTAGTTATGCCCGCTAGCTTTGCTTATCGCTTCAAAGCGGAAATCAATTCTTCTTCACTGCTCAGAATGCAAACACAGGAAGTTGTGTCGTGTTGCCACAAGCAACCAAGGAGAAGCACAAGCCGCGCCAGACGCAACAAACCTTGGAAGCTTCATTCAAACAAAGAGAAAAGTTTACACAAGACATCCAATGAGCAATAAAGATAACCGACAGGATTATCGAGTTTATTGTACTGGATGACCAGCCACTGTCAGTGGTCGAAAACGTGGGCATTCGCCGCTTAATTAACATTTGGAGCCCCGGTACAGTTTGGCTGGTCGCAATATATCTCAGAAACAGCGCTACCTAAATTATATGAGACAGTGTGTGAATGATCAGCTTCACTACTGACACCTTTTACTCTTCAAAGTGCAGTCCTGCAGACTAACGAGTTTCGTGGCTCGCACGCGTCCAAAGCTGAATCAATCGAGGGTATGCTTGTGAAGTGGAATATTTCTGAATCCCGTGTTTATTTTATTTACGCGACAACGCAAGCAACATGAAAAAAGCGGAAGTGATCCCCTCAGGTACAGTTCTAAACCGTCTACTTGCTCGGGAGAGCCAGGAGGACACTGGTATAAAAACAATGAAAAACACCCTTCTTGAGGCCGTCAAGAAACGATTCGCAACCATCGAGGAAGAGCCCTTGTATGCAGTTGCCACTCTCTTGTATCCACATTTCAGGGTACGTCTATTAATTTTTTTTTCATGTCCAAATTGATTATTGTCATTGCCATATTGAGTATATCTGAAGCACAGCATAAAATAATTTATTTTAAATTATAAAATGCATAAAATGTCAATTAATACAGGGCTAGTAGTATCTACAGCTGTATATACAGATACACACCCAGGTATCGGATCGGTACTCGGTATCGGCCGATACCCTGAGCCCAAGTATCGGGATCAGTATCGGGAGGGGAAAAATGGTACCGGAACATCTCTAATTCTGTTATATGGGATAGAAAGAAATTAAAGTTTCTGATTTTTATACATTGAAGAGTTAATTTAGTTGTTTCCACACAATTTTATTTTCTCTAACTATCTGATAATCATTTGAGTATTTTTCTTTATTTTAAGCTGAGTGAATAAATTAGTGTGACTTTCAAATAAATGCCATACTGCTCTCAATTTGTTTGACGAGTCCAAAGATAATCCACATGACGCCCAATGTGCAGGTCAGCCAAAAATGTCCATAGAAAACTGAAGACTATGCCAAAACTAGATTGATTGGCTAACTCAGTAGGAGGGGGCGGTTTGAAACTTGTGGTTGTTGAGGATTTCATTTCCTCCTGTCTCTTCTAATGAATACATGAAATTCTCCGGAACATCACACGTGAAATTACCAACAACATCAATGCAAAGTTTAAAATAGAACTACAATATTGTGCCCCATCGAATGCTCTGATGCAATTCCTAGAATAATTCCAAAATAAATGTCCATCAAACAAAAGCAAGTATAACATTATGGGGATGTGCTCAACTGCGCATATTTTTTATTTTTATTTTTACAAATATTTCCACTACATCATACAACAATTCACAACAAAACTAAAATTGTACAAAAATAAGAATTCGGAGTTGTAAATTTTGACATTTTTGTCACTGCAACAATCTCAAAAATTTAGAACGAACAGTTTCTATGTTTTAGAACAAAACCAAAAAAAAAATAAAAAAATCATAAATCACCCCCCAAAAAAATCAAAGACGAGATAAAAAAACAAGCCATATCACAGGTACTTCCAATAGTTCACCACTAGATAGCACTGGTCTGTAAAATGAAAAATATGAAAACTAACAACCTTTTTGAAACCTACACATTATATTTGAAATTCGCTTTATTGCTAATCATTTAAAGGATTCTGCCTATCTTTATGCTGAGCAGAAGATGTCAGGGTGGTTTGGAGCAAGTGGTTTACCTCGTGCATAGTAAGCAGGTAGTTCAAGATGCTCTGCAACTCATCTTCCTTCACTCCACGATCCTGCCACAGAACAAGTGAATACAAGCAAGTCAAACAGAGGCATTTTAATCACTTTGATTATTATTAAAAATCACTTTTAAACCAATGATCAGCTTAGTAAAATGACTGTCAATCGAAAATAATCATATTTTTCATACTGTGTAACAGAAAAAAAAAAATATTTTGAATCCGATAGTTCTGAGATAGAACAGGAAGTCACATCACAAACGGGAAGTTAAATCTAGCTTTCTTTCTCTTTCCTGCTTCCAAAGAGTGACTTGGCTTTTTGGGGTCCCTCTTTTTACCCTTCCCCCACCTCTCTCTCTCTCTCTCTCTCTCTCTCTCCCTCCCTCCCTCCCTCCCTCTCTCTCTCTCTCTCTCTCTCTCTCTCTCCATACAGTCAAAAACATCTTCAGTGTTTTTAAAGCTAAATAAAGCTGTGCTTTTTGTCATACCTTATTTAACCATGCTTCCAGAGTCTTCTATGGTGGTTATAATAAATATTTTCAATAATAACTGTTTTGTAATCCGTAACACTTACAGATAGTTTCTAATGTTTTAGTTTCCTTAAATTTTAGATATTTCCCCCAAAAAACATGCCAAGGGATATCGAAAACTCTGCCTTTTGACCTACAATCTAAAAACCACCTTAATCAAGACTTAGGTCAGATCAGAGCGGAGGCCAGGTCACCTGGAGCAGTGTCTGGGTTCATTGTTCTGCTGTTGCTGGAAAGAAATGAAAATGCAACTATAGAGAAACCGAAGGAGATGGCATGTCTCTGGTGTGGTAGCCATATGACTTCAATCCCCATAACTGTCACCAGCTAAGCACCCCCACATCATCACACCTCCCCCATGCTTTACAGAGGGAACTTTTATATAAAGGCCATCTGTCTGTTGCACTAAGACACAGCAGATGGAACCAAAGATCTCAAACTTAGACTCATCACATAAAGAAATTGTGTTTTAAATATACATTTAACCACCAACTTTGCAATTAGTGTTGGGGCAGTCTCCTCTGAACAAATGACGCGGAGATGTGTCAACCACTACAAGTCTTTGTGGAAAGCATTAAACAGAGGTGTTGATAACTTGTGATCTAAGGGAACCTCGAATCTAATGTCTAAATGTATTGTGCGTCCGGTTGATATTTCTCCAAAAAGTGTTTTTCGACAACAAACAACGATCATCTTTACTGTGGATATTAAACGGAGTGCGTCCGAACATTAATCCAGTAGTGTATTTGTGTTTTAAAATAATCAATTTTAAGAATCAATTTTAAGATTTGTCACAATAATGCATATGACACAAGTAACCATGCATTACTTTCAGAAATAAATAAGAAAAATAAATGCCTTTCGAGAACACTGGAGAGCATTAAAGTTTCCCAATGAAGGACACTATGTAATGCGCTGTCACCTTGAGAATGAGTTGTTTGAGAAAGAGGAGCATGAAGGCCCGCAGGGAAATGATTTCCTTCTGAGAGGGACGAGGGCCGTCTAAAAGAAAACACACAGATTCACTGAGATTACCTTCCATCCACGCAATACATTCATAGACGCCGGTATATGGTCTGAGATCAGAAATGAATCTCTGGTGTACCGCTTCAGAAAATGTCTTTTTTACTCCCCAGACCCAAAAAAAAGACACAGTTATCCCACATAACTTTTGAACAAAGCAGAAGGAAAGGAACTTCTTGAACAATAGCTATTTTTTGACTTTAGAGAACAGTGGAATGGTTTACCAAAACTGTATGTACTTGTGTGCCATTGACTCAATATTCACATTTAATGTTGTGAATAGGAGAAAGAGATGAGTAGTAAACCTGTTCAATCACTCTAAACCCATTTTCTGTTTCAGTTCATGACTGAGTTACATCAAAGGATCAGTATTGAAAAAAAAAATGTATATATGGCCATTTACATATTTATATATATATGCTTTTGTGTTATCATCCCTATTTTCAAAACTAAAAATGTCCAAGATTTATCTTAGAGCTTAACAAACAGTTTAGTCTGTCCATCAATCAGCCTCACAAGCACACATTCACCGCTGGGGATGATATGAAACAGATGGAAAACTGGCAGATCTAGCTTGTGGCTTTTGGGACAAACAAAAAACAGGAAACCTCTGAGAATTTACAGGAATCAGGTTTGTGAGTTGTGAAGATGTGAAGAGCATTTAAAGATTTCTTCCTTCCATTAATATCCCAAGACCCCCGTTCAGTGCAGATCAGGTCGAGGTGTGGCTCGTACGTTTCTGTCCACTCACCATTTGTGATCTCTCATCTGTATTACATACGCCCTCCCATGAACTAGATTTGTGTATAAACTGTACTACATCATTATTATCCTGCATAGTTCATTAACTGTGTGTATGTATAGTTAAACGTGTGTGTGTGTGCGTGTGTGCGTAGGTAAGTACAAACTGCACGAACAGTAACAAACGTACATGGTATGTTCGGGTAGGTATTCCTCCTATTCTTCTCACTCCTGAACCAACCCTTCTCCAAACTCACCATCTCCAATCCCCCTTTCCTTGGCCTGACGCAATTAATGTAAACGGAAATACAACTAATAAATAACTACATACATTCAATGTTTCAATCCAGAGGAAACACCACACCAGGTGTTTTACTCCCCTGGAGATAACAAAACTGTCCAACTTAGTGAAGAATCTACTCTCCCATGTGGTGGCTTTTGAGCAGGACAGGACAATGTAAAATAATAATAATAATAATAATATCCCAAGACTCTTGTTTCCTTGCTTTGTTCACAACCGAGAATGTTTGGTACTAAAAGTTCCTGAGATCTACATTTAAAGTGTACGTTGGTCATCGGTCACTGCTGATTTCAGAGTTTCAGCTAGAGCCTGGAGTGAATTCTGAAGAGCAAGGATTCGTGTGTTCAGTGCGAGCGCTCACCGAGGCCTTTAGGGTTGATGCCGCTGCTCTCCAGCGGATTGCTGGCCCAGTAGTAGTACTTGAGAGTGTGCATGAGCTGCAGGACCGTGCCCACTCGACGGATGGTGCTGTAGATGGTGGCGGTGCCGATGAACTCTGCAGACAGGTACGTGTAGAGCGACAGCTGAACCTGTGGAGGAAGGGATACGGTGAGAAGGGATTGAGCAGAAAAGATCACATCACATGGAATGAAAAAAATATTGATTAGCGGACGTAAATTGACAAAGGTTACGCACGGACGAAATGATAACAAATGGACAACTCCTCAGAAAGTGGGCGGAGCTTCTCACTCTCCTCTGTACAGCGCTTTGAATATTCATGACTTCCTTATCTAATATTTTTGTACAACGAAAACATCTTGAAATCTAAAAACATGGAAGAGTGGAAGAGGACCCTGTGAATATCAGGTGAACTCCCATTTCCAAAACGATTAAAGAAATGCTGTAAAATAATGGTTGTTCATTCAAAAAAAAATTACATTTTGAGTCAATTTTGGCCATTTTATCTAAGGTTGTGTTTAGAGGTTTTAGAAATAATATCTGTCTGTAGAGTAATTTTTTGTAGTGTGCATGCATAGGTGATTTCCCGCCATGAGAGACAGAATCTAGAAATAAAAATGTTTTTTAAACACTTGAATTCTAAATTAGTATGTCTGAGAAGTATTTGATCACTTGCTTATCAGCCAGATTTCTGACCCTCAAAGACCTGAGCACCCCACAATCAGCCAAAAGCCTTAGTAGCAGTGAGAACAAAATGGAAGAAGCTTCTGATGACTGTCAATGTCCCTTGGAATGGGGCACCACGGAAGACCTCTCCTCGTGGGGCATCAATGGTGCCAGGAACAGTGAAGAATCAACCGAGAATTACCCAGAGAGGAGCTGGGCAATGCCATTTAGAGAGCTGGGACCATCGTTTCCAACACATACATACACACGCACCAACATACACCAAATACTTTTTGGTTTAATGGAGATGAGCACATGGTAAAAACTGGAATTAGTATAATTTCTGAGTTTTGTTTCATTCACTTTTTTATTCGGTTTACTCTTCATCACACCAACCTGAGATCACTTAAAATGAATAAGTTCATAACAGACTTTGTGTGGCCAAATATCGCTTGCTGTACTTTAAAAATCTGTCTTTACTAGATGTCGCACTTTGTTTAATGGCCTTTAGGAGGAACGCACTTTCCAGCTAATCCACTCCTGGAATTGATATTTTACACGGTACAGATCATAATTAGGTGACAAATATGTACAGTTTCCTAATAGTTCTGATAAATAAAAAAAGAAGTTTTTTTCAGGACCGTAGATCTTTTGCTGCTTCTTCAGCAACCCTCTCAAGAGCCAAAAATAGTCTACACATCAAACCTGGAGCTTTTAAAAAGCCCTTCTTCAGTTCTTATGCAAGACATCCCTGTGGGACTCGCTCCAGACAAACACAGACTCATTCACACGTACAGTGCTCCGCTTTAACACACTTTCTTCCACCGATCAACATGGACATGCTAAAAACTGTTTCATCCATGTTTTTATTCTCTTTGTGACCAGGACTCCTTATGCCGGTCACTTTCAAAGGGAAGTGCACTCCAGATTCTGCAAAACACAAGGTACTTAAAGAAAGATTTTAATCAACTAAGACCTGAATAAAACCATTAAATCACAAGGACTAAAACGACACTAAAACTTTTTGGCTTTTTGTCAACTTGAATAAAACATTTTGAAAGGACTAAAACGAATATTAATTTCATCCAAAGCACTAAGAATAAACTTCAATGGATCTTTTGTTTTCTTTCATTCATTTTCCAACCCGTTGGGCGAGAGGCAGGAGTACAACCTGGACACATCGCCAGTCCATCGCAGGGGAACATTCACTCACCAAAGGGGAATTTAGATTATTCAATTAATCTAACGCATGTTATTGGGATTGTGGGGGAAGCCGGAGTACCCGAAGGAAACCCATGCAAGCATGGGGAGAACATGCAAACTCCTTCCAGAAAGGTCCACGAAGCCTCGAACCAGCAATCTTCTAACTGGAATGTCATAGTGTTACCCACTGCGCCACCGTGCCGCCATTCTCTTGTTTTATTTAGGGTAATGAGTTTAAATGGTGCCTATTGTGACAAGCCTTTACTAGAAAAACATTATCGTTAAAATAAAACAAACACCATTAAAAAATGGTGTTGAATAAAAAGGCATTTTCTGCCTCCTTTTCCAAGTGGGAGAATAATTAATAATCAAACCATGGAAAAATTTAGTAAAACCTGGTAGAATTTGTATGTATAACAGTTTCAAAAGATGCCAGACATTTGAGGCAATTTATTTAAACTATACAAGTGATAAATGCACAGATCATTATCTAATCTAATCTAATCTATAGATCATTATGCTTTCAGTGCATTTTTGAGGGCCTAAAGAAGTTAAAAAATTCATACAAATGTCGAACTGGTGAAAATGTACGTCTGATTGCAAAAGTGGGTGCAGCAAAATGTCTCTGTAGCGCCACCTAACACATTTAATCTAATGTTGTGCTTAACTTGTCGTACGCAAATAAAATCTGGCCCACATGTGTAGAATACCAAGACTTAAATATAAGAGACGCGTATAGTTTCCAAATTCAATAGGAAGTTCGCTATTTGCCCAAAAAAAAAAAAACTCTGAAAATTGTCACTTTTGCTCATGTTGTACTTTAACAAACTCCTCAGAGATTTTCATCCAAACTCAATCTGTTTTATCTTAAGACATATGGAATGTTAAATAGTTTTTTTTCTTATTTAATTTGCCTGTGCCGCTCAGTAATTTTGTCAATTCTAAAAAGTATAGGTCATAGTGCAACAAACTGACAACCAAGAGGCATTGATTACTGTTTGCAGGAAATTTACTATGATTTTTTAATTTCTTTCTTTTTAATTATTTATTTTTTAAAATGTATTTTTTATTTTATTTATTCATTTAGATTTATTTTTTTACTTATCCTGTCCTGCTTAAAAGCCACCACACAATTTTACTAGAATTAATGATAGCGAACACAATAGGCCTATGCTGATTAATGTGTGGGCCTATATGAATGCGCATAGCGTTATTGGATGAGTAAGGAATATTACTTTTATAAAAACATTGAGTCATTTACAGCATTTGTTACACAGCTCTGTTTGTTATAAATCACAAACCCACATCATAGCAGGAATTCTACCAGACCTGCATTCTTGCAATCTCCAGACGGTCTAGTGCAATTTCACCCTTGTGTTTCTTAAACATCATGCGTGAGATAGACTGGGCTCAATTGACTTTGCACAAACCATTCTTACATCAGAGACTGGCCACACTTTGGCAGTCAAAGTCAAAATATCACAAGTAAAACCAATTTAAGTTTTTTTTTCTGTGAAACTAAAACTAAACTTCAATCCTTCTAGATGCTTCCGCATTCGCTCCATCATAAAGAGCTGCATTCGCTGCAGGAAATTCTCTCTTCCACATGACTGGATGGGGAAAGAAATGCGGACAATCGTTTTTCCTGTGGCCATGTTTTCTGGTCATTAGCCACTAACTGCACAGAGGCTTTTCCAGAAGAGAAGCACTTTTGTTCCAAATTACTGGATCAAGTGCCTTTGGATTTTAAAAATACTCTCTTATGTGAACTCTAAGGATAAAAATAGCTAGAAGCGTGTGCCTTTCGCTGTCATGTACGCAAAAAGTGCACACATTAGCTCTTTGCTAAAGAAAAATCTTAAGTGTTGCGTTTAACACTAAGCTGCAGATTCATGCCAATGAATGCTTCAGCAGATCAGAAACACTGAAAGCTTCGAGATTCCTAATAAAAAAGACAAATATAATTAAATTCAAAACAAATGATGTAAATTTAAAGAGTGAAAAATAGAGTCCAAGTCACAACCGAGTCCAATGCAGTCTCTAAATTAGACAGTCAAGACCTCTCTGCAAACGTAAAATAAACCTCTCTGTAAACCTAAAATAAATCTCTGTAACCTTAAAATAAAACTATCCGTAAACGTAAAATAATCCTCTCTGTAAACTTAAAATAAAACTCTCTGTAACCTTAAAATAAAACTCTCTTTAAACGTAAAATAATACTCTTTGTAAACGTAAAATATAACTCTCTGTAAACGTAAAATAATACTCTCTGTAATTGTAAAATAATACTCTGTGTAAACGTAAAATAAACCTCTCTGTAAACGTAAAATAATCCTCTCTGTAAACGTAAAATAAACCTCTCTGTAAACTTAAAATAAACCTCTGTAACCTTAAAATAAAACTATCTGTGAACTTAAAATAATCCTCTCTTTAAACGTAAAATAAAACTCTCTGTAAACTTAAAATAATCCTCTCTTTAAATGTAAATACTCTTCGTAAACGTAAAATAATACTCTCAGTAAACGTAAAATAATACTCTCTGTAAACGTAAAATAATACTCTCTGTAAACGTAAAACAATCCTCTCTGTAAACTTAAAATAATACTCTCTGTAAACGTAAAATAATACTCTCTGTAAACTTAAAATAATACTCTCTGTAAACGTAAAATAATATCCTCTGTAAACGTAAAACAATCCTCTCTGTAAACTTAAAATAATACTCTCTGTAAACTTAAAATAATACTCTCTGTAAACGTAAAATAATCCTCTCTGTAAACGTTAAATAATCCTCTCTGTAAACGAACTACTTGATTTGAGATAAGATTTTCAATATAACGATAATTTGAACCAATTTCCAGAATAATCCCCAGCCTGGGGCCAGGGTCAACGCAGAGTGGATTCTGATTTGTTAGGTTTTCTTTTCCCTAAACAAGCACGCTCCATCAACGTCTCATTGGAGACCACTGAGTCCAAGCAAGTCCAAGACAAGATTGAGAAAACTAGACTGGAGACTGTAATCTAGTACTACAGCTCCAATGGACAGAAAACAAGCTCAGGTGGAAGCAAAGTTAATAATACTCTGCCCTTGCTGAATGAAGTTTTACTGCACAAGTTTCGGGAGGAGCCCATGAGATGACCGACTGCCTGATTTATCTTAAATAACAACAATGCTAAAAGCTAACAAAAATACAAAGGATGAGGGAGGAGGGGTGGGGGAGAGGCTTCAAAGAACCAAGTGCTAAAACATGAGTGATGAATAATAGAATCATTTTAAGCTGAACCTCAATAGAAATATCCAGAAATTCATCAGTTTTTCTTACTTTAGCTGGGGTGTGAATCCAGATGGCAGCGTTAAACAACACATGATCGCAGAGCTGCTTCAGTAGAGGAGCTCCATGAGTCAACCCATCCAGATATTTAGCAAAAGACAGAAACTGCTCCAACACCGCCCTGGTGATGTGAACCCGAGACGACTGGTGCACAGAAAGAAAGGGATGCAGGGATTAGATTCACATGCGGTCAGTGTCAGAAAAAGTGTGTGCCTTCGGAAATATATAGACAGCCAGTAATGTCCCTCTAGAAAATAAGTAGAGCTCCATTATAAGTACTACACTGGCAACATGGAAATAAAGCATGTGTTATGCACAACATTAACCAGGTTTACTGTTCTCTTCAAAACGTTTGAGCAAGTGTGAAAAAAATACATGTTTTCAGAAATATAAACATGTACTAAATACGAAATGAGCGAACAAAAGAAACATTTAAAAGAATATAACTATTATTTTTCTTCAAACCAGCATCAGTTCTTACAAGATTCTAGTTGATTGAATAATCTACCAAATATACCAAACAGGTGCTAATAATTCTCAATATCTGCGATTAATTTCACCTATTGTGTGTATATTTTGGAACATTGCAGAAAAAAAACCCCGGATGGAGACGCCAAAATGTGCATAAATTGGGCTAAAAGCAAGATGACATGACTGCAGGTATAGCGTTTCATTATTATACACAGAAAAAGGACTTCTTCTAATGCAACAACTTCCATTTTCGCTTGATATTTGGCTACAGTTAATGAGGAAGTGACTTTTTTTTTTTTGTCTTGACAGTCTTTTTGGATGGGAACTTTAATTCATGCGACATTCCAGTTTTGTGCATAGGTTTAACTCAAATGGAAACATGGCTAAAGTCACACATAGGGTCACTAGACACCAATCCAGACTGCCATATTAAGTTTTTAGCAAGATCAACCAATGAAACCTGGCTCTTTTTATGACGTCGCAAGATTTGTGCAAAACTCAGTTTGGATGGGTGCGTAGAGGCCAAAACTCTGCTACGAAGGTGAGGTACAAAATATCTGGGGTTAGTTCTCCAAAAAGTTTGGATGACCAACCAAACATTGCATTGTCTCTTCATCTTCATCTCTTCAAACTCATCTTGAAATTATAACAGATGCTTAATGCAGTAGAGGATTATTGGATGAGGATTGACTCAAGCCCCCAGTTTTCAGAGTGCCCCCAGCATGTTCACTACTAGTGTGTGCACATAGAGAGGTCAAATGCAGCCCACAGTCTCTTCTGGTGGGTCGCTGACTAAACCGAATCAAACCATTGAAGCAGACCTTTGGGAGTTGTATAAATCATAGCTAAATATGAAAACAATATCATAATACGAATAATCATACCTTCTCCAGCAAGTACCCAATTACCAGGAAACCTTTCCCACCCAACATCTGCTCCTGCATGGCAACTGAACTCTTCAACAACTCCACCAGGAAAGCAAGGAGAGTTGCACTGTAATGCAAAGAAAAGAAGCATAAGAGTTTGTAAACTTTGGTGGAATAAGCTCCGCCCTTTATAAATAACCACATAAACTCTCTGCAGCAGAACGCTGGAGGTGTTTAAAACACCTTGAAATGACAAAATCGAACCTTTAATAACAATGTTCCTGTTGCAGAAGCCAAACCTTTCCTGAAGCAAAAGATCTTCGTTCTTCAATCGAATGGCCAATGATCACATCTCTTCTAAGATGACAACCCCCAGTGGGGAGCATCAGCACTGATCGACCTGCCACAGATCTGTGCTCTGCTGATTATGCCTGCAGCTCTCTAATCTACTAGTCGTGGCTGCAAGCACAGATCCACACAATGACCTGAGAAATGAGGATACATCCCTACCAGCCTCCCATCGTCCCACACAAAGCCAAGACTCTCTTGAAATCCTCGCGGTCATGCCCTATTTCTATCTGCAAACGACAGATTTCATTTATAACTCGTGGCAGAGGACCATGACAGTGATGGACCGGGGCATCATCATGGCAGAGTGATGGACGTAAACGCGCAGCAATCAAACAACGACTGTTGCCGTTTCTAATAGTCCACTTATCCATCCATTCATCAGATCAATGATCTGCTCCTTCCATCTTTGAGATCCATGACGCTTCCACCTAGAGATTAACCGATTTATGCAAGTAAAAAAAAAAATACAAATGCTGCAAACTACATATATTCACCGGTTACTTTATTAGGTACACATGTCCAACTTCTCGTTAATGAAAAAAAATTCTAATTAGCCAATCACAAGGAAGCAACTTGGTCAGCATACTCTGATTTCAGTCACCGTGAATGTGGAATTGATGTTGTTGTCAGACAGTTCTGAATTGTTCAGAAACTATTGATCTACTGGGATTTGCATCCACAGTTGATGGAAAATAGTCCAAAAAAGAAGAAATATCCAGCGAACATCCAGTTCTGTTGATGCCAGAGGAGAACGACCTCAAATAATCACTCATTACAATCAAGGTATGCAGAAGAGCACCTTCGAACACACACTTCGAACATTGTCTAGTCTCGATTTCTGCTGCGGCATTCAGCATGGTTCCATCCTTCCTTCAATCAATCAATGGTTCAGGCTAGTGGTGGGGGTGTAATGGTGTGGGGATATTTTCTTGGGCCCATTAGAACCAATTTAGCATCATGTATTGTTACAGACCATCTCCATCTCCATCTTCTGATGGCTACTTCCAGCAAAAAAAATGCTCCATGAATCATCTCAAACATGACAATGACATGACTGTACTCAAATGTTCTCCACAGTCACCAAATCCCAATCCAGGAGAGTAACTTTGGGATGTGGTGGAATGGGAGATTCGCACCATGGATGTGCTTTGGGATGTCAACTCTCTGAGGAATGTTTCCAGTACCTTGTTGAAGCTATGCTACAAAGGACTAAGGTTGTTCTGAAGGCAAAAGGGGGTACTAGCAAGGTGTACCTAATAAAGCGACCGCCCAAACAGAGCTATTGCCTGTTTTACACTGTTTTTGTGCTTTTTAAATTCTTAGCTAGGTTAATTAGGCTAACCATGCCGTTATTTGTTCTAAAGTCACGTAAAAAACCCTCTACAAGAATGTCTGACACCCTTGTTGCTAAATTCCTGATTGTGGCTCACCAGACGGTCGTCTCCACGGGGCTATCATTGGGTTGCCTGTAGTCGAGCTGGGAAAAGAGCGGGAACAGAACCTGGATACCTCCGATCGAGTGAATGGCGCTGTGGATGGAGTGAGTAACGATGGCCTTGACGTCCTGTAAACATAAAGCTCAACGAATCACAACAATACTCTGACGTCACTTCATTTATTCATGACCCGTGACTGGTGCAAGGCCTTACACAGTAATTGTATTGACAATCTATTCTTTTCTGCAACCAAATGAACGAATGCAACTTACGGCAAAGCCCTAGAAAACCTTCAGCATGATGCAGACCCACCTGCAGCATCAGAGCATGTGGCGAGTGCACGAATATCGAAGGGTTTTCCCTGGGTGAGGACTCCAGACACAGCTGTGCATCCGTGGCTTTGGCGTTGTAGGTGAAAGCGATGCTGTTAGCCAGCTTCCCATCATACAGAACCTGTTTATGATGCTCGGCCAGGTGAATATCACTCTCCGACTTGAACTTAAACGTGCTCTGAAGAGACAGAGAAGCAGAGACGCTCAGTAAATGAGTGACATCCTCACATTTCGCTTCACTTCTCATGGAGTGCAGCAGGGACCAGGCCACATCTCAGAGGATTGATCATAATAATGACACAAAACATTAATTACTGAGGCAGGAACACGTAAAGTAGATGCATTAACAGTGGTACATTATCTTAATGAAGCTCGGGCGCTGGAAATGTGCCATTTTGCTAATGGCTCCGAGCGTGAGAGTGTGCGTGTGTGTGTAAATGTTGTATCTGCAAAACTCTCCCTCATGAAAAGCCACTGAGCATCCACTCAGATACGGAAAATCCTGACGGTGCATGACAAAGTGCTGATTAGCTGCTTGTTCCAGAGACTTTATGTGTGAGATGTTAGGACGCCTTTTCTGTTGGACTCTGCAGGTTTGAATCTTTGAACAGCTTGACGCTTTTATAAACGGATTATCCACTGATTCCGATGACAGAATTCATGCAGACTGCACTTGTGAATGAATGGGTGACTTTTGGGAGCCCCAGAATGGTTCTGTGAGGTCCTTCCACACAGCTACACACAAATATTGAAGCAATGACACTCCCTGCCTGAAGATGGCATTAGTGGTACAACAAATGCTCTCTGCACCCCAAATCCTCTCTTTTCTCGATATTAACGTAATCCATGTAATCAGCCACTGCTCGATGCATGTTGATTTCTTCTCTTCGTCTTCTTTCAGCTCTTCCTCTTATTTCCTGTTTCCTGTGCGAAGTTGCAAGGAAAAAGTGGCTCTTACGTTCTACTCACGTCATCAAAAGACCCGCTTTCATCGGTCGTTCCCCTAATGAAAAACCAATCCAATATGGCAGAGCCAATCTCTTTTCATCCATTTGGTCAGATGAGTGAGCCCTCGTTGGTGGCAACGGTTTTCGTTTTCTGGCACAAACTTCAAATTGAAAATACAGAAAGACCTTAAATGTTGTATAAACTACAACAATACAATAACAAAGTGGTAAACCAGAAACTTTTCAGCAAATAAAGAAGTGTGTAAGGAGCTTCATGAAAAGGGTTTTCACGGCTGAGCAGCCAAACTCCGGATCTGGACCAATAGCCAGGTTAGTCTGGACCTACCTGAGATGAGTCCACAACTTTGCAAATGGGTAAGAAATGGCAGGCTACAGCCTTTCTTCTGTGAGGATCTAATTGTTTATAAGTGCTAAACTTGTAGATAGCTAAGAAAATTGTTTCTCTGGGTGAGATTAACTCAAGTTACTGACTTTTAAACAATTGCCATGGCAACGTTTCCACTCAGTGCATGTTAGGTGTCTGAAATCGTAATCCTCAGCTTCAGTAATGGCTGCATTAATTTTGGACCGAACAAGTTTGCGATTAAATCCATGAACACAGACTGTCAAATTTCAAGAAAATGTAATCATTAAAATCCAAGTGGTTGGAAAATGTATTTTTATTTCATAAACAAGAGTTTTTTCAGCTTTGGCTGTTGGGGACAGAAGACAGAAGAGCCATGGAAACTAGAACAAAAAGTTTTATAGTGATCTTCTGCAGGCCCTGTTTGTTGGTTGGTTGATTGATTGATATGCAAATTTCAATGACACTCTCATAGATGATGGAGAGGGCATAACAGAGATGGGGATGTACATCAATTAATGCAAATATGTATATTTCTAGATTTTTTCGAAATTTTCAGGTTTTTTTTTTAGAAAATATAAATGACGACACAAAAGAATGGTTGAAGTTTTTGTTTTTACAGTGAAACAACTGTTTTTACTCTTTTTAAATCATTGACAACAGAAACTTTCCAGATGATCCTGATCAAAAACGGTTGCTGGTTTGAACAGAATCCATAACTTCCACTTCAATAAAACTATGAGTAGAAGAATGCGTTTGTGTCATATTTTCAAAACAATGGCCAAAAAAAATTGCCACGGTGTGTATGAGCACAACTCAATATTCCTGTACTTCTGGGGACCAACCAGGTCACAATGACATCTACTTTCTCTTATAAGAACAAGAGAAAGAGATCAATCAAATGCCATGTGATCAGACAAAGATCATCACATTCAGGAGTGGCACGTGTCTGGTGTGAGTGAAGTGGGTCATCGTTACTAGCCCCAATGCACTGCAGCATAATGTGGTCTTTCTTCACTCTCAGGAGAGGACTGGTGCATTGAGAGCGGTGACGGATGAACAGACACACTGTAGATCTACAGAACTCAAACACACTCTCACCATGGCACAGCAACAGACATCTGTTTACCACAATGCCAAGAGCCCCATTCCTCACATGCTAATGACCACAGCAGGGCACAGCCAGAGAGAGGGGCCTGCTGGCAGTCACACGCTGACCAGACATCTGGATGAAGAGCAAAGCGGCAGTGCACACTGACCGCTAAAGTTAACTTCATTCTGATTGTACAGATCAAATTCACCATTGAACCCGCAGCATTGCCACCTTGGTACAAGCAAACAGTGAGTGCATCCAAAATCATTGTCACAGCAGTTGTTTTTGGCAAATAAACAACTTGAAAAGTAAGTTTAATTGACTTTTAATGCTTACAACAATTAAAGTGCTAATGAAATGCAGCAAATTAATAAAAGAGAGTCATGTGACTTCAGGAAACAAGAGCAATTCTTCTAGTTACACATTGTTTTGGAAGGATGTTGATTCTGGAAGTCTTTATGCTGATGAAAGCTGTTTCTGACTATGCATTGTGACGGAGAGCAGGGCTGATCAGCGTTGCCAGCTGCTATTTATCAGCCTGCATGCTTTTGTCAGCTGCACGCAATCAAGCTGCGCGCATTAAAACACAGCCGATGAGGGTGGAGTCAGACCGCTCAGTATAGGAGAAGCGGACTAGTTCCTTCCGCCATGAGCAGCAGATGGATGCTGTGAGAGCCACAAATAGCCGAAGGGGCCCAGGAGGGTCCCACAAACCGGGTCTGGAGTGTCGCCGATGGGTTCGGCTGGATTCCCACTCATTTTCTAAAAGGAGTCGACGACAGGGCACATGGATCCAGTATGCCCAGAGCATGGCGGATGCACCAGCAGAGCAGGATCCCCCACCTCTGGTCCAGAAACACACGCGCCCCTGGATAAACAAAGTGAAGTACCCCTGCACACTTCCCATTTCACCTAACCTGCTCACCACTAGCTCCAAGAAGCAACTGAGTGACTCTTTTAATACTTTTATAAATGGCGCCATTATTTTAATAAAAAGCCCTTCTCAGTCTTGAACAGTGCATGTGTGTCTCTTTCGCCACCTGCTACAGTATGTTTGGGGTCATTGTCCTGCTGCAGAATCAATTTGGACCTGATGGTATGGCATGGTAACACCATTAATCCAGACAAATCTCCAGAAATTCACACCTGTGATGCTTTTATTGTTTGCTTTGGTTATTTATTGTGCAGCGCTTAAAAGTCATCAACACTGCAAGGTAAAGGGATTTAATGTGCGGTCTAGCCACAAAACAATAATATATTTCCAAACAATAACTGTTTGTGACCCCTTTTACATCAGCAACGTAATAAAGTTGATTTTTCCAGCTGTTGCGACTGGAACACGTCTGACCAATCACAATGCAGATTGTTGTAAAGCTACGGCAACTTATCAACATGGTGGAACGATTGATCAGATATTTAGTCATAAGTAAGTAAAAAAAATAAAAAACATTCAAAATGGCCGCTTGATCAGCCTTTGTTTGTTTATACGAATTAAAATAAAGCTGTTTCTGATTCAGCAAATAAAAACATTAAAAATGGCCGACTTGACAAAGTCAAACTGTGTGCATTTTCACACTAAACAATCAACAAACGTGTTATTTCAGCTACTAAACTCATCCGCCTCCAAACAAAGCAATCGGTAGTGATGGACTGTCAAGAAGAAAACAGCTGGAACACGTTTAGCTAAAAAAAGTGTTGAGAATCACAGACCGTGAATCTATAGTCTTACACAATCTACAGGACATGATCAATATAAACCAACACATTAAAAAAAGACATAGTCGACATGCAAAAATAAACAAATACACTCAAAATTGCCACCAAATCACAATTGATCAGTGTGTGACATGATCAACACTTTTGTCTCCAACAGCCTTCCATAAACCTCACCAATTGACATGCGAATCCAATTTCAACTTTTTGTAAAACACAAACGGTGCCATAGACGTAAAAAAAATCTATAAAAACTGAACACAAAAGAATGATTTCATATTGTGCTTATACTAACTGTTTTTGATTCTAATTAATATTTCCAGATTAGCAAGTGGCGTAACAGATGTTTGAAATGAAAAAGCAATCAGTTTCTACATCAATAATGTAAAGCACTGATTGCAGCATCGGAGCATCATACACAAAACACACACAAACACTGACACACACTCATCAATAATCCAGAGTTACTCTCCAGCTTTACTGAGGCGCGTTCAGAACCAAGGGAATGAATATTAAAAATTAAAAATCTCTCAATACATCCAGATGCAGTAGACTGACTGTCTGTGTCGAGGGGAGGAGAGAACAGTTTCATCTTGAATTTTCTCAATTAATGATTTTAACTCCCCAGATTTCAACACTAAACCATTAATCATGCTATTTAAAATTTGTGAGGTCAATAGGTATTTGATCACCCAGTGATTTAGCAAGTTCTCCTACTCATAACTCGTAAAGAGCTCTAGAATTTTGAGCATAGGTGCATTTCCACAGAATCTAGAAATATATCAACATTTTATTCGTAATTTATTGCGTCAAGTAAGTATCTGATCACTTGAGTAAAACAATGTTTAATATTTGACGATGAAGCTGCCCCAAACAATTCCAGAGGTAAAACGGTTCCTGTTGTTCTGAAGGAGGGATTTTGGCCCACTCCTCCATACAGGTTTTCTCTAGATCTGTCAGGTTTCAGGGAAGCCACCGAGTAACAAAAAGTTTCAACTCATCCAACGTCTGGGCCACTCCAACACCTTGATATGCTTCTTACTGGTTTTCTTGCTCATTGTCATGTTGGAAGACCAAGCCATGACTCATCTTTAATGCTCTGACTGAGGGAAGGAGGATTTTGTTCAATATCTCACAATATTGGGAGGATGCCAGCACAGGGGCGGGCTTCAGGGCTCCGACCACTCGGGATTCCACACCTCGGGGATATCAAGCACCGCCAGTGCTGAAGGCAGAGATATACGACGCCACCGGGGCGTGGCCACGCTGACCTCTTCAGTAGATCATGGAGCCCTTGTTTAATTTGCTCATAACGTGAGTATGGCCCCCTCCGCCCTTATAACATGGTTTAGCCGTTATAAAAGCCCTGTGTTTTTAACAAACTGGTTGACAACTGTGCCAGTGTCTACGTGTCTAGACATATATAGTTGTATTTTTTAATGAAAAATACACAATTTTTTTTATATTTAAAGAGTTGATTCATTCATTTTCCAACCCATTGATTCCCTTTTTGGGGTCATGGGGGTCTGCCCCGAACTCCAGAGCACATTGGGCGAGAGGCGGGGGTACACCCTGAACAGGTCGCCAGTCCATCGCAGGGCTATTTAAATAGTTTAATATTTTAATAATTAGCTTATTAAAAGACAATTTGTAATCAACTAAATATTAATCTACATTGACTAAAACCAAACTAAATCCTTTTAACTTTTTTGTGCCTAAAACGATTCATTGACTGAAACGTGACTAAAACTACTACATTTTTAAACTACTAAAATGTGACTAAAACTACAATAATTATATGGCTGGTGTGCACAGGAGTCTTTATGAGAGCTCAAGCAAGTGCTGCTAAATTAGAATCGAGCAGTGTGTAGATGGAAGAGGGTCAGAAATCAAGTGATCAAATACTTATTGACCCAACAATTAACAAATAATTGGATTTCAGAATGTTTCCTTTTTAGAAATGTACCTATGCTAAAAATTGTAGACCTCTCCATGATTCCAAAGTAGGAGAACTCGCTGTAATACAATAAAGAACTGTTGAAAAATCCTTATTTTACCTTATATCCTGGACCAAGCTGATGGATGGCAAAGATCTGTGCTGGATTCAGCGCTTCGCTGAAAACATAGACGGCCCCGAGCTGGCCACAAAACACACGGTTGGCATCCGCAGTCTCTGAAGAGCCCAGGAAACATTTATCATAACTCTGGGGAAAGAAGAAAGCAAGATGTGATCGTAAAGTTGTAGAAAGCACTGAAAGAAATCGGCCGAGGAGGAGCTTTTCATCACTTTTAGCTTTGCCTGAAGAGCTGTGGTCAGCTTGTTCTGATTTACGAAGCTACGGCTAATGCTAATCTTTATGCTGCTCTTCACAGAGACAAGTCTATACTCAAGCGCACATCATTTGGAGTCTATAACTGCCATGTTTTTTAGATGTCACAAAAAGGAAAGGCTGGATGAGAACAGGAAACACTTACATCATTGGTGTTGACGTGCCAAGCCATGTCGCCATAGGAAACTAGCTGGCCGTTGACATAGCAACGGATCTCACTGTTTCTCCAGCGGTTGTAGATATGTACTATGCTGATCATGTACCACTGAAAGAGGGAGAGAGCAAGAGAGGAAAGGAAGAAGGATTAGGTATTCAATGTTAAGCCAAGCATATAATGTGTTTCGAAGTCACAGGAGAAGGATTGCTCTTCAACTGAATACAAATGCAAACAGATTCGTAATGCTTTAAATAAAAGATGCTTTCATGAATTCATTTGATATAATTGACATGTGAAAGTCAGAGAACAAAAGTAAAATCTAAGTCAAATCTTTATTTGCTAACTTTTACCTTCAAACTAGCTTCAATTCTTGTTGTAATGCTTGCTTAGGTTATAGGTTTATCATCAGGTGGATGATCAGCAAATTACGTTAAACAGGTGCTAAAGATCATCAAAGTTACCAGTCATGAACTGAAACAGACATGTAGGAGACTTAAAACTGCTGCCAAGTTGAGGTTGCAAAGACAGTTTCAAGCATAGCAACCAAACATAAGGTAGTTATACGTCGTCAACAAAGTCTCTACCAGATAAAGATTTCAAGGCAGACTGGGGTTTCAAGATGTCCTGTTCAAGCTTTTTGAAGAAGCAGAAAGACATGGGGAACATTGAGAATCATGCACCAAGGACGTTAGCCAAGGAAACTTGTGCAGCAGATGCAAGACGCATCAAATGAATCCCATGCGGAAAAGAAAAGATGTAAGCAGTACAATCAGCCGACTAAATCACGGTTTTCAGAATAGTCGTGTCACAGGTTTTTTTTTTCACACTGCACTGCTGTCAGTGGGGGCAGCATCCAGTCATTGCTGGATTCACACTGCATGATAGACAGGCGACAGAGGATTTCCCACTGTATGACTTTAGGTCATGCGGGCCAGACCGAAGTGCAAGACCAGGATTGTCAAAAATTGGAGAATGCAATTTTTTTATTTCATTTTATTGGTTCCAAAAAGACGGAAAAGATCTTTGTATCTCCTCCACAACTTCACGTTGCCCTGGATGCTGCTCCCTCATTGGCTGAAGGTGATCATAGACATAATTTCAGTCAGAGCACATTTCACACTGCACGACTGTGACTCGCCGATAGCTCCAGATATGTAGCATTTCAAATATCTCACAACCAGCCTGCGACTTCAGGGGGAATGTCTTCGATACTTTATACTCTGCGACCCATCATCTAACATCCAGAGAAGTCGGGTTAGGTGGAGGTTTCTTGAATGTTTGAGGCTGCATGTATGCAAAATAGATGGGTTCTAAATTCAAAATGCTTTTTAGCAGCAAGACAATGACCCCAAAAATACAGCTAAAGTCATTAGGAACTATCTTCATCATCGAGCGCGTCTGGGGTAACATGAAGAGACAGAAGGATGTGACCAGCAGAGTAAATAAATTATTAATGCTTCCATTTTTGAAAGCATTTTTTGTTGACAACATTTTTTCACACCGGCACAGAACCACTTACAAAATAAATCTAAAACTTTCTCTCTCAACTGGTCTCTCGTGATCCTTGATTTCTTTCCACGATAGTTTGGTTTCATTGTTGTTTCAGGTTCCATGGTTTCTTTTGATTTCATTGAAGCATGTGTTAATTGATTCTCATTTCATTTAAATCTCAATATACAGAGACTTTTACCAAAACACACAACACAATATAAATCCCAAATCATCTATGGTCAAGGAAGTAAGCAACCTGCACCAGGAATCAAGATCACTTGGTGAGATAATGAGTGAGTGACTAATTGGTGAGATGATTAGTGAGTGACTAATAAATTAATTTCCATTTCACTTTCCCCTCTGCACCCAGTCCTGAGAACAGTTTGTGTGGGAACAAGCACAGCTCGCATTATAATCCAAGCACAACCTTCTCCTGTCATTATCCTCTGAGCAGACAGGACGAGGTTGTTTAATCTTCTCTTGTCAAACTGATTTTCATTTGTCATTTAGCAGTGTGTGCTTCTTAGATGAATGCAACCCACTGGGACAATGAGAGAAGGCGCTTTATCAAATAGCAGATGTTCCACAAGAAGCCTCTACTCTGCAAAAAAGCAAAACGTTGAGACGTCATGACTTTTCTTTGTTAAAAACGCCATATAATGCAATTTTTATAGTACAAGTATAAATATTTGAACCCTCAATACTAGCATTCCACTGTATCTTTTGAAATGCAATATTAATCATTAAAAATCTCGCATCTTTGCCTCTGCAAAACGCACCGTTTACCGCTGTTCCTCCCACAGTTGTGCTTTTGCCACGTCCCTTTTGGAACTTGTAGTTTGGGAATCATCGGTAAAATGTAGTATATAATGGGCGCCAGACTCAAATCAAATAGAACGGCATGAAGTTGTTCAAAGGAGAATTGCATCACCCAGGCTTGAAAGGGACATAATTAAAGTCCAACGTGGAGTTCTTTGTAAGTATCACCACTTCGCAAACTAATGGCTACACCGTAAAAGTGTAGTTAGAACAATGCGCTTCATGCAGTTCAGAGACTGTGTATCCTAATCAATGTATTTTTGGCTGTATCTCCAGTATACTTCATTCACAGTGCATGAAAATAACATGGAATGATGAGCCTGTCATTCTGAACATATTGATATTCTTATGGGATGATACACTCATAGTGCCACATTCTGGCTATGTGATTTGCATAGGAAATCAATGTATTCGGGGCTGTATCTCCTGTATACTTCATTCACAGTGCATGAAAATAACATAGGATGATGAGCCTGTCATTCCGAATTGCAGCCACATACTGCATCCAATTTACATTGAAATTATTAAACATCACTCTTATCTGATTCCATATTTTTATAAAAAAGGTTTGTTTACCTAAAAGATTAGCTTTAGTTGAAGCTATAGTGAATCATGTATTGATATTTGTTAAGATTTAAAGAAATGAACTTACTTTTTATAATTAACCCTTTACCTTTATACATAATCAGATACATACCAATCATGCTATATCATCCGTTTACTGGCCCCGTATCTATTCTGCAGCAGGACAAGGACCCGATACACAGCCAAAGTAATTAGAGAAAGAAGTACTGGAAGTGATTGCATACTCCACGCAGAGCCCTGACCTCAACAACGTCAAGTTTGTCTGGGATTACATGAAGAGACGGAACGCTTTCATCCACAGAAGATCTGTGCTTAGTATTTATTAATTTGATATTCAGGTTGATTTGATTCAGGTTTCTCATTCACTGGAGCATTTATTTGCACAGTACTTTATATCAGTGGTCCTTTTGTTCACCACGGACAATATTTTCACAGCCCAATCTAAAGGTGTGTAGCAGATAAAAACAACATAAAATGGTAAGATCGGCAATAAAAACTGTGCTATTTTCTCTATAATAATAATAATAATAATAATAATAATAATAATAATAATAATGAATGTAAATCCACTGTGTAATCATGTGCAACTTTATTAGCGGCATCCTCCTAACATCGCACCAACAACAGAACATGACATGAGAGACATCTTTCCTTTCTGTTGACAAATGGGTCGCAGGTCCATTCCTTAGCA
Source organism: Danionella cerebrum (assembly GCA_007224835.1). Taxonomy (NCBI): domain Eukaryota; kingdom Metazoa; phylum Chordata; class Actinopteri; order Cypriniformes; family Danionidae; genus Danionella; species Danionella cerebrum. The sequence goes on from SRMA01025787.1 coordinate 348,219, forward strand.
ATTTGTGGATCTTTTGTGGTTGGGAAGTAGCGCTCGAACTCTTCTGACAGCAAGGACAGGTGTTCGTGCACCAGCGGGGAGAACAAAGGCGCACGCTCAGTCTCTTCCAAAATCCCCGCCAGTGTATGAAACATTTCAAATGCACCTCTGTTCACCGCCGTTCCCACCAATCCAGTTTGGGTTTAAATGCAGCTACTTAATCTGCCAACTTGAAGATAGTTGTCGTTTTCCCTTGAAGTGACAAGTCCAGTTTTGCAATCCATTCCTTATCACTGAAGAGTGGTGCCAGCGGTGACTTCTTTTTCAGAGAGAAATCTCTGCCGCGGCTCTCGTAACTCAAATACTCTGACCAGCGAGCTCCCTCAGGATAACCATCTTATCTTTCAATATAAAACATCATTAAGACTCGGATAATAAATCAAACAGAAATAATGGAAATTATTTTTTTGTATTTGTGTGCTGCCCGGTACCAAATGACCCACGGCCCGGGGGTTGGGGATCACTGCTTTATATGATATTTTCATAGAAATGAATGGGAACCTTTGGTTAATTCATTTGAATTCAACCCTCTTTTTTTCAGTTCTGTGCCACAGAGATTTGGTGGAATACTTATAAACTCTATTTGAAAGGAAAGCAGGAGTACAGAGGTCACATGTCTGTAACAGTTCAAGACACAAGTAAACCTTGCAAACTTCATTATGAAAAGGTCCTAGACCCATGTCTCCTCTATGTGAGTCACACAGCTAAATGCTACCTTGCTGCCCAGACTGTTTCTGCTGATTGTTTTACACGTCCTTTATGATGCATTTTGAATTTTAGAAGCATTTTTTGCTGTTGATTTTAACACAAGTGATGATGCATGTTTGGTTCTCCAGAGCTCACCTTCCTGGGCTGGAAGTCGTACTTGACACAGTGTTGAAAGCCTTTCCCCTTTGACTTGAGAGATGTCACGATTAAACAGTTCCCCACAAAATGTGCAGAGTAGCCAATCCCCTTACTGGTCCGGAAACTTGTGGAGAGAGAAAAGAAAAAGAAGAGCATGCGTGACGAAAACATGACTTGGAAACAAACTGAGAGAAAAGCATCTTTCTCATTAACCAAGCGTCATTTTCAGTACACGTTTCCATATCTTCAGGTCTTGTTATGTTGCTACTAAAAGAGGCAAAGCTCATTAAAAACATGGACATGTGTACTTTTGTGGGAAACAGAATGGTTGACAGTCTCTGGCAGCGGAGGCTTCTGGGAGTCCTGGCTGCTGTCGATAAGACGATGGGCATCAAAGCAGGAGTATTGCAACATACAGAGCACACAAAGGAAACAGGAAACAAGATTACATGCTGATTTAAGCGAGGTCAGAGGCATCAGACTTCTGAGAGCAAACCTGTACCTTTCAACACTCTGCTGAGAAGAACACAAAGGAATATTAAATAAAAGCAGTCGGACAAACACTAAACAAACCTCAATCTTGACTCTACAATACGTATTTATTCCACACATAAAATCCACTGGTTAGATTTTCTATGTAAATGGTTTGACACACTGGCCACTTTATTAGGTACACCTTGCTAGAACTGGGTTGGGCACCTTTTTGCCTTCCAGACTGCCTTAATCCTTAATGGTGAAGATTCAACAAGGTCCTACAAACATTCCTCAGAGAGTTTGCTCCACATCGACAGGACGGCATCACACAGTCGCTTTGCAGATCTCCTGTTCCACCACATCCCAAAGTACTCTACTCAAATGAGGTCCGGTGACTGTGGAGCAATTTGAGTACAGTGAACCTATCGTCATCTTCAAGAAACCAGTCTGAGATGACTCACGCTAACTGACATGATATGCTTTAGGAGATGCTCTTCTGCAGCTTCTGCAGACTTTAAATTGTAACGAGTGGTTATTTCAGTTACTGTTGCCTTTCCATCAGCACAAACCAATTTGGCCATTTGGATATTTTCTCTTTTTCAGACCATTCTCCGTAAACCCTAGAGATGGTTTTGTGTGTAAATCCCAGTAGATCAGCAGTTTCTGAAATACTCAGAGCAGCCCATCTGGCATCAACACCCCTGCCATACTCAGTCAGTTAAATCAACTTTCTCCCTCGTTCTGATGCTCGGTTCGATCTGCAGCAGTTCGTCTAGACACCTAAATGCATTGAGTTGCTGCCGTGTGATTGGCTATCTTGAAGTATGCATTAACTATCAGTTGGACAGGTGTAACCAATAAAGCAGCCGGTAAGAATATGTAGTTCTTTTAAATTTCAGAATTGTGTGATCAACCATCACTTGTCTCAAAAGTATTAAAGAGTGTTATTAGTTTTTTTTTTTTACGGTAGTGCGACCTCTAGAGGGGGGTAAAAACTTCTGCTCGACTGGAACCAAATTCATTTTTTTGCCCATATGCAACATGTATCCAATGTTTTCACCGAGTCGGATGTATCCAACTGTTTCCATCATCAAACCCCAGTCAGACTTTGCTTTTCCAGTGTTTTCGATAGTCAGAAGATTGGTGCTCAGTTTCAGCTTTGGTTCTGCAAATATTCGAAAAATAATAATTTAATCTTGGTCTCTTCCATCTTCTTCCCTAACCCTTAGCTATCTCTGCACGCATTGGTGTATTTGCCAATCACAACGCCTGTTTTAAATTAATTAGGAATAATGGGTCTCACTAACTGTTTCATTTTGATTTCAAATTGAATTAGAATTTTTAATTTGCAAGGTAACTAAAATTGTGTGATCGTCTTTCAGGTTCATTTTACAGACCCAGGGCTCTAGAGTGCGACCAATTTGGTCGCATATGCGACCTAATTTCTCAATGGTGCGACTAAAAAAAACCAAAGGTTGCACCGGTGCGACCCGTCGTTCGAGGGGAAAAAAACGAAACTCCGTGAGTCTCCCTGTTGTTCAACAACAGACACACATTAGGCCCATATCGTGGTCTAAACCAATCAGAGATAGTGAAGAGCGTATCCCCCCCCCCCTGATTGGCCGTGGTCCAGATATTCCTGTATGTGTGTGAACGTACGTTTGAAAATGCATGTGATGCAGTCAGACAGAGAGAGGTGAGTCCATCAGGTAAACAGTGGATGTAGCCATGGATTACGAGAGAAGATGAAAAGAACGATTGACAGATTTTTCATTAAGAAAGATAAGTTAGGGCCTGATCGTGAAAATCATAACCAATGCTCTGACACGGAGCCATCAACCTCCCCTGTGACTGGCTCTAATACATTTAGAATCGAAACTATAAACTTCAGAATTTTCTATAAAACACATAACATGCCGCGATAAATGCACTGCTCAAGTGTCCCCTCTCCCCACTGCCTTTCAGCGGCAGGCAGCTGCCAAAAGATCATCAGACGAGGCCGAGATGAGAATTAAGTTTAACGTTGCCTACAATATTGCAAAAGAAGAACTCCCCTTCACTAAATTCAAGTCCGAAATAATTCTTATGAAGAAAAATGGCTTGAACGTAAACCCGACGTACAGCAATGATGTCGCGCGCACCCAATTTATAGGAGTCATCGCAGATACATTGAAAAAAAAAAAGACGTCTGTGCAAATTGTGAACAGTGCGTACATGGAATTCCTGATCGACGGAGACACATATATCGCCAAAAAAGGAATGCATCATTGTGTACAGTCGTGCCTTGCGGAAAGGAAGACCGATGAATATATTATTGAACACAGTGAGGTCGAGCATGCTCATGCCCAAGGTAAGCCATGTCATGTTATGGAGCCTATGTCAATAATATGCCTACCGTCTCGTTACTGCATTAACCATAATATTCTGATACTTAAAATGAAAAAATAAATAAATAGGCTGCATTATAAACTCTTGATCTGGGTAGTAAATGGTATTATCGTTTTTATTTGTTTAATTAGGAATTTGCTTCAAAGAAAGCATTTGCTGCTCTTGGGGACCAAAATCAGTTTAAAGTTTAAATTTCAGCTCAGTAAAGCACTTTAAACACCTTTTCAGTAAGTTTTAGTTACCTTTCTTGTGGAATTGTGCTTCAAATAAAGAACTTTATATTGACCAGGTTGTTAGTTAATCATTTACAAGTCAATATTGTCTATATGGACAGTGATTTAAAAAAAAATAAATGAATAGATAACTAAAAAAAGTGAACTTGTGAAAATGGGGTGTTAAATGTGATGCGGTTGAAAATTTGGGTGCACCTAACTTTTGTGCTGGTGCACCTAAGAAAAAAATTTAGGCGCACCAGTGCAACCAGTGCAAAAAGTTAGTCTAGAGCCCTGAGACCCCAAATATTTATGTTTTTATATATATATTGCAATTATATAAATATAATCTTCACATTATTTTGATCACATCTTTGCTTTTTGGGGGGATTTATACAGTAAAAGCTTGACAAAATGTAATACCTGGAATTGAAATGTTTTATACAATTCCAGGATTGTTGTGGAATTATTGTGGAATGTAATGAAAAGGATCTTAAAGTAGTTAAATTGTTAAAAGGCTTCTAAGCCTTATCTAAGCCCCACCTTATCTTCAACAAATCCACGAAATCACTAGCAGAGCGTTCGCATCAATATATAAATCTAAAAACAGCGCATTCGGACAAAGACTAGTTTTGAACACCATATATTCAGTAATAATTTAGGAAAACATCAGATTTCATAAAAAAAAAAAACTATATTGAGCACTAACACCTGAAACGTGAACGCAGCCTTATATAGTGGCATCGTTGAACTACATTCTAGATGCTGTTTGGGAAATCTGTGAATGGTGATAATTATACGAATACACGTATAATTTATTCAGGATACTCAAGACACATTGTACTATCTGTCCCGAGATCACGTGACCTTGCTAGGCTTAGAAGCATGCCTCATAGACTGTACAACACATAAAGTACCTCCTTCAGCTGGGTCTGAATGCAGCCGTCCACACATTAAACCAACCCTCCATTTGGTCCTTTTACACCAGGTACAACAAAGAATGGAACGTCCTACAGAGAATCTTGAAGGGCATTCAAACCTCAACCAATGCTTAAGCCAAATTGCAGCAGACATTGGTACAGATTGCACGAGTACAAAACAATCCCTTGCACAGCACACTGGCATTAAACCAAAGGCCACAATGAATACGTCCCCTCAAGGCTGCCCTGAGTGAGATCCCCAGTTCATAAAATCCAGACCCAGCCCAAAGGTTCTTTAAAGTTTCTTTTTTGACATTTAGGAATTTTTCTAGTTTGCCCTGTGGTAGAGTAAGCTTTTCTTGGTAACTGTAACTAGGCCAGGGCTCATCACTCCTGAATTAACAGCCTCTGCTTGTGGGCCAGCCCTGTGGAGACACTTAGCACTTCAAAAAGAAATGGAAATATAATACTCCGTATGCACAGAGATCTCCATGCGGAGAGGCTGCAGGATCAAAGGTGTTGAACAGAGCTGCTGTTAACAGATTAGTCATGCCATTTACATTTTAATGACCAACGACTGGTCAGCATTACATTTCAGGATTTGGAAAAGATTCTATTTTGTGCATTAAATCCAAGCAAGATCTACTTAGTTATAGGGAGATTTTTTTCAATGACCGATGTCTATACTCATTAAATTATATTTATTACATTTACCAAGGTCGAAGGTGAGAAAGCAACAAACAAACTCTAGATTGCAGCAGACAAAAGGGTGCATTCGAACCACTAGTTTGTTTAATTTGATCTGGACGAAGAAGAACAACTGAAATATTGTGGCAATCTTCCGTAGTCATCATTCCACAGCGATCGCTCTGGTCCGCACATATTGAAAATACAGCCATGTCACATCATACAGGCCACTCATTGGTCACATATGTCAAAAGATGCTGCTTTTCGATTGGTTAGAATGAACTTGTACACAGAAGTAAATAATGCCTGAACACTGGGACAACACACTCAAAATGGTGAATGGATTAGCAGTCGACAAAACGTACGATGATGCATGTGGTCTGTATGATGTCACAGGGCTGTATTTTCAACTAGTCCGGACCAGAGCGATCAGTGTGTTGTGAATTATGACTAAAATGGAAGACGATTGAAACAATGCATCAGTTCTTTCTCTTGGTCTGGACCAAATGAAATGAACTACAGGTGTGAAAAAAACCCCTAAAACCAATGCGAGGAGATTGGGTTTTTTAAAAGTAGCCCGACCCATTGCCAGAAAGAGCAGTGCTGCTCTACTAAAAGATCAGAGTGTCACCTAGTGGCAACATGAAATATCCCATTTTCTGCTGTTTTATACTGCTTTTACAGACTGTTACAAACTTGGAATCTACAAATAAAAAGACAATTGAAGTGAGATTCCAAAACCTACAGGAAGTCAGATATTTTTTTCCTAGTAAAATATTGCATGGTTTTTGGCAGTTTCATTAAACCATGTGCATTTCACAATGGTTTCATTAAACCATTTCGGGCATTGACAGTCAATATCTAACAGGAGGCTGTTAAAACATCCATACAATGTCCAATCTGGCAAAAATTAGCCAAGCGTGTTAAGAGTGCATTGTTTTTTCATTATTTTGCACACTGGAATCAAATCCACACCAATCAGTTCACCATCTCGGCCATTATTATCTTATGTTTAGGTTAATTTACCAGCATTTTCGCCCCATCTCACTGTATTACTTAAAGTAGAAATCAAAGTCAAAGTATGGTGGAACTGGTAAAGCTGGTGCAGGGAAAACTCAAAAACCTTGATTTGGAAGATTGCAGTTGACCCCATCGTAAACGCTTCATCCAGCAGTTGAATAAGAACTTATAGAGTCATTAATGTTTGAATAAGTATTGCTTCTGTAGCTAACAGTAGCACGCCAGCACACCCAACACATCTGTATCTCTACGTTTATGTAAATTATTTTATAACTGGAGACGGGACTCATTTTTTTTATTCTTGGGATTGATAGCTACTAGAACTCCAATCCAATAGCAACTAGAACATGATAAAGAAATCAAAACGAAATCTTAGCTCTTCTTTAAATCTGTGTAATACTCACCAGTACAAGTAGGGTTTATCCTTGTCTACGTTGATATTATTGAGTGGGTCCATTCGGAACCATGTGTTGAGAGTGAATCCATTCTGGTAAGGCCACTTAGCAATTGGCGGTAAAGCGATAGCCTGCCGAGAACGAGATGCAGAGTTTATAAATATTAAATGTACACATGTACCACTACAAGACCAGTGGAAGATGGCAGATTTAAGATAAACTGCCTCATAAATGTAATAGAAAAAAAGTACAATTCTAGAGACAGAGAGAGAAAGAAAAACAGAGAGAGAGGGAAAAAGAAGGGAAGAAAGAAAGAGAAAGACCTTCTCCTTCACAGTTCCTGGCTGGTGGAATTCCATTGCCGTCCCATTACGGAAAGCTGAATCTCTCTACGCCTTCAAAAAGCAGCTAAAAACTCTACTCTTTCGAGAGCACTTACTAACTTAACGTACTTACTCACTAACTTAACATAAGCACTTACTTACTAACTTAAAAAAATAAAAAATAAAAAATAAAAAACTCTGAAGCACTGTTTTGATCTGTACTAGCCCGAATGTGTTCTATGTGTATGTCTACTGATCCATCCACTTTGTACCAAACTGCTTGATGTTTACTCCCAATGTAAGTCGCTTTGGACAAAAGCGTCTGCTAAATACATAAATGTAAATGTAAAGAAAATCGCTAGAAAGTTGAGTGAAAGGAAAACGTGTGGTAGGTAAAGGTGCTCTAGTAAAAAGGATAGCAAACACTTTTTGTGCCATTGCAGAACTTCGAAAAACACAAGCCATATCACAGTTTTTGTACTTTCAAGGATTATCTCTTCTTTTCAACACTAGATGGCACCGATGACACCGATTTGGTGTGCGTAAAATGAAACTGACACATTTTCTCACATTTTAATTTGAATTACCTTGGACATTATGAGTCAATGTTGATTTAAAATAAAATCTAAACTAATAACCTTTTTGAAACCTAATCATAAAATAAAACTAAACAATCAGTGGGTTGTGTGCAGAGACATTTAAGGATTAAAATGATCTACTCACCGCTGCACTGCGTCCTGGGAAGTTGAAGAAGGTGTCGGGGCCGTGCCGCTGAGGCATTTGATTCAGCACCGACAGCAGCTTGATGGCGTGTCTGGGCTACAAGCACAGAATATTAAAAAAAAAAACAATATTAAAGAAATAGTCATTCAGCAGAATTTAAAAGTCATAAAGTAAATTCCCATTACGGCAAAACACACAAACTGTACATATGTATACAAAAATATACAGACCAATCAAACCAGTGGAAATGTACATTTCCTGTTATTAACATATCAGAATTAGTCAACCTTTTAAAGCTGCTAAACATCCTAGAATTCGAGACGTTGAACTTTATACTTTGGTCTCTGTCTGCTGAATTTTAGCACTTCCTGTTTAAAAAGGAAATTTGCTTTTATAAATGTTCTGTAAATAAGCAAACTATCCAATCACAGAGGGTCTTCATGAATGTGTTAGAACAGCATGAAAATGCATAAGATACCTCTAAACATAGACTGTGGCTTGTTGTTTTGAGACTTGCAAATATGCTTTCCTAAATGTTTTAATTTCATTTCCCCGTTATGCGTCATGAGTGAAGTTCGTAAGGATTCGGTTTGATGAGTAACATATCAATTAACAACCAATAAATATAATTTCTCTCTCTTTCTTACTCACTCACTCGAGTACAGAATGATGGAAGCGTCAATGTTAATAAGCAGACTAAAAATAAACGTAAATTCCGTGCCTTACTTGTGCACCACAACATATGCAGCTGTTTGTGCTCCAACTGCTAACAATGACTATGAGCTCTGAATTGGACATACCAGTCAATTTTGGTCATCATAACGTTCTGTAATAGCCACCAGCTATTGCTGCTTAAAGACTTGATGGAGAAAAGGATGAATTGAAGCAATAACTTTGAGAGAAAGAGAGAAATTGTAGTGGTTCTGCAGGGATTTCTCAGTGCGTAGCGTTCATGTTGTTCACAAGATTATGGAAACTGGTGGGACTGAACTACTCTGAACCTCGCAGTGTATAGAAGTCTCAATCCTCGAGGATAAATACGTCTAAATTCCAGCTATTCGACAAGTTTGCTCTGAGGGTCAATGCAGCAATCAAATGCATAGTGACATCACGTGGCTCCTATCATCGGGTTTATTAGTTGTTGCGGCCCTAAAAAAAAAAGACTCATTGTTGGTTTCAGAGTTTTGAGTTTGCATATGCAAAAGGTTGGAGACCCTTTTTTTGCATTACTTCCGTTTCTTCTGTGCTCTTATGATCCTGAACTCAATCAAGTGCCGAGAGTATGTGAGTGAAAAACAACCAGACTTCTCACCCAGACGCCAGCGTCGCCCCTCAGCATGCTGAACAACAGCTTCAGCTCCTTCACTGTGATGCTGTAGCTGGCCAGAACCCCCAACATGTCCACCAGGAGATCTGAGGAGCAGGAGAGGTACATGACTCAGCATAATCACTGCGCATAGCTGCTGCATCATCAGGATGATGTAATGCAGGGCAAACAGCCAATCAGCTCCATCATCTTTACAATGTTTTAAGTTATCGTGTCCTTCATTGGAATGGAAACAGGTTCATTTACATATTGGCAGTAATGTCTCAAAAGGTAATTTGTAAATGAGAAACGGAATAAATCTAATCTTGAGAAACACAACATGTTTGTGATTGGATAATATCACCGTAATTCGATTTTCTCAGATACACGCCACTCCCTCCAAGGCTTTAAATTGGGTCAAAACTGGACAGAAGCTGGAAGCATAGGACTAATAGTCTGATTAGCACTGGTGTTGTCTGTCTGTCAAAGGAACGGTAAGAGAGAAGCGTTCTCTCAAATGTGCTCACCCAGCCAATTTAACGCATCAGTCCCGTAATAAACGATGACCACACTTCACTGATCACAATTACAGCCAGAAACTGGACTCAGAATGCACAATCTCAGTGAAGTGTAATGGGGCCAAATGGAAGAAGACGCACCAAACTAGCTTTCCTCCTCTTAAACTGGATTTAGCTTTGAAAAGATCCAGGCCTCTTCGTTTCACAGGGCTACAGAAGTGATGTGTGCTGTGCAAGATCTGTGGCATGAAAAGATTGATTACCTAAACTGAAAGAGATGAGCCATAATGAATCAAAACAATAAAAATTAAAACACAAAAAAACAGGACTTAACTTCTTCTTTTCCTTCCGGCTGTTCCCAGTTTAGGGGTCGCCACAGCGAATCATCAGTTTCCACCTAACTCTGTCCTCAGTATCCTCTACTCTTGCCCCAACTACCTTCATGTCCTCTTTCAGCAAATCCATACATCTTGTCTTTGGCCTTCCTCTTGACCTCTTGCCTGGCATCTCCACCAATCATCTCACTGCTCTCTTACTCCTCTCATACATATCCTGAACTACTCTGACATACTTCTCTGCCACTCCTGACATCCTCATACAGGACCATAGCTCCTCTCTCGGCACCCTGTCATAGGCTTTTTCTAAATCCACAAAGACGCAGTGCAACTCCTTCTGACCATCTCTGTACTTCTCCATTAACAATCTCAGAGCAAAAATTGTATCAGTAGTGCTCTTCCTGGGCATGAAGCCATACTGCTGCTCACAAATATCCACTTCCCTTCTTAGCCTAGCTTCCACTACTCTTTCCCAAAGTTTCATTGTGTGGCTCATCAACTTTATTAGGACCTAACTAATAATTCAAAAACATTTTTTAAAATATTGTCGAAATCACAACGAGTAACTAACCAACCCCCATATCTCTATGATTGTCATAAGCTGAGATAAAGATATGCCAATTTGGTTGCTATGGTAAATAGTCTGGCTGCTATGGAAGGGCAGTGTACATAATATAAGGTTTCTCATGAAAAAATGGGTAAAATAAACCAACCCCCATGTCTCCAAGAGTTTCCTGAACTGATATCGACTAATGCCCATTTGGTTGTTATGGTAAACAGTATGGTTGCCATGGAAGGGGCTGTGACATAATATAATGTTCCTCACGTTGAACAGGTTAAAAAATCATACAAATATTTAAAACAGCTAATTAATTTCTGGTATAAAAATAAAAAGGACATACATAAACATATAAAAAAATGATTAAAAATAGAATTATCACGTAAAGACAGTTGATAAATACCACAAAATATATTTTCTAATATTTAAAAAAACAAGTGCCTGTTTCTCTTTCATTAAAAAAAAAAAAATGACGAGGTGCAGCACAAAATAGAAATGTAAAAATTCCACTCTATTGCCCACATAGAGAATATAAAGTTTTCGAATTTTGGCCTTTTTCATTCTCAAAAAAAGTGTATTCCAATAGAAATCAAATAAACACTACCACAAAGCATTTAATAATCGTTTATGTTTTTTTACACGTTCATGTCTAACTCGGATCCTTTCCTACGGCACACCAGACAGCATCTCATGGAACACTGGTTGAAAAACACTGCTTTGAAAGATCCCCAAAAGCAAATAGATTTTGAGCAAAGCTTTCATTGACCTAGCACCTAGTTCATATTTCACGCAGACGGAAACGATCAGTTCTTTTGAGCAGGTTTGAGTTTCACCACAATGCGTACATACCACCAACAGCAAAAACTCACCAACATTCGGTGCACAACTTTCTGCTCAAAAATGTGGTATATGAACCATTTGGTATAACAACCAAAGAAAATAGATACGAAAACAAAACAAACATAACAGCATGCTCAAAAGTGCAGTGATGACATCACTGTGACGCGCTGTCACTCAGAACCTGTTGTTTATTCTGGACTAAATAAAAGTTGGGAGCAGGGCAGAAAGCAAAATGGACTTCTGATCTCATGGACTTGAAAAACGCATGCTGTACATGCTTTGGAACAGTGAAAACGGATGGAAAAATGTGTGTTTTGATTGGAGCATTCACATTTACCCAAATTAAATGAGTTGTAACACAAGGCTTAAGTTTTTTAACCGGACATGACATCAACGGGGTCACCTTTGCAATGTCTTTGCAGGGGGAGGGATTTTCGGAGGTTACTGACCTGCGATCATGTCGTCGACGGCGCTCATCCTCTGCAGCACCCTTTGGATCAGACCCACCTCGGTGCTGGTCTGCAAGTTACGAACGCTCTTTCTCAAGATAGCGGTGAACATACTCCAGATCTCGGCCTGACAAGTCACCTGACAGTGCTCCAGGAGCTCCACCATGCAGCCGATGCTCTCCGCCTCCTGGATGATGAAGTTCATTTCCAGGTCAAACTCTCCACCCACCAACTAAATAGAAGAGAGGAAGAAAAAGAAAGAGCACAGTCTTTATTTGTTTTATTTTTCTTCCAAACCAACCACAAGCTGAGTACACACGCACACACACGCACACACACGCACAGCTACACTGCGGTTACAGAAACACAAATACATTAGATGGTGCAGCACAACTTTGTTTTTTTTACAATCTAGTTTACACAGAAAAAGAAGAAAGAAAATTTTGACTGAAGTATTGACATTTCAATATTGTAAAAATGCCCGCCCTCCCCTTTTTTTTTTTTTTACAAAAGACGTTACATTTTTCTTTGGTTCTTTGGAACCTTAACACAGTGATTTCAATTTCATTGGGTCATTTAATGCAGCAGAAGAAAGAACATAAGGACCACCCCTCCCCCGGCGACACACTCATATCACCTCTTCAACAACACACCGGAGAAGAGTGAATGGGACAAAGCAATCAAAGAGTAGTCCCTGCTCTGCAGCAGTTATGATTAGTGCTCCGGCTCTTGGGCATTAGATTGTTCGTAACTCCAAACTGCTGAGCTAAAGATCAGCTGCTGAATTGGAAAATCATGCCTGAAATGCTTGTAAATTACAGTTTGGTGCAAGAGAAACCAAGGAGCAGAACTTAAGAGGACACAGGGAGAACTATTGATTTGAGCACTTCATCCAATCAAGTGAGATCGGGATTGCTCTAGTGCTTTCCAAGCTCTTGTAATTGGCCCGTCGATAACCCTGGCGCATGTAATTGGTCCATGCCACTCACCTTGGCTGAACAGTCACCTTGAGACATCCACATAACTAGTTTAAACATGCTTCTAGTTGGGGCCAAAGCAAACAGAATAGAATCAGGGTTTACCTGTTTCACAGCACAGGTTAACAAGCAACTAAGGTCACATGCTTGTTTTCAGAAATAATAAAAAGAAAATGTCTACATGAAAATGTAGAACATGAAATTCTGTAAATACTACACCAAATCAGAGGCCTCGAAACAACTCTGTAATATGCATATAATCCTAAACACACTGCAAGCCACAATAGCAGAGTAAACATCAACGGCTACCTCGTTATGTCCGCCATTTGTAAAAATAGTGGTGCGAAGCAAAGGCCTTCATAAACAAAATGCAGAACACAGACCATTACGACAAAACCAACAAAGCAATCCACATGAAACGCTGATCTTTTCATTGTCGTTTTCAAAAATGCATGGTTCCATAAAAACGATGGCACGTTAACAAATGCCCACACATCCAGGTTTTTTTTCAACAGACCTCAAAAGCCCTGAAACGTTGTAAAGACCAAACCAACAAGTGGCAGACGATTCATGGCATTTTTAAAACGAGTATTTAACATTGATGTTTGGGAAACAAACACCTGTACGTGTGGTTAATCCTACAGAACACCCTGTAAACAACTATGCACACTGCAGTGATTGGGTCAGCAGATGACTTATCTACAACACTAATCTATCTAGTCAGGGGTAGGTGATTTGTGATATTGTTTACAGAATGTACATGATTGCTTCAGAATTATGACGCTTTTACACCACATTTTAGTAATGGCACAACTCGACTTAGCTCAACTCACCACAGTACACCTTCCAGTATTGACTCTGAATGGGCTTGTTTTGGAAATGCCAAGCAATTCTAGTTCCACTTAAAATACCCATTCTAGTACCCATTTCTGTTGCACAGCGAATGCAACAGAAATGCACAACCCCACAAAAAAAAAAAAAAACATGACAAAATAATTTCTTGTTGCACCCTCAAGGTCTCACTGGACACGTTCTTCTGCAATCAGAGCACCTCCTTCTCATCAGTCAATGTCAACTCATTGGTCAACTAAGGGATGAAACGTTTGCTGTTTTTATGAAGCTCAACAACTGATCAGTCATTGATCAACAGGATGTTCCTGTCCCACTTCCAAACAACAAAAAGTATCACTTTGGCTCAACTTAGCCTGCTTTTACAACCTGACACAAATGTGTTTGATAGTAACTGTGCTGTCCCTGCTGTGGAAGCCCATGTTGTAGTCGTTAAGGCGATAGACAAATGTCCAGCGCGGTTATATGTTGTCTCAATTCTTCCATCTCAATGTTCTTTCCTGAACATGTCTTCAAAGAATTTTTCAATCCATTTCAATGAATTGGGGTATTTCTACAAGAAAGCCTTAACCAAAAGGGGGACTGTAGTGCATTATTTCAATAAAATGTTTGAAACACATGGAAAAACTGTATTGAGAGTTGAACTTTTACTGAATCAGAGGAATAGCAAGTCTCTTGGTACCTGGTATAACTGTGTGACGGCTTCAGGAAATGCACATTTGATTTCACGCACCACTGCTTTTCCAAAAAGTGTCTGAATGCATAAATCACGGTGCATTCTTGGAGCCGCGGGGCTCTCTTTAGCTGCCATTCCCACATACTGTCAATGGAGCTTTCTCCTTAATGTCATCGACTGTCAGCAAAAGCAACCTGTGAAAGTTTGAGGCTGTGAGCAGGAGACAGATTTCAGTAGAGAATTAAAGTGGGTTTCAGCCGTGGTCCTGTGTTCCGTAACATAATGAAGGCCGAAGATGTTTAAAACAAAAAAAAATAAACAGTAATTTACAATTGATTATATTTAGCTCCAACATCATTAGGCTTTGTTTTTACTGCAGTTTTTGAGCGTGAATTCTGATTTGTCGTCTATATCAGATTTTGTACGAACTTTTCTAACAATTTTCTGCTTAGGGGGCCGTTGCACCACACAGTAGCCAAAAGAGATGGATGCAAACTATGCTTAATGCAATCAAAATTCACCAAGCAGAGGCACCAACCAGGTGTGAGAGAAACCTCCGGATTGTTTGGATTACATTTTTCAGGTTTAACTTGCATCAACATGTGTAAAATTGAGCATGAGCAAGCCCTCTCACAACACATTTTCGATGGCTGTCTCTTTGAAAGCGCATATGGTAAATAATAATAATTTGTAAAATAAAAAAACAATATTGCTTTTCAGATTACAACAAAAAACTACAGTGAAATACAACATTTTCTGTGGTATTGATGAATTTCCAAATAATATTCTAGCCTGGATCTCATCACAAAATACCTCAATATATGGATTTTCCCATCAAATTTGAGTCACATGAGCCAATAATTTGGAATCGGGTCACAATTAACTGGAGCTTTGAAAGGTGATTAGCTTGTTCTCTGTTGCTTTGTTCATCTACATTCAGATGTTTTGAGAGAGAATTGCTTTGAAATCAGAGCATTGTTTCGTCCGCCTGAGCTTTTACGATCCATACAAAGCAAACTGAAGGACAGCAGGGATGACAATGCTATTGATCGGTCATGCTTCATCTCTTCCTGAAGCCTTTAGTGAATAGATGATTAATTACCCAATGTTTACTCATCAATAATTACCTTTGAATCCAGTGAGACCAGAGGCAGATCACCAAACTAAAATACTAATCAAACATAGAAGCAAAGGATCTTTTAATGAATACGACCATACAGTACTGTGCAAAACGATTTAGGCTGTAAATGCTTTAAAAATGGAAGGGTTGGTCATTAATTTTCATCAATAACAAAATACAACAAATGAACAAGTGAGAAATCTGAATCGAATAATAGTAATTGGTGTGACCAGCCATTGCTTTCAATACAGCAGCAACTCTTAACTGTTGCCTGCACACACTTTATTGTACCTTCTGCTACAGACAAATATTTCCCATTTAGACTCGTCAGTCCATAGCACCTGCTGCCATTTTTGTAACCCATGTTTTCATGCATACACAAAAAAATATTATATATATATATATATATATATATATATATATATATATATATATATATATATATATATATATATACACACACACACACACACACTTTTTTCACAATCTGATCCAAAACAGAGCAACATTCTTTGCTAACTGTGCTAATATCAAGAACAGCTAGCACCAGCCATAGCTAGCATCAGTCACAGCTAACATTAGCCATAGTTAACATAAGCCCCAGCCAGCAGCAGCTGCATATCTCATAATCAACTTTTTATCTCAATTTCCACTTTTGTACCTCAAAATAATGACATCATTTTGACATCTCTTTAATCTTTATATTTAATTTAAAATTCAACTTGTATCTAAAAATTTTGCCTTTATAATCTCATAATTTAAACTTTTTATCTCAATTTACAATTTTTAATCTCATACTTTTGACTTTTTATCTCAATTTAGACTTTGATTTAAAAATTTCAACATTGTTTGTCAATTTTGACTTTTTTTATCTAAAAAAAAAAATTATAAATTAATAAAATAAATTCCCGTCAGGTCCATTCTGCCGCTGTGGCCTTGGGCTTTGTGGCCATGTATGGATGTGTGTGACTGGTGGGGTGTGTTTGGTGGTGGGCAGGAGGCCGTAGACCTGAAATGGCAGCCACGCTCTGTCACCACCAGTGTGTGAATGTGGGGTGTATTGTTAATAATTATTATTATTGTTAAGTCAAAACCATAACTTTTTAAGCCATTTTATTCAACGTGGTGCAACTGGGCTTCAGAATGTTCCTGAGCAATCTTAAATGAACAAACTTGTACCAAGTGGAAATGCTAAAAACATCCCTGACTCTAGTAACTATAAACTAATCTCCGACATTCCAACACATCAACAGTGATTAAACCTAAGCCGCGCTAAAGCGTTTAGCAGCAAATTCTCTACCTGCAGGGCTCTTGGTTCACCCCCACCCACTCAGATTAATCAATTCATTTCACATGAGTTAGAAAGCAAGCTAATTCACCACTAATCCCTAAATGCACAGAGCCGATAACGAATGTACTTATGAAAACTATTACACCTAGTTCTGAAAGGTGCAGTGCTAGTTTAGGGGGTCAACTTTTATTCCAAATACAGTTTTAAAAGGCATATTATCGACCCGTTCGGAAGTACCTGGAGCTTTATCAATGTACTGCTAGCTTTTTCTCTAGTGGGGGAATCTGTTCTCTTACCAATTAATTATAAAATAGGAAAAGCCTGATAGTGAAATAATCTGTGCGTGGCCACACATCCAGCTAAAAGCATCGATCACCTCTAAATAAAATCCATTATCTCAAATTAGCCCACGCCTTAAAGTCACAAATTGCACGAGAAGAGATTATTGTGTACGCAGTTTTCCTCTTTCCATCCAGGATCAGCATTAAAGCATAAACTAATACCTTTGTCTTGCAATTCATTTCAATGGCCAGATCTTCCAGTGACTGACGGTCTTTAATTAGACACTCTGATTACATGCTGACAAATGGAAGGAAGTGAAAATAACTGATGCAACAAAGCATATCCGGTAACCTAGCAACCATCTACTATATGCTGTGCACCCGGAAACTATTCACATCACAATAATTTCCCATTTTGAACTTAATCAAAATGTGTTCTTCAAATACAAAACATGAAATTCAATCTGAATCCGTTGTAAATCTGAAATTTCCACTGATTTATGTGTAATTGCCTGCATTAGTGATGATAAATGTGATGCATTTAAATCATTTTCACTTCCAGGTTTAAAATCTACTTCATATGTTAATAGGTTTCAAACAGAGAGTTGTGATGTGCCTGTTGCCTATAAATATTCATGAGCCTTAGTTCACTTATCCAATGGAAAGATGACTTTCTCGAACTGTGATCGCACACACTAAGCCAAAGAAACCCGTGTTACGTTTGCCCTTTGTCCTCAAAAAGGTTGAATACAATTTCTCACAATGGCCCCGATAAGAGGATCTGACATGCAATGAAAAGAATGAGTCCTGATCAAGGCTGAGGAGAAGAAGAGAGTGTAGCTACGAAAGGTACAGTGAACAGATTTTACCACAACACTAGTCTGATGCAAACCCTCAGCAATCTGATAAAAACTAGAGCGAGTGGGTGTGAGGAATTCAGGAAGGAGGTGTTTTCGAAGACTGCTGTGCACAAACATCTCCAAACCATCAACTAGCCATGTCTTGAACGGCTGTACAATCAACACAAAGTCAGCGATTGCATACAGAATTAGAAAAACCCCTTAAAGTCTGCAGTGCTTCTTGAATTTACGGTCATACCCCGAGTAAACTAGAGTTATTGGGTGCAAGGGATGTGAAGGTGAGGAAACCTGTTCCAAAAGACCACTAAGCTGGTAATTATGCACTTGCTAGCTTAGCAATCTTCTCTCTGAGGCCTAAGCCCACGAGGGTGAAGGCGGCTGCTGGCAAGGGTTTCGTCAGGGTTTGGCATGTACTCCGTGTTGGCGCAGGAACAGGAAAGCTGCAGACTCCTTCCTGCTGTTAGATTGCACAAGGACGGGGATTCTGTGACCTTTCAGATAAAATACTGAAAATTTACCATTGTTTTAAGTTTAGTTAGTAGCTGATGTTCACATGTCTGCTCTTGTATTCATCAGGATTATGTTAACAGTAAGAATCAATTCAAATTTAAACTGTCAATGGAAAATAAGTTTTAAGACTATAAAGCGATGGACATCAGTGTCTAATTTGATCTGTATTAGAGTGTGTAATGTCATCCAGCCTCTAGAGGGGGTAATAAAGTTTGTAAAGACTCTTTTTATACATGGACTTAACACTTCTCTAGTTTGTGTTTCTTTTTTAAACGTTTGGTTACTAGACAGTAGTTCAAAAAAACAAAAACATTTTTTACACAAAAATTTTGTAAAAGACGAAAAATGAACAATATTTTGTTTAACCCACAAACACCATTGAATACGGCCTGAATTTAATGGTTTGAACATCACAGCACTTGCATAATTCATCAAATAATTTCTGTGGGGTGTCTCAGATGAAATAAGGTTCGTACACACTTGTGTATACATACACTTCTGTTCCATCAAAAGTCTGTATAGAAAAAGTATCACGTCTAATATGCCTCAGACTGTGATGTGGGGGCCCCACCCATTACCTCTAACCTGCCCATCGCATGTTTTAAACCTCCAGTAAGCAGAGACCTACCCCAATATAGAACAGAGAGACTGAGAAAGATTAGAAACCGATCCGTGATCCAGCCTCAGCGGCAGAACAAGTGAGTGTATTTGTTTTTAAAGAATGTTTCGCTACAGTTTTCAATGATGCTTGATAAACAAGCAGGAATTCTGATGTTCCCTTTAAAAAGAACAGGGTAAACAGAAGAAATGCATTTCCTTCTGGGCTAAAGACAGCTCCAAGTAAGAGAGTATACGTTTTTAAACGCAAAATAACGAGAGATTGTGCAAACAACAATTGCGTTGTTTACACAGTCAAGAGAGCTGGTGTATACTGTGGCCTAGGACAATCTGGCTCTGACTTTAACTGGATATTAACTGGCTTTTTTAGTGCCAATGTTCAGGTGTTAAAGCTAACTAAAAGACTTGTTCCTCATCAGGGAAACACAATGAACCGGTTTTCATAGTTTACCAAATGCCATGATCTTTTTACAATACAATAATTTCTGCTCCAAACTCCTTTAAAACAGCAACAAATCCCAGAATAAACCAAGATAACCCTCCAATATAGATTCAGATCATAAAATAAGAGTAAAAAGGTAGCTAATGTTACCATATTTTTCACCGTATAAGACGTAACGGCATATAAGATGCACAATTTTAAATGAGGAAGATCTAGAAAAAAGTGTATCTTATACGGCGAAAAATACAGTAACTAAATGGATGAAAACGCACGGCGGTCTATTTTGCTGTTTACAAAAAAACCTTTATTATGAAGAAATGTACCAACACTCATGAGATGATTGACCGTTTTCCCAATTCTTGCAATATCCGAGGCTCACACAACCAAATTCCTTTTTTGTTTTTAGTTCATTTAAATGCAAAATCTGCCTTTTTAACTGAAAAAAAATATGGAGAAATCAAAAACAGATTTTTTTGTGAATTTATTTTTTTAAATAAACACCACCTCATCCTAACATGATGCAAATATCTGAAGATTGGTTGTTGTTTGGGATTAAAAGGATCTTTGAGTGTTCATGACATTTCTCAAAACACGAAGACACATGTTATTCCACCCCCCGAGTAGTGCCTCTGGAAAGGCCCAAAGTTTCACTCAAATCACTCACATTTACAGCAGTAATTTAATTCAAACTGAAGTAAAAATAGACTCAAGCCGCTACTTGAAACAGCAACATTTGGCAGACAGTTGGGTGCACCATTGTAGCTTTAAATCGAATGAGGCAGCAAAGACTGCAGACCACAGTCAGTTCATCTGTCAAGTTAACCGGAGATGGTAACTAGCCTCATGCCGAGTCGAAATTCTTCAGTAAAACCCTTCCATCATCCACCTTCTATCAATCACCTGCTTTTGAGATAACAATGGTCACACCATCTGTTGTGCTGTACAGCTGTTTGGTTTCTATTCCCTCTTATAATTGGCTTCTCACAGAGAGAGTGTGATATTTCTTGTTAAATGATGTGCTGCTTGACATTGAGACTGCCCTTTGACTGCCTTATCACATAAAGCAGCACTTGTGTGCATCCGGCTTCTAACGCGGTTAAATAAATACCTTCCTGTTCATGAGCATTTTGGGTCACACAACTAATCGTTTGTTTTTTTTTTTTTTTTTTTGAGGTGCTAAATACATCGTGATTTCATTTCTCAGCTTCCCTTCTGTTAAAAACTGCAGAAAATCCCAAACTTTGTGAGTATTTGAAGTATGAAAAACCTGCTATTGCAGGGTAAGAATGTATATGTGGCTAACATCAAGCAATCCTATTGTCTGGTTCATTTCTGTGATCGAACAGAGGATACAACACAAACAGGAAGTCACATCACAATCACTTAAGTAAAGCTGGTGCTGTCCTTTTGCGCTCCAGATCTTGAGGGAGACACAGAACTGGCTATCTCCGGATCTCCCCTTTACCCTCAAACAATCTTCTTTGTTCTCAATGCAGCATGTGTTTAGTTAATAAGCTAAATAAGGCCTCATTTTCTGTCAAACATTAAAGGGTGCTTTCAGAGTCTTTTTACTTGGGTTATGAATTGATATTCACACTCTAATAAGAACATGAGGTAGCACATCGCTAAAGCCGGGTTCAGACTGCACGATCGTCATAGCAGTCGTGTGGCAGATGCTTTCACACTGAAGGACTGTCTGGAGCAGCATTCAGTCGTGCTGAATTCACACAGCACGATAGAACGGCGACAGAGGATTTCACACGGCACCACTTTAGACACAAATTGCATTTTCTAAAAGTGTGTCTCACAATCAAACACTAGCGAGAAATGTTTTACAAACAGAGCAGGCTCACGTGTGCCAGATAGAAGTAAAAGACAGGGATCGTTGCCCTGGATGCTGCTCTCTCATTGGCTGCAGGTGATCATAGACATTATTTCAGTCAGAGCACATTTCCAGATATTTAGCACAACAAATAATTTTACAGCCTGCGATTGTCTGCCACTCAAAATCGGGGCTAAATCGTGCAGTCTGAAACCGCTTGCTTCAATCTCATCAATCAGAAATCTTAGAAAGACTACGTTTTGTCTTATTATTATCCTAAACTTGGTTTAAGAAAAAAAAAACACAATAAAGTGCTGAATTTATTAAAATATTTATGCACTTCCTTGTTTTATATGAATGTCAAATTTCAAATTAATATTAATGCAAAATATTAATTCAAAATAAACACATTTAAATCAACTGCACAAATTTTAAAGATGCAATATAAAATATATATATATATCCTAAAACATTCTTAGTTTGTGTCTCAGATTAGTGACTATATTTCACATTTCTCACTTTTCTCGAACTGGTGATTTTCGCTGCAGAGTTTTGAGCTTTAGTCATGACAATGTTGTTTAATTCTATCTTGTGTGGCGCAAAGGGTTTCCATAAAAATGTCTTTTATCATTCTTATTAAGATACTTGTTTTAACCTCGAACTAAAATGATTATTCACATTTATACAGCACAAATATTCCCATGCAATAAGGAAAAAGGCATTATTTAAGACTTGAATAATCCACTTTCACAATATCTGTTAAAAGTTGAAACTTATAGTTCCTTTTTTAATGTTTCAACACAAAACAAAATCATACATGTGTTAAGATAAGACACATTAACATAAAAAGACTCAAGTTCAACAACTTCTATGACCATTTCACTTTTTGTGGTGATGCTAGCAAAAGTATGTGTTTGTTAGCATTAGCACGCTGTGAGCATGTGCTTAGCATGTGCAGTATTTCATTTCAGAAACATGTTGCATCAAGTCTCTGCTGTTTAGAATAAAAAAAAAACTGAAAATTATACATAGTGTATTCTCTTATCTAAAATAAACCCATGCTTGACATTTATACAGCCCTGGTTAGATTCAGACTACATTTGAATCCTGATAGGGGGCACACTAGGGAAGACAACTAACTAGAGAAACGAGTGTAGTACTGACAGAAGCGGCCTTGACTGAAACGGTGACTTACAATCAGCAGGGCACACCCCGTGGAAAGAATATAATTTAAACTTCAGCTCAGCGTGACATGCAACTTGAGAGATAAAAGATGGCAGAGGAAAGTGAATTAATGAGGCATTCTGAGTGAATAAAGCGGAATGTTGATAAGTGACAGAGTGCGTCGAATGCAGAATGAGTATGTAAACAGGGGGTGGCATGCTGAGAGGACAGCTGTCAGATGAGTGACTGCTTTAATAACCAACACACTCACATCGTCTTGAGACTGCAGTAAACTTCCTGTAGATGATTCCCCGAAGACAACAAACCATCTGGAAAGGCTGCGTCTTTACATTAACTTCGATACATTTGACAGTCGCTTTTATCCAAAGCAACTTACATTTCAAGGAATGGACACATTTATAAGCACTTGCTTTCCATGAGTATCAAAGCCATGGCCTTGGCGTTGAAAGCTTTTGGCACAAAATCGGTATAAATGTCATCGAATAGACATTTCTAAAAACATCTTGAAGTGAGCAACAGTGGAGGCAAAAGTTGGGCCGCCCCTGTAAATGTTCATGATTTCTCTTTATAATTCATTGTCCATGCTCAGAAACCATCAAACCTGACTGAACCACTGATGTTTTGTAAAGAAAAATGGTCCAAAATGCCTTCTCCCACTCTCAAGTTGGAAGCTATATAAAGTAATATTTCTGCAAAAGGAGCATGCACAAAACATTAAGTACATTTTTCTTTTTTGGAGCTTAAATTTACGCACATGCCTATTTTCTTTAAACGATTCTTGCATACTTTCAGAAATCATTCACTTTTTATGTAAAATCATTTAATTTCACTAACATTACTGTATTGGTTTCATATATTTAACTGAAATTTCTGATCCTGACAACCAATGATTTATAAAGCAAAATAAATTAAACTTGTTACTTGTTATGAA
Source organism: Danionella cerebrum (assembly GCA_007224835.1). Taxonomy (NCBI): domain Eukaryota; kingdom Metazoa; phylum Chordata; class Actinopteri; order Cypriniformes; family Danionidae; genus Danionella; species Danionella cerebrum. Next base: position 371,815 of record SRMA01025787.1, read on the forward strand.
ATAAAGAATTACAATGTCAACACATTGTGAATGCACAATCAATAAATATTTGAAAAAAAAAAAAAGAAAAATATAAACATTGTTATGTTGAGGGTATTATTTATCTATAATATTCATTTTTTAACTAGTGCTGTAAAATTTGAGTGTAAACACATTTGATTAATTTTAAATAATTAAAGCATTAAAAATGTACGTAATTAACGTAATTTACGCAAGTTCCATTTTTGATATAAAGAAGTGCGAATCAGAATAAATAAGGACTTTTTCTCACAGTCCATGCCTTTATTTTCTGCCCATTTAATGGTTTTTACTTCCGCCTTTCTGTCACATGAACGTTCATTTTGCTTCCATGCAACACAAGTCCTCCATGTGACTATAGCGAGTTTTTAGTTTTGTTTATTCCTCCTCCTTTGAAGAAGTCGTTTGTTATTCAGGTTTTCCCTACAAGGGTCTTTACAATGTGTCCTTTTGATTTTATGTAACTTGTTTTTGTGATTAATAAACAAATGCTGATTTGGAGGATATTGATGGTTTTTGAAAGTATGTTGTTTACGTGAGAAAATCTGTTACAAGTTGAACAAAAATTTTGATAAACAATCAAATAAACATTTGTTCATCAAATTTAACATTTGTTATTTACATATCTAAAAAGTTTCAGTATTTTGTACGTTTTTTTAAACGCTTCACAGCACTATTTTGACCTATAATGAATGATATGGATATTTAAGGTAAAACTGTTTTCTACATAAATGACTTCCACATTTCAATAGTGTAATAACATGCGATTGCATATGTTTTCATAATATTTTGATAGGTTTGATGGGTCATAATGTTTTTTATTGTCAGAAGTGAGAGGTAGCGATGGCTATTACCAAGCATTAGCCTTTGAACGGGACAAAGCCTCACTGAAGCACTACATTATTAATACAGGCCTTCAAAGACTCCAGCAGATGAGAGTGAAGGCAGAGAGGGCTAATTACATATTCGTTTGACTGGGCTCATTTACACCCATTGTGATGTTCAGGACGATTCAGGACATGAGATCATAGATTAAACACTTAACGCCAGGGGAGAAGGGCTGTTCACATGAGCAATGATACAATGCTTCATGTGAGCAGTGGGTTTACTTTGAGTCAATGGTTAGCGCAACACAATTCAGAGGACCCACTGTAGCCCGTCCATCACAGAGCCACACCCACTTACAATTCAGGTGGGATACAGATTAGAATCATAATGACGTTTCATTAGTGGGTTCTAAAGATGATCAAATGTATGAGTGAATGAATAGCTAGGGAAACAAACGTAGAACTGAACACAAATATGGCTGAATGACAATCAAAATGCAGAAGTTAGATTTGCGAATGACAAAATTTCTAAATATAGTAATCGATCATACAGCTGAAGATACAAACGACTGAATAAACGAGATAATGACTGCCTGAATGAACAAACAATGAAAAATAAACGACTGAATAAACAAGTGACTAAACAAACATCACCAACACCAACCGGATGAAAACTGAGTGGAACAACTGAGCAAACAACAGGCTGAACAAAACTGAACGAACACAAGTCTGAAAAATGGAGGAAGAAATGAAATAACAAATAAAACATCAAACTAAAGAACAAAGGAACAATTCTCAGATTGAACAAACAACCTAATGAGCGAACAAAGATTGAGAAAGTGAACAAATTACTGTCAAAATGAACAACTAAGCGAACAAATTAAATAACTTGAACGAACAACTGTCAGAATAAATGAACAACTACATTAACAAAAGAGTGAACGAAAGAATAAATAACTGAACAAACATGTCACACTAAACAGACAACTCGAAGGACTGTATTAATACATAGAAGACAGAATGAACAACTGTCAGAATAAACAAAACTAAGCAAAGGAAAGAGTGACTGAAAGAACAAATAACACCCGTTCAGAGTAAACAAACAACTAAGGGAACAAAAGAATGAAAGAAAGAATAAATAACTGAACAAACAACTGTCAGAACAAATGAACAACTAAGCGAACACAAGGAAAAATAAATTAATGAACAACAGTCAGACTAATACAACTCAGTGAACAAAAGACTGAATTTAAGAAGAAAAATACTGTCAGAACAAACGAACAGGTGAAAGAAAGAACAAATAAAAGCCAGACTAAACAACGAAATGAACGAAAACACGAGTGAACGAAAGAACAAACAACTGAGCACACAACAGTCAGAATAAACTAAAAAAAGGACTGAAAGAAAGAGCAAATGAAAGAACTGTCAGAATAAACAAATAAACACAGTGCGCGAAACTGAATTTAAAAACAAATGACAGAATGAACAGCAGTCAGAATAAACAAACAACTAAGTGAACAAAAGAATGAAAGAAAGAATAAATAACTGAACAAACAACTGTCAGAATAAACAAACAACTAAGTGAACAAAAGACTGATTGATAGAACAAATGATGAACATTTATTCTAGGGTTAAACATCTAAACCAGCAACATGTAGAGCAGATATCATGACCTCATTTCCTCTTCTTTATTTAGAGTGTTTGTTCACAACTAATTTAATTTATTTGTCCAATCAAGAGTTCCATGCCAAATCTTTTAGTAAGCCCTTCTGTCCTCCCACAACAAGTGCAGATCCATCTCTGGGCTCTGTATTCCCATCTGTGCTGGACTGAATGATAACCTCTTAACCCTTCCCTGGCTCTCCACTGCGTCCCTTGGCACCTTGTGCGTCAACATCAGAAGCCGTTTGAAGCAGAGGACAAATAGAAGAGCCAATCTTCATCTGTCTCAACCACATGTGCTCTGATCAATGAGTAGCATCCATCTCATCTACGATTAACATTCCAAAAGTAGAAGTCACATCCCGTCAAAATGCCCATCTGGCGGTTTCCTGCTACTCACAACCCCCCGGGAAAATCTCCCACCATTTCCAGCATAGCCACCATCAATCAATCTGCCATATCTGATCAGCTTCAATGTGGCAGTGAAACAATCTGAGAACCTCATTGACAAACAAAGATGGAAGAGAGGAATCCAATGCTGCCTTTATATTGAAGAATGGGAAAACAATTACGGTTAGTATGGGAATGGAACCCTTACTAACCCTTGTCAAAATTGGCCAGTCATCAGGAGATAAACTGCACAGAATAAAGGCAAAACTAAATTATGAAGGCGGCAGTATGGAGAGCTTTATAAAAGATAAAAGCAAGGGAACATGAAGGACTAAATCACAACAGGAATCATTTCACCATCTTTACGGAAGTTAAGATAGTCCTCCTGGGTCAACAAGGTGTGTGATGGGGATTATTAGCTTTCCTGGGGCTCAGTTGGTACAGCATTGCGCTAACAACATCAATGTCATGGGTTCAAAGCCCAGGGAAACAGCAACTGACAAAAAAAAAATATGTTCATTCGTTCAAATGTAAGTTGCTTTGGATAATGCATAAATGTAAATGATTATTTTTCCCAGTGAGACTCTGAATCACACACATCGAGAAGAAAATGAGTTCCAGGATGCCACAGAGGCCATGGAGAACATGACAAGACGCGTCATCGGGCAACAGACGATTGCCAGTTTTGTCGGTCTGCTGCAAATTGCTTAGCATCCACCCACCAAATGTTAAAGTCTAGGAACGTCTATAGACCTTTTATAACGTCCTCCTCCAGGGTATTCTGGGGGGAGCGAATCATTACTTCACGTTTTTTTGGCATTTATGTGATGTTTGGATAACTTTGGCCGATTCTGTGGAGTAAAGGCGGTAATGCTAAAGGACCAAAAACTTTGGTCAAAAATGGAATTGACAACAATCTCAATGTCTTCCAACAGCGTTGTCTCCTTTATACTATTTTGCATAACGTACATCAGACATAAGACCAATGACGAGGTTTTAAGTGAGATAGGCCACACATGGCAACAAAATCAGCATTTATAACTCAAGGAAATGAAGCTAATCTAGTTCATATCTATGGATCTCAGTGTACCGGAAATGCCCCCAAACCTTAACATTGCATTAAAGATAATTAGCCACAGTGACAAGGAGCATGAATCCCTGCCCTCAACCTTCATCTGCAGACACAGAGTACAGAACGGGGCTACTTCACCTGCTTCTGCTGCTGCTGTGTCAACATTTCTCAGATGAAGAGGCACAGCGTCCTTCCTGATGGGTAAATACCGCAGTAATGTATCAGCAAGGGATGAGAGGAAAGCACTGAGAAGCACACAGCCAGAGGAATCCCCATAGAAATACTGCAGGATTCTAGAAAAGCTCATAAAGCCAGCAAGCAAATCTGTTTTGATGAATTCTACCTCGCAAACGGAAACACAATACCTCAAATCTAGGGTTCTTATCCCTCACATTCCAAAACGAAAAATAATTACTTCAATCCAGAATAAAAACCCTCAGAAATTAAAGTAGCAAACATGCGTAGCAACAAGGAGTTTGTGATGTCATGGTAACAAAGTCCACAGGGCATTATGTGGTGACTGGTGATGTGAGGTTCATGGCTGGTGAGGCGCCGCTGAACCCTACAGAGAAGCTTGCTCTCCATTTGATTGGCAACAGTTACTGTGTTTGGTTTTTCTTTAATTATAAATGGTCAATGCATCGCTTCTTTTAAAGAAGCTTTAAAAGTCTGTCGCAGACCCGTTGTCTGTAGCTTTGATGAAAAGTCAAATGTGGAAAATGTATTGAGTTCAGGTACAAAATCTTCCATTTAGAAAATGAGGCAGAACTATTTGAAGGAATAACTAATAATGACTTGCTAACTATTTACTGTAGCTTGACGTAATCTCACCAGCGCACCCTAGCATGAAGCAGGAGAACTCTGTGCCTCACCTAGTTTCACAAAGCATACACGGCTGTTGATAAAAAAAAAAAAAAAACACTGAACATCTTATAAAGTATGTAAATTCAGCTCGTGTAGTACAAGTCATTGCTTACTCCAAGGTGAGGCTTAGCAAGCTGCTACCTCACGTTGCTTCTTAGTATGTGAACCCTAAATGTGAAATTCAGCAATTTTGGGGAGGGAAAATTTTTTAATGGAAAATAAAATATTTTAATAAATATAATAATGCTTTCCCTCACTGCATGTGACTGGTGAGGACCATAAAACAAATAAGGTTACTATTTCACAGAACTATATATGTAGCTGGGCTAAAAATATCTTCCATAAACTTAAGTTAGGATAATTGCTATATTTCTATATCTAAATAAATATAAAAGTACATTTCATGTGTATTAGGATTTTCCCATATTTTACTCTGTACAGATATTATGTTTCCGTTTTATTACGCCGATAAATTCAGTGAGGAACTTATATTGAACGTGGAGAGCGCATTTCAGCGTTGCACACTCACCTTGTGTAGTCCATGGGTGACTAGATGCTCTCACTTTCGTTGTGTTGAAAGTCATTACGGTTTAAATGTGTTCAGAAATCACAAACAAGACCCTATTAGACCAGGTTTGGGGGGGTATTCTTGTCAAAATACGGTCCAATCTGTTCTAAATGAAGGCAAAATGACAAGAAAAAACCTTGCACTTCCTGACTCTAGGTCCTGTCATTTAATGAAGCCATCAGGCAAAAACATCAAATCTCAAATGGAAGGAGAACAACTTGCAGAGTGTCAATAAACACTGGTAAACGAATGACTAGTCAATCAATTATAGTTGTACAGGGCTCTAGAGTGCGACTAATTTGGTCGCATATGCGACCTAATTTCTCAATGGTGCGACTAAAAAAAAATCAAAGGTTGCACCGGTGCGACCCGTCGTTCGAGGGGGAAAAAAAAACGAAACTCCGTCTACGGCCGGTCCGCCTCCTGCGCGCGGCTCACAACACGCGTATCACCCATTCATGCGGCTCAATACGCGCCTATCGCGGCAAGCGCGCCGATCAATTCGCGTTTACCGCGCCGCTGAAGCCTCAGACGCGTGCAAACGCGTCTTTGCATTGACTTAACATGGAAACCCTCCGCGCTTACCGCGCGAACCGCGTTCGATGTGAACGTACCTTTACAGCGGCAGGCAGCTGCAAACAGATCATCAGACGAGGCCGAGATGATAATTAAGTTTTTCGTTGCCTACAATATTGCAAAAGAAGAACTCCCCTTCACTAAATTCAAGTCCGAAATAATTCTTATGAAGAAAAATGGCTTGAACGTAAACCCGACGTACAGCAATGATATCACGCGCACCCAATTTATAGGAGTCATCGCAGATACATTGAAAAATAAAAGACGTCTGTGCAAATTGCGAACAGTGCGTACATGGAATTCCTGATCGACAGAGGCACATATATCGCCACAAAAAAATGAGTCATTGTGTACAGTCGTATCTTGCGGAAAGGAAGACCGATGAATATATTATTGAACACATTGAGGTCGAGCATGCTCATGCCCAAGGGAAGCCATGTCATGTCATGGAGCCTATGTCAATAATATGCCTACCGTCTCGTTACTGCATTAACCATAATATTCTGATACTTAAAATGAAAAAATAAATAAATAGGCTGCATTATAAACTCTTGATCTGGGTAGTAAATGGTATTATCGTTTTTATTTGTATTTGTTGCTCTTAGGGACCAAAATCAGTTTAAAGTTTTAAATTTCAGCTTTAAACACCTTTTCAGTAAGTTTTAGTTACCTTTCTTGTAGAATTGTGCTTCAAATAAAGAACTTTATATTGACCAGGTTGTTAGTTAATCATTTACAAGTCAATATTGTCTATATGGACAGTGATTTAAAAAAAATAAATAAATAGATAACTAAAAAAAGTGAACTTGTGAAAATGCGGTGTTAAATGTGATGCAGTTGAAAATTTGGGTGCACCTAACTTTTGTGCTGGTGCACCTAAGAAAAAAAATTTAGGCGCACCAGTGCAACCAGTGCAAAAAGTTAGTCTAGAGCCCTGTTGTAGATGAATTGAATTTAAAATCAATTGATAGTTGCAGCCTTAGATACTAATGGTAGCAAGTAAACCATGATGTCAACAGTACCCTAAATAAACGAGAAACAGTTGTTTTGCAGTGTATTACAGTAAATGATATGCGTCACTCTATTCAGCAGTGAGGTATTTATACAGACAGAAAAATCTCCAAAGTAGAATTCTATCTAAGTACAGGAACAACCACGCACTCACATCTCTACACTAAATCCCTTTTGAAGAGGAAAATGTGACATGACACTAGGTACACCGGAGAGAAATCACAGGATGAGTCACGAGATGAATACAGAGAGAGAAAGCGGAGTAGATCTACCCACACACTCTTATCACCAACAAGCAAAAGCCTAACCAGCTCCAATCAGGATCCCAATTATACAGTACCTACCCCTCAGGCACAAAATACACACGCACACACCTTTCAATCACATGCACAACCTCAAACTGAGCCAAGCACCCAGAGCTTGACACAAACCCCCACGGAGATAATGCAAGGGTTTACTGCTCAGTTATTGGCATGTAAACATAATAAATGTAACAGCGTTCGAAAGAACTGTACACATTTCAGTATCTCTACATTGAACCTGTGACAATAAATATGTCATTAGTATTAACCTCCAATCCTGAAGGGGGCAGTGCCTTTGTCGTTCAGCAACTCCAGCAACAACTACAAAATATCTGCATGTTTTGTTTAAGAATTCCTGTTTATTAGAAATCACAAAAAGCATTAACTAAACATTATGTTAAACGTATTTGTATCAAAAATTAATTAAAATAAATTTTTTTTTGCGAATAAACCCCTTCAAGTGATCTAAAAGGTACAAATATATAACAATATTTATACATGCTGCTGATTAAAATAGGTTTAGTTTTATTTTCTGTTTTGTAAATTAATGTAGCTATGGTGCTCTCCTTTCCTAGGAAACCATAAACCCACACTCAAAACAAAGATGGCCGCCAACCCAAACATGTAAAAACCTTCCAAAACTATGAAGCTTTCACATGGCAAAGGGGTGCCCCGAATAATCTTTGACCAAAGGGGAAGGGCCAGATGAAGAGCTATGGTACTCTCCTTTCCTAGGAAACGCAAAACAAAGATGGCCACCAGCCCGAACAAAAGAAACCCAAACATGTAAAAACCTTCCAAAACTATGAAGCTTTCACATGGCAAAGGGGTGCCCCGAATAATCTTTGACCAAAGGGGAAGGGCCAGATGAAGAGCTATGGTACTCTCCTTTCCTAGGAAACGCAAAACAAAGATGGCCACCAGCCCGAACAAAAGAAACCCAAACATGTAAAAACCTTCTAAAACTATGAAACTATGCGTCTATTTTCGAGTTTAAAAAGTAACTTAAAATCACACAAAATGCTGGTTTCAAAAGGAATAATGCACAATTTTTAGCCCAATACCATTAATGTTACACAATAGACTCGAATATGTCAAATATTCATTTAATTATGAAATTCTCTACATGGAATTTGTTATGATAAATATGTCATTAGTAGTAACCTTCAATCCTGAATCCTCTCCAATCCTGAAGAGGGCAGTGACTTTGTTGTTTGTGCTACTGCTACTCCAGCAACAACAACAAAAAAAATCTGCATATTTCGATTACAATTTCATTTAACTATGTAATTCATTCCTCTAATCCCTCGGTATCATGGGGTAGGTGTAGGGAACGGATTAAGGGCCGGGTGTAAGTCAGGGAAACAGAACTCTAAAGTGGACGAGAGCATGAGCATTACAGATCATGAATCAGCAACTTCAAATAAAACCAAAATAAAGATTTGGAAAAATACTGTAAACAAGGATTACTTTCAAAAATATAAAAAATGTATATATATCTTTCAAACAAATATATCGATATTTTGTAGATACACATGCTCAAAGTCAGGGATTCTCAAAGACACTGCTGAATGACACTACCAATATCAGTACTACCATTAAAAATGTAAAAATGTTTTTACAACCTTGAATCTACTTCTTGAGAACACGTAAAACTTTGAAAAGAGTTCCAATGAAGTTGCAAGGCTTCCCAGCATGCCTTGTGCACTTGATCTGTTCTCAAAGTGACAATTTAGAAAACTTAGAGCCGCTTGGGAAAACTGGCTCCTCTGAAAATACCATAAAATAGCATCAGACTGCGGCAAAAGATGGAGTCAGGTGTCTGAGGTTTATATAAATAGACACATTTCACATAGAGTACCTATATACTTATATCTCCACACATCCGTGTATAAAAATAAAACATTTAAATTCTAAACCAACCAATGGCCACTGTATATCAGAGTGACAGAACGCTTTAGATTTGGAAAAACTGAGCTCTGTGTGTTGTGTGCATCTATTATTCAAATAAATGCCACTCTAGATTAAGAGCATCATTCTGATCTCCATAACCTTCATACGCTCGTAATTGTATTTGCGGGTGTGGGCTTGGTGGAAAAAATAACAGAAGGTGATTGAAAAAGAGAGAGGGGGTGTTGGAAAGAAAGAGAGAGAAAATGTACCTTGATGCACTGTATAAATCTCCATTCATTATGGCCCCAAACCATTCCTTTAATGCACCATAGCAATCGAACCCCCCACTCGAAAACTACCAGGCGCTCGCATTTAATAAAGCACAGGATATGACTGCAATGAAACCACTAGCACTTGTTTCTTTCTCAGTTTGGCCACTAAACCTAAACATATACTTATTTTAATGTGAGTTAGCATACATAACTGCAATCGCACACCATTAGAAATAAATTGGAAAGTACTCAAGCAGGTTTGGCAAAAGTGAGGATGTGGCAAAGGCGTGGAGGAAGGATTTGCTCATCAGCCATCAAAGAAGCTGGAATAAAAGGAAGGTAATGAGTTAAATTGAGAGCAGCTGGGTGACCAGATTGGTAGATTCTGATCTGACTTCCTCCCGAAATTTAGTTTACCGGGCTCTATTAGAGCTCGAAAGCCGAAATACGTTAAACCCTACTTTAATTGCTCAGAGAATGATTGTTTTGAGGCTTTCTGCTAATTCTTAAGTAGCTGAACGTGCTCGAAAAGTCACAAAATTTATCATGCACAGCAAAAACTGCTGAAACGTCAGATTGGGTGTGGGTGGGACAAAATGACTATAACACCACCTAACGCATATCAGCTCACGGTGCTCAAACAATTTGTCGTAGAGGAATGAAATTCGGAACATATGTGTAGGGTATCAAGGCTTAAATGCAAGTAATCTGGAATTGACAGAAAGTCAGTTATTTTGCAAAAACCTCTTAGTTGCGTCATAATTTAACAAACTCCTCCTAGAGATTTCATCTGTTCATCTCCAAACACCATCAGTCTTACCTTAAGGCATGTGGAATGTTGAATTAGGAAGTTTTTTGATTTTGATAAACTATGTGCACACAGTGGCTGTCGAAATTTTGCTATAATCATAATTTTGCAAGTTATTTATAAGTCACCAATACAATGTCTGATCAGGTGTCAAAACGTATGTAACAGACCTACAAAAAAAAAAAAAAGTCATTTGGAGGGAATTTCCAAAACAGACAGGAAGTGATTTGAGACCTGCTAAATTCGATGTTTGCCATGAAGCAGGAGATGGTTGTATGTCAACTCTGGTGAGTCCTCATGTCACATGACATGACGTTATTAGCTGATGCACTTCTGAAACAATTACTCCAGTTTGGTGTTAAATGTCAGCAAAAATATCAGTAGCTTGTATCTGCAGAGTTACACTGATGAATGCCAACTAGGACACTGTTTGTGAGGAAGCAGATTTGTATTGGACAACCAACACCTTTGCAACATCTGATTTATTTATTAAACCCATACAGGAAATCAGTGCAAAAATGACATGTGTGCAGAACCAGATCAGATTTAATTCACAAATGTGGAAAATAACATACGTACCAATTGTTTTCTAAAACGAATTCAGATTTTGAACAATGTTTAAAAAAGTTTAAATTCACAAAACCTTATTTACATTTGTAAAATATTCAAACAAGTGGCACAGTTTTTTTTTTCTCAAGTGACCATTCCCTACTGTAATTTCACCAGATGTGAGTTTGCTGTGAGGAACTTTGAGAGCGGGCACACAACAGACAGTCAGCAGATAACCCACAAGGACACACAATTCAATGACCATCCCAAATCATAATTTGTTTTCATGATAAAAAAAAAAAAAGCAACATCACAAAAAACTACGCTCCTTTCTCCAGAAACTGACTAATACATTAAAGTAAGTAAGTTAATTTAAGCAACATATTTTAAAGCATTGTGAAATAAATGATGACATATCCATCATTTTGATTATTTTGTGATAAAATAAGCAATATCAAAAGATTTAGGAATTCTTAACCAACCATTACGGAAGTGATGCACAGCTCAACCTCCCTGCATGGTGACATCATCAGTCAAAGCTACAGGGAGCTAACACAAGGAATGCTCTGTTCCAGGCCGTAAAGCAACACCACAATGGTTCTACCTACATTCAGTGTTATGTTTAAATTGTAAACAATTAAATTGTAATTTATGCCATTTTTAGACAGGAAGCTCTATTAATCAGGTGTTACAACAAAGACAAATCTGTTTAGCTTCAGATATCCGAGCTGATATTTACACACAGGCACAAAACAATGTTACACTCTAAAACAGGATCATACACTATAAATAAAAAAAAATGTTTTAAAGCACTCAAAACTTTTATTTATAAACTGGTAGCCTCAAAATATATCAAACGTTTTTTGGTGCTAACAGCCTATCTCTCTCACAAATACGTAACTCACTGATCACTGTACCCAATGAATTGATTAATTCATGTTCTGTTATGGCTGAAAATAAACCACTGGCATAGGGAAGTAGATAAACTGCACGGTAATTCCAAAACGAACATAGATCCACCAAAAAATTCAAACCAAATTTCACCTTTTAACCTGTAAAGAGTGATAAAATGAGTCTAAAGTCTGGATATAAGGACAGCAATAATAGAATTGTGCTGGATAATCATTGCAAAGCCAGGTGAAAAGGTGAGTTCCCTGCTCTCCTTGGATCTCAGCTGGGGAAACAGACTAGAAAGGACTTCAGAGATAAGTAAGAGGGCAGAGGTTGGGCAAGATATCCAGAGTCTTGCCCATTTAAAGCTTTAAAAGTAAAAAAGACAAATCAAACTAAGTGTTTGTGTCAGAAAACACAAAAAGATCAGTTTCTATTTTTAGCAAACGCTCGGGCAACAGTACAAATCCCTGCATATAAAAAAAGCAGAGTTTTTTACAGAAGTCTGTTCGCCTGTGTATGATGTAGAGAGCTGTGCACTTTCTTTTCTACTAACAACTAATGTCTGCTCTGTCAACCTCTTAAAGTTTATGAAAAATGGCAGAATAAGGGTACCGTGGTGTCTGAGGCCACAGAGTGAGACAAATAGCCTGTAAAATGTTCAGAACAAGGACAGCTGGAGGAGAACGAGTTTCACAAGAGTGGTGTAACAATGCCTTTCAAAGTCACAACACTTGGTCTCATTCAGTAGCATGAATAGTTCATCCAGAGACAACGAGTCTAGCAGCACAAAAATGGTACATTTATTTCAACATTGAGAGCCATATACAGCAGAAAAATCCGGTGAAATGAGTGAAATTAACATTTTAGGTAGGTAATATTTCACCATCAGTGGTTGCTTTCCAGTACAAACAAAATCTGTAAATTGATCAAGAGGTCGGTGCTAAGACCTCAAATCGAATTGTGTCATCAGTCTATATGTTAATTACATTAACCACCACATGGCCGTAACAATGGCAAAGTTTTATGACGAGAATCTATTCAGTTAAAACTGCAAATTCTCTGGTAAAAAAATGTTTACATTATCAATATTACGTAAAATTGAGCTTTCTACCAAGCTGTTTCATCCGGGGCAATGTCATTAAAAATGCTATTATCTGCTCACTAACTAACTAGATAACCTTCCTGTTCCATGTCGAGCAAACAAGTTGACTGAGAGGTAGCAAAAAAAAAAAAACCACCCGAAATGTCCATGTCAGACTTTGGGATGCAGGTATAAGGGACAGCTACATTTTTTTTGAGTGCATTAACAGAGCTTTAGCTCTTTTAGATGTTTTATTAAGTTCTGATCGCCAGGTAGCGTTTGCTCATAAGAGGGACTGGTGGAAAAAATAGGGTTAAACTGCAGAACAGGGGTAAACGGCTCGTTTGGGGAGACTGGTAATTGGAACAGATTGAAAGATGCTGCTCATGATGAATATTGCAGATTGCTTTTCGAAAGTTCTAAAAGGTGTAGTTCTAATTCAGAGAAGTCCAACTTTGGTTCTAAAACCAAAACAAAGAGCACTGCCCTAAAAATCAGAACACACAGAAATGATAATCCACAAATTGCAAATTGGAAAGGTTGAAACAATCTTGATCCCTCCTACCCACAGTCACCATTCTCGGTCACGACTCTACAAGCAAAGGAGTCTATTTCACAACACAATTAAAGCGGATCAGCATCACACACAGGGGGACAGCAAGACCCTGTCTACAGAAGGTTGATTGTGACGCTGTTGTTCATTCACAGATTCAGAAACACCTTTTCTAACACACCACTGAGCTTTCACCAGGAACGCAGCGCCTGTGTCATCCACACATTTAGTTTTACACATCTGTCTATCCTGATTCTCTGTTTAGCCGAGTCCCCTCAGTTGGGCCTGGAGGCAGTTTTCAGAGTGAATGCCTTGTGATTTCTCACACGGAGTGTCAGCAGAAACGCACTCACAGTGGAGATACACAGAAGAAACAAGGGAGGAAAAACCTGATGGGAAGAGCACTCCTGCTCTGTAGAGAAAAGCTTTTATAATAGTTTGTTTTCCCCTTTTTAACATTACTGACAGCCTGAAGTAGGGCTGAACGATATTCTGTTTTGACATCGATATCGCAATGTGCGCATGCGGAACATACGATGTGCGGGGTAGAAGCCCATGGTGTTTAACAAAACGGTAGCATCATGTAGCAAAACACGAGTTTGTTGTATGGCTTGTTGCTGGGGTGACATGTACGTTCCGCGTGCCTCCACCATGATTGTGTGCTGTGAGCAGTGGCACAGGAACCATTCACTACTAAAAATGCGCGATGAAGAGGTGCGCGACTTTGCCAGTGTGACACCTCATAGAGGATGACATTTGTCTGGATTTCCTGTGGGATGGGATAAACTTTTGTTATTAATCTCGTGATTGGGACGGGAGCACGAACACCATTAATAGATTATAAATCTATGTGTTTCACGGAATAACAACACTTTAGCAACAGTTTAGCAGAGATTTTACTGTAAATATAATATTTATTCTGTATATAATAATATAACCATTGTCTTAGTAGTAGTAATATGTTTATTAGTGTTAGATTTAACTGTTTTTTACCGTGTTCTGTCCGTGATTATTATTCCGCATTCGCACATATGCGTCTTTTTTTCCTTATTTCCTCGCATTCTTTAGCCGTTTTGGCACAATAAACTGTTCGATCTCAGTGCCAAAACACTTGTAAATAGTGAAAGAAGATGTTTATACCATCATCGAGAGCCCCTGTGAGTTTTGTGAATTTTTCAATCACACTCATATGTAATAAACGTTTTATACACAGGGTTTATTCCCAACAATAATGTTTTTCAATATATTGTGTCATTTTTTTAAATTATATAAATTGACTATATAATATTGCTTTTAAAACTGCTCGTGCTCTTGATTCCAACAATAGATTGCTTCATTAATTAATTTTTATCTTTTGCTTATTTTTGTAAAGAAACACAAGGGTTTCTTTTGGAAAAATCTAATCTGATGTATTTTATTTATATTTATAGAGATTTTTCCCCCTTTTTTGAAGGGGAAACCTCCTGTGGCAAGGCTGGGTTCTGTCTTCAGCTGGACAGGAACTACTCCACAATGACAGGAACAAACCCAGACCTTTGTGAATAAAATAATCTGTAAAAGCCCTATTCAAACAAAACTTTTTGAGTTGATGCACAATAGGTTGAGGTATTTTTTTTTTTTTTTTTTGCAATAAAATATTAAGTGAGCTTTTTGTCATTTGTAATGAAGCTTGCTTATTAGTGAAATTATTAATATGTAATTATTGACTTTAGCCTGTATTGATGGCTCTCAATATTGCAATATATATCGTTTGGAAAAAAATATCGCAATGTAATTTTTTTCCCATATTGTTCAGCCCTAGCCCGAAGTCTCTTGAAGTAGTTGTTGATGAGGTTCTTTATCTTTTCTGTTGTTAAAGCAGCCCATTCTTAAACATTACATGGCTTCACTCAACAACTAACAATGTTTTTGTATCATCGTTTATATTTTTTTAAATTGCCAAGAAATCCAAATTTTGCCATGGTATGTAAACTTATGAGCACAACTGCCTTTGTGTAAAGCTAAACAGTTTCCCTTCACACCTAAACTGAGATCTGCTTCCAGATTTTTGAATTCTTTCAGCCTGTTTCATTGAATCTCTTCCCATGATCAAATCCTGAGCGTCAACAAAGCCTACGGAATTAACACAATGACGCAACAGCTAGAAGAAAAAGCTGCCGCACTGCTTAACCCATCACTGCGGTAACCATGGTGATGCGGTGGAATAAGATTCAAGGTGAGAGAGAGCACAGCGGTGAGCAGAGAAAAGATGGATAGAGGCGTCCCGCACTGCACAGAGGGACTCTGACCAGTGTCTGTGAACACATGCAGTGCACAGATGAAAAGATGATGGAGAGATGCAGAGGTTCCCTGATTTCACCTGGTGCTTGATTCCCATAGAACACCAATCATATGTATGAAACCCCAATGAGTTGATCAGAATTTGTGATTTTTAAAAAATTCATGCCCTTTTAGGATTTAAATTCACAGCTAAAATGTAAAAGTATAATGGCTCTATTCTTTATACAGTACATTTTTTAAAGAAACAATCCTGGTGGTTATAGACTTAAATTTTAAATGCACTTTCCTCATAAGTTGGAGGAATGTTTGGGTATTTATTAGAGGTGTTCCGATTCCGATACCAGTATCAAAAATGCTGCCGATACCACAAAAAAATCTGGCATCGGTATCGGCGAGTATTTGAGTCCACGTACCGATCCGATAGCATTTTCATAAACATAACCTAGTTATGCCCGCTAGCTTTGCTTATCGCTTCAAAGCGGAAATCAATTCTTCTTCGCTGGCGCTGCTCTCAGAATGTAAACACAGGAAGTTGTGTCGTGTTGCAACCAAGGAGAAGGACAAGCCGCGCCAGACGCAACAAACCTTGGAAGCTTCATTCAAACAAAGAGAAAAGTTTACACAAGACATCCAACGAGCAATAAAGATAACCGACAGGATTATCGAGTTTATTGTACTGGATGACTAGCCAGTGTCAGTGGTGGAAAACGTGGGCTTTCGTCGCTTAATTGAACATTTGGAGCCCCGGTACAGTTTGGCTGGTCGCAAATATATCTCCGAAACAGCGCTCCCTAAATTATATGAGACAGTGCGTGAACACATTTCATGTGAACTAAAGGACGTGCGAACTAACAGCTTCACTAATGACATCTAGAGCTGCGACTCGAATCCCGCGGCCTTTACTTTGCTAACGAGTTTCACGGCTCGCACGCGTCCATGGCTGAATCAATCGAGGGTGTGCTTGTGAAGTGGAATATTTCGAAAAAAGTTTATGTTATTTTGCACGACAACGCAAGCAACATGAAAAAACAGATTAGCTCCTCCACCTCACTTCCTCATCTTGTTTTTCACGAGATTTACTGGAAGTTTGGGAGTGATGGTTTGAGATGATGCAGGATAATGCTCTTAACGGTTTAGGGTCAATGAAGTATTTGGTGGTTAATGATACTTGATATGATACTGTTTTCATCTCTTAACACTCGGTCCTGATCAACACACAAGTTCCACTTTTTGAAACAAATAATTGACCTGACAAACTTGTGAAAAGCCAAGTGAAAATTTGTGCAGTAGATTAGATTGTATGTGAAGCTCCTCCATTGATGACACTAGTTTTAAAATTCTTCATTTGAAAAGTGCTTCATCAAGACAAAAAAAAGAGAAAAAGTTTAACAATCCCCAGCACTGGGGTGATTATGGCAGGAAGCTCTTGCTCTAGATAGAAAATTCTAGTAAAAGCTTGTCCTCCATCACCGACAGCGAGGCTGTAAAACAGAGGACGAAGCACGCACAACGTTTACAGTTTCTGAGGATGCCAGATTACTTCCTCATAGGGGAACACTTGTTTTTCACACCCTGTAAAGGTCACTCACATTCATAAAGAAAATGACACAGTTCTTTTTTAACTTCATATTTTAAGAATTGAAACCTCTTTACTATTATATTACTTAAAGCTGCACTCTATTGTTCATCGCTCTTTCTCTGCAGTTTGAATTGAACCATGGGAATGCACTCACTGATGGCTCTTTACTCTTGATGCCACGGATGCAATAAAACGAATCCTGGTGGAGTCCCCCAAACCCTTGTGAACCCTAAAAACATGGTTCTCTGTCCCCTTCCAAAGCAACTTTAGTGTACAGAAACCAAACCATATCCAATGAGACAAAAAACCCAGGAAGTGATGTCATAAGTTTGTGATCACTCAGGTAGCAAAGATGGCCCTATGTAACAAGAAGAGTGGTTCATCTGGTACAAAGCGTAGTGTTTGTTGGCGACTTTATTCATAAAAAAAATAAATACCAGTTAAATAGGACAAGTTTATGCAAACTGGACCAGAACATTTTGTTATTTGGACTGTACTGAATGTGCTTAACCATAATGTGTTGTTGGGGATTTTTTTCAGTCACTTCAGGGTAAACATTTTCTTCATTTCAGCAAATTGAATGATTTTTGGTGGCAAATCTTATTTTATGCTTTAAAAAATCTTTGAAAAAAAAAAACAAAAACTCAAAAACGCACTCTGGGTAACTTTAATACCCTTTCGTCCATGGCTGATAAGGGTCTCTAAATTAAATTGCTGTAAAAATCTATCAGATTAATATATATATATATATTTTTAAATATCTCTTTATCTACCTCGGCTCAAAATAAAGTTTTTAAATGCAGGACTTCTACCCTTTAATTGCCAAAAACTTACATGATGACATTAGTTGCAGAGCATTGTATCTTCTTTTTTTTCAATAAAAATCTTTGGTGAATAATTATACATTTATTCTATTTTTTTTTAACTTAAGAGTGTTTGGCGTGTTTCAAAGACTGAATAATAAAATTTGTTTCTGTAGTAAGGTAGAAAACAAAGATCTGCAGTTGAACAAGATAGACCACAGAGCAAACACATTGCAAAGTTAAAGCATGAGTGGTAAGCCAATGCTCTTAACCATCAGGATCAGAGGAAGAGGTAATGATGCCAAGGCAGAGGGTTTGCTGTAGCCTGGTGGCAAACTCACAAGAGTACAATGTGCAAAGACTTTGATGGTGACAGTCCAGTTTGGACCAAAGAACCAGAGTTTGAGATAAAACGGAATCAGAAACGGACGGAAAACCCCGGAAGTGTCATGCTGTGTGTACAGCTATATGTTTTTTTTTGTGCATTTTCGATGCTTCTGAACATTCAGATTAACATTGCAGTATTGATGATGAACTAATTCTTGAATAAAGGCACAAATTAGCATTTAGTATGCAATATACAGAAAAGTTTAATAGATACATAATATACACACTCCATAATCCCTGGTAAATGTAAAATGTCAAGCTTTTGTTTACAACCAGGGACGGAGAGGTGATTGGTAATGCAGAGTAATTATCCTTTGGTATTTTGGCAGAGATCAGGGTTTGAAGAGTCTCTCTTTAACGTTTTCATTATTATCAATGGCCTAAAGGCCAATAATAAATCTAAAAAAATAAAAATTGATAACTTGTGTTAAATTGTGGACATCAGAAGAAAACCGATGAGCTTAAAGGCCTCTACACACCGATCGCACGAATCTTCTCAACAGGGTGCGTTGAGAAAATATTGAAGATGGCGTTTGAGGTACACCAAATGCTCTACGCGCCACACAGAGAAACAGGAAACAAAGAAAATGATGAAATCAAAGAACACATAGAAATAACTCTGGATGTCGAGCGGTTTATAATGTTGGTCACTGATCATTTCTTTCCTGTATCCTGTGGGATGTCGCGATATAAATGTGTGATCGAGTGGCTCTTTTACATCCTAATTATGTCATCAAAGGAGCCAGCTTTCATTGGTTGTTCTGAACAGATCCTCCTGTGAATCTCTTTTTCATTGGTACCACTCGGTGTTATTCGGATACTAACACCTTTAGAAAAAAGAGCTAAAAGACGGTTAATCAAACCTTCAGGTTGAAAAAGGTCTAAAAGGCATGAGTTTAGAAAAAGCTTACGTCTTCAAATTACAGTATTCAGAGCAGCTCACTGTAATTGACTGGTTAAATCCTTCAAACCCTCCTAAAATCTCCTGTAAAGGTGAGTGAATTTAATCTGGATTTAAATACACATCACAAACACAAGATATTCCCAGAGCATCTGCACTTTAATCCTGCCTGCGACCTTTAGAAACTCTCAAAGGGCAAGTACGAAATCCATCTTGCTATTTTACCACTAGAAAATGTTGAAGGAAGCCAATAAATTTTACGAGAGGCAACAAATCAGCTGTTTGCCACCTGTCATCTGCAATAGACGGAGTACGAGCTCTGAGGATCCTTCAACATCACAACTGACCTTATCTAGCAATACATTTCAGCTATTGAAACTAATGGTCTACCACAAAGCCACTGAGCAAAGAGAGAAAAAAAGAAAAAAAAAGAGAGCTTGTGGTTTTATAGCTAGCAACATCCCAAACTTCAACCCACACCGACTCTAATCTGCTTTGAAAGGGTTTCGTGAGACCCTGCATCAATCATCATAAACCATCCGTTTCAAAATAGCAATTCAGATGATATTTAATAGACTTCAGAAAAATGCACGGCAGGTTAATAAATAGTGCAGGACTGAAGATCACCTTGCGCAGGGATTTGGATCCTGAAGCTCTTCTTATAGTGTTATTAAATTTGCACTCATTACAGAGATTACTGTTGGACTCCACATTTCCATGAAAGCTCTCGGGGGGATTTGTCACTGGAGTTGGTGATTCAGTGTAATGCAGAGACACATTGAGAACGGATGGGTGCTATTAATCCAGTTCAGTCTATGTGGGTAATTCAAACGATGCGGCTTTATAAACAACTTCAAAAAGGGTTGAAATTTAAGCAAACGTTATAATAGATTCTAAATGTTTCACAGCTTTACAGAACTCATAGTTTCAAACTTGTTTATGGTTAGTGGGCAATTGTTCATGGCTAAAAGGCTGGTTGCTCAAGTTAATGCTCAAATTTTCTTTCTATTTATGGAAAAATTCACTTTATTCTGTTCCATATTAAAACTACAGTTTAATATTGTCTGCTGGCCTTTGTTTCATCTCTTATCAGATAATTTCACAGGAAAATAGCTGAAAAAATATTTTAAAACAATTAAGACATACAATTGAAAACCATTTTCCAAAGCTGAAATAGAGATATGTCAAATTGGTTGCTATGGAAGAGTCAAAAACGTAATGTAATGTTCCCCATGTCACTAGAATTGAAATAGACAAACGCTCATTTCTCTATCATTTTCCAAACCTGAGAAAGATTACATACATTTTTGGTTGCTAGGAATCTGTGATTACATAAAAAAATGTAAGTTACTATGATTAGCATAAACAACCCCAATTTCTTTATGATGTTCTTGAAAATATATGCGTTGCCTTTTCCCTTTTTTCCGAAGGTCATTACAAGCCAACTGTAAATTAAATCAAGTTATTAAACAATGATTAAAATAACTCTAAATATCCACTTAGAACGAGCCAGAGACGTAAATGTTAAATAACTTTAGTAAGTCGTTATCATTTACAGTACAATTCAGTCGATTCAGGAAATGCATTCACCATCACGACTCAAAGGCCTTTGAAAGAGAGTAAAAAAAGTTGTAAACAAGCTCTTCAAAGCCTCTACTGCCACTGGCTAAGACATCCTAGCAGAGATCTAAAGAAACAAGCAGCTGAAGAGCAAGAGAGCCTCTCAACCGTCTGATCTATTTCCAGGAGCCGGAAAAACCTACAGCTGATCCAGAGTCAGTTTGTGGCTTTCAGCACCTTGGAGAGTGAGTGCTCCAAGCTTCGGCAATGGGCTTCAGCAAAACACGTCTGCTCGCCTCCAATGATGTATGGATTTTGGGGGGAATTGTGACAGATCTAGTGCACGTGGTCTTCAGGGAGACATTCCCCCCTCTCTGTGGTCCCATCTCCCACTTTTCTTTAACTGTTTTCCAGCCCAGCAGTGCCAAATATATCAAGATGCTTGGGCTTCGAGCAATACTTGTGCAATAGTCACTGTGAAATATTCTTTTTCATGAATAAAAGGATGTGCAGTGAATAACTATGTAAATGGGTACAAACAGTTTTTCTAAGTCCTATATCCAAATGTACAATAAAACAACGTTAAATAGTAGATTGCCCCAATACTGATGGTTTTTCAAACAAATGGAAATGTGATTCCACATTTGAAGTCCTTTACCACCAATATTCACATTCAGTAGCACTAATTTTAATGGTTGCTAAATATATTCAAACCCCCACGCCCCCAAAAAAACAGTGCATTATTTTTTTCATTGCATATAGGTTAAATAATGAGTTATATAAATCTAGCAATCAATAGCCCCAATCCAAATCAGGGAAAAGTTTGGACAAAAAACAGAGAAAGAGAAGCTAAACAAAGCTGTGTTAGATGAAAAGAACACAAGAAGTTCTTGAAGTAGTGGAAAATGGATGGTTGAAGAATGGAACAGAGGCGTGGAGTCTAATCATCTGTGAGCATCAGAAGAATGAGTCGATAACAGCCTTATTAGAGTCCATTGACTGCTATATGCTCTGTGATAAGCCTGAAGCTGTTCCGGGATCAGATTGAGCCTTAATTACGACTAAAAGATGTTTGACAACTAAAAGCAGTGTGAAGTCTGAAAGCTCAAAGCAACATCACACTCTCAGCAGTGGTCTGATAAAGGCCTCAGCAGATCGCATGCATCTACAAATACTTCCTCGACACTAAAGCTAACGATACACATGTCAGAAAAAAAAGCAATTTGAGGGAAAACTACTAGAATGATCCGCAACTGCTAAAAGAAAATCTCTAAATGTTAAGTTTAAAATAATACTGTTAAGTTAAAAAATATATACATAAAATTGATGAATGAATACAAGGCCATACTTCAAGAAGTTAATACATTTTCATTGGATTGTAGGCAAAAATTAATCTAAAAATAATAAATCTAAAAACTTTAGCCTTATTAAGATGTTATTAAGATGTTTGACCTTAAGGTGGTCAAATAGCCAGATTTATTGCGTCAAGCACTGATGACTCACACAGATGTTTGGGGCCTTAAAACAAAGCCGTTGGATACCTTCAGATGTAGGCAAACATGCAAGCCAATTTTTGTAAAGATATGTTGATGAATTTGCAAAAAAGGGAACTTAAAACACACTTAGAATGGAGATGGTTGGGCGCAGCATGATGGTCAGAACATATTGTGACCAGTTGTATGATTTTACGGTGAACAGGCATATAATTATTATATTGCAATTTTTGTATTTTCTGACCCCTAGAGGGCATTGTGCTAAAACTCTGCAGGCAGCCTTGGATAACAGTTATCATAGCATCTACCAAGTTTGATGTTGATATACTAAAGCATTATTGAGATATAGCCTTGCAACCATTTTGGCCAGCATTGGGTCAAATCAAATTGAATTTCATAACCTTTATTCAGCATAATCAGAGGATAGCGTGGAACACATTTGGTAAGAATCTGATAATCAGTCTAGGAGGAGCTTGCAAAAATAAGTTCTTGATGATAATTCAAAATGGCGTAACGTACAATGATGTCATGTAGTCTAAGCCAAGGCTTAAGAACAATCAAGAATGCGGTCTCTAGACCATACAGTTCACAAGTAAGAATTTGGACTAATGGTTCGTGCTATAGAGTTAGAGTTAAAGGGTCCAGATTGGGTGAGATATAATGGCCAACAGTGTGCCAAATTCCGTAACTTTTTCTGCAAGCGGTTCAAAGGGCTTCCAATGACATCAAGGGGGGAATCAAAGAAGAATAATAATAATTGTAGGAAGAAACGGAACATACACAATAGCTGCCTGCACAGCTTTGCTGTTTTGCCCCTAAAAAAAGAATGTAACACAACAGTATTAAAAAAACAATAAAAATTTGAAGAATATAATCAGGAAAATAAAAAAAAAGAAAAAGAAATGCAATTGTATCTAGAGAATATAACCGGCAGAATACGAATCCAAAGAATTCAAATACAAACAAAACTGATCTGTAGAACATGACTTTGGTTATTTGTAATTTGTAATTGATTGTTCTGGAATAGAACAGGAAGTTACATCACACGCCACCTTGGTAGAAAAAATCTGTGAAAATTAACCACAATGCAACACAAATGTGCCCCAGCTTCAACTACAAAAGTTTTCCTTACTTAACCCAGACTCTTGTCTGTTTTTTTTCAAAGGAGGGAGACTATGAAGTGATTTAAGACAGAACACAGAGGGCAGCCGAGCAAGGCAAATGAGAGGAAATGATGTAATACAAAGCAAGTCTGAGTCATTCCCTCAAATCACACTTTCACATCACTTCCAGAGCCAGATTGACACCCCAAAGCCAATTTAAGACTCGCTTCAAAAACAATCAATTCAGAGACGGTGTTCCAGACAGTTTCCCACATCAGCCACAAATGCTAGCTAACCTCCTCCTCTGGCCCAACAGAGGCCCAATATGGAAGTTAAACAAGTTAACAATCTTAGAAAGCCATTCAGTTGAAGCTCAAACTAAGCTTGAGAAAGGTGGACGCATGACTGGCATTTCTCAAAAACTCTCCAGAGACTCTTCCACTCTCTGCAGTAAAAAATAAACAGTGCCTATCTCAGAGCTTTGAATAGTGAACACACGTGTACACAACCAAAGAACATCATAAAGACGATTCATTATTGATGCTCTCTCAAAGCTCTGACCTGTTAAAAGGCAAACCGTGAGGCTTTTAAAGGGTAACCACATAGAAGAAAAAATATAACTATGGAGAAGAGCTCAGAGAACTCCATTTGGAAAACACTAGCCTTTACCTCAACGATAAAAACTAAAACAAAACACCAAACGCTCAGTTTTGCATTAGAAACACTGGAGGAAATCTTTAGATCAGTGCCAAAAATAGGCAAACAAAGATGGAATGTTAATACAAATGTAATGTAAAACAAATGATGATAATATAATAACTAAAGCAGTGTTTCCCTTACCATTATATTAGGGGGGCGCCCCGCCCCCCCAACGGCACCTCCCGCCCCCCTTGAAGGTCAAGTTAATTTTATTTTATTTTCGTCGAAAAACGACAGAAGTAATTTATATATATATAACAGGTCTTTGCTTTTTTCTTTTATTAAACTAAATAGCATTATGTTATTTATACGATAGCATGTAATTTCTGTCTCAACGTTTGCGCGTTTACAATTGTCCTCCGTATCGCGCACGGCGGAGTTCCGCCCCGATGCGCGCGCACCGCAGAGTTCCGCTCCGATGCGTGCGCACACACACACCCATCAGCGGATAGAGACCGCGCTTTAAACGCTCCCAAGGTGGTGACGAGGACAACACGTGTTCTGCTGCGAGCAGCAGCCGGTGTAGCTTTCCTACTCCGAATCAAAGTACAGCAAAGAGCCCAAGTGCTGCATGTCCTGCCCCTGACAAGCAGCAAAAGTCTAGCCACCACAGAACGACAGGTTCTGACCCAGCTTGGCTGTCAGAGAGGAAATACTCCCCCTGGCTGTACAAGACTGATCTTGGTAAGTAAGTAAATACACACAAGCATGAATGAACGAATTGATAAATAAATTGCTTAATTAATAGCTAGCTAGTTAGTTATACAATGGCATTTCCTGCTTTAAACTATCACTATGTTAAGTTGATTTTTACTGTTGTTACTATCAGTTATCACTTTTAAAGCCTAACAGTTAATGTATTTACAGGTCAAAACAGACATTCGCAATAGGCTGCAAGGGGACAGTGTACAGTTGTTTAGTTATTGTACAGTAATTGTTCAGACATTATAATATATTGGTATACTGCAATTAAAAGAACCATATAAACACTATTAAGTGTTTGTGTGAGTGTTTTGCCGCACCCCCCATAACCCCCCCCCCCCCCCCAGGCCATGATCCTAGGGGAAACACTGTAAAGTACTGCACCATGTTGTAGACGTGCTTGAGAGATCTAAAAGTGGTCTGAACACAATGTTGCACCTACCTTCAAAAACAGTCCTGGGTAGACGGTCCAAACTAAAAAAAAAAAAAAAGATATTCATGCCAGAAATGTCTGGTGTTTCAAACATCCCTGTTATTTTATGGTTTATGTTGATAGGTTGTGTGACGTGGACCGGGGCCATTCAGCATCTCCAGGTACTGCCGGTTGATGCAGGGAATGTAACGGGCAGCATCGCACCTGGAAAGGAGCCCAACCGAACGGCGACCCACAGGGATCTGAGAGAAAGACTCACACATCATCAAGACGGAGCACTGAGAGGCCCTGGAGTGAGGCAACGCTGCCCAGTCTGCCCATGGCCCGCTGAGTCACTAGGCTTGGCCGGACACACCTTCCACCGAAGAGACGCCGCTGCTCACTGGCCGTCTGTTACGCCGGGAAGATACCACCACAGGGATGGGCCTTTAAAAAGTGTATAGCCCGGTGAAGGCAAGTGTAACTGATTGCGGCATGCTGAGGGCGGAGCCAAGACATTACCAGGACGTGGCTATCCTGCGCTCCCCAACAGAACAGAAAGACTCCTCTGCCATGTTAACGTCTTTTAGCCTTTTAAATCCCTGTGTTTTTAATAAATTGCCTCGTTGGGATTTACAACTGTGCCTCCCGTGACAGTTGTCATTTAAAAACGTTTAGGAACACGGAAATCAATGTATAACTCGACTAAATCTGAATCAAAGAGCGTTTTAATGAAGAAATCACGATAAGACACGCCTAGTTAATCTGGAACTTTCTTAACTAGACATCTGCGTACATTTTAACATTCCGATTGTGTTTACAACTTGGCGGTAGACATTGAGATTAACAAGCAAAGTGATTTGTGATTTTAGAATAACCAGTGAATCGGATAAACTGGAGCGGCGCCGCATTAGCATTTAGCTTGCCTGGAGAAAAGGGCCCCAAATGTAAATAATGTTTTTTTTTATTTTCAAAACAGGACGTCACGAGCGGACGCATTTTCAATGCAAATTATGTGATTTCATCAATTCCCCAATACATTGACATCTACTCCTCCTGCATGACTGGTTTTAATGGGGATCAGCCATTGCAACCATGCTTTCAAAATACTTACTGTAGAAATACAAATGTACTGACAATTAAACAATTTAAATCAAAATCTCAAATTGTACAGATGGTTTAACTGGTACTGATGCAAACTCACATTGACAAAAAACAAAAACAGTCAATCCACAACAACACGTGCCGCCGAAAAGTCTTCCCAGTCAGCCCCCAGAATGCCTCGGCAGAGTCGGCACAACAATGTGTCAATACACTAAGTAGAATGCAGGAAAAACATGTATGTGGACGCAGTGAATCCTGTCGGACGCTAATGAGCACTGCTAAGGGCTAACGAGAATGTGTGATGAAAACACCTACACACTGGAACGAAGCCTCCAGCACGCTAGCAATAGCGCGCCATGGGAAACACGACTGTACTCTTCTGTGCTGTTCAACATCTGACAACGAAAAAGCCAACAATTACTTGCTAAAAATAGACAAAACTGAAGGAGCTCATGCAAAAACAAGCAACATCAATGGAATTCTGGAGCTATATGAAATGAGTAAACACAGACACGCTTTGGTGATCAAACGAACATAGCCAGAGTGAGAAAATGAGCTGAGTACACTGTGACAGGAAGCTGGCGATGATGAGAAGAGAGCGGCAGAAGTTTGACAATGTTCCATCTGTGGCATTCCATCTGCGGAGTTTAACTATTGCCACTTGCTTTCATAAAGGACGGGTAAATTCTGACAACTACAGGAGATGTGGCTCGGTAAAACAATTGTTCGTTGGTGTAGAATTAAAATGGATAGTTCGTAAAATTATGAACATCATATGGGCCAACATATATCACATATATGTATAGCAAAATATATACCACAGAACCCCCACCACTATCATTAAATGTGCTGTTGATGCGGAAGGCCATCGGAGACAAAAGCTAAAAAAACAGCAAGCAGCAAACTTCTGAATGTCCCTCAAGAAGCTGACAAATCCTCCACTGATCACTTCAGGTTGCCGTCAAAAGGTTGGCAATCTTGAGATTTTGAACAATATAAGTTATAGAGGACATCTAATCAAAAACAACAGTTCGTGGCTGGGTGGGTAGGGTACCTTTATGTGCGGTTCAGTTTGAATCCTTAAGCTTGACGACTGTTGCCTTTCCTGCCCCATTCTCTTGCTCCACCTAGCTTCCCTCTGTCTCTCTCTCTTCACAGTCCTCTCATGTTCTGACATTACAGGCAATGGCAACAACATTTAACTAGAAAGCTACTGCTAATTAAAAATATTATTATTAGTAAAGTGGAATGGTGGCCAAGGCAGAATTTTTGGTTGCTATCTGTGTGTCAGTGACCTTGACCAAGTCCCCCATGCCATCTGCCATGTCTATGACTTTCCTGAGCTAAAATAGAGACATGCTAAAATGGTTGCTATGAAAAGATCAGTGACATAATATAAAGTCCCCTTTGTCACTATAAGTTATATAAATGTCTATTTCATTTACTAAAGGTGAAGTTCACAAAATTTGGTAGCTAGGGAATAAGCTCATTCATTTTCTTACCCGCATATTCCCTTTTGGGGTCACGGGGGTCCGCTGATGCCTTTCTTCTGCTCACTTTAGCTGAAAGGTGGGGGTACACCCTGGACAGGTCACCAGTGCGTCGAAGTAAATGATTTTTTTCTCTTAAAGATATTAAATCTTGAAGATATTTCTGTTGCAGTTTCCCATGGTCTATCGTAAACATTTAATCCTTTCTAGAGCCTTGTGCACATTACTTTTGCCCAGTGCTATAATCTAGTAACCTCTAAACATGTGGTCTTTTTGAAGTTTTTGAGATTCTCAGTTGGAGTTACAGCTTTAAAAAGTTGCGATTTCAGTAGAAAATTTCCCATAATTCCTTTCGTAGTACAATTCTGAAAAGATAGCAACTCAAGTTGGACCAGTTTTGACATCTGAGTGGTCTAGGAGAAGATATGTTTAGAATTTCCAATAACGATACATTGCCTTTAGAGTGATGAGTGGGGGCAAAGAAAAACATTACAGCCTTTTTTTTGTTACTTTTACTGTTTACTGTCTGTTCATGTTAAATGTTTATCTGTTAACTTCTACACAGTTGATATAAAATATTTTACAAAAGTATTTGGTTCAGAATCTTTTTTTTCTAGATCTTCCTCTTTTAAAATTGGGTGCGTCTTATGTGCCAGTGCGTCTTATGAGCCGAAAAATACGGTATGTTGATAGGTTGTTAACTTGAGACTTGGGCCTTTAACTTGAGACTTCAGCTCGAAAACTACTTGTACACGAAAAGCCATCTCGCAGTGGATCAAGGTGAGGTCACTTCTGTACTTTGCACTTACTTTCACAAAAACAAAGACGACAATGACAACTGTTCATCAAAGAGGCAGGCCGCTAGTGCTGAAAGTGTCAGCAGAGAAGCTCCAGTCTCTGCTGACTCATCGGCTGCTAGAGCAACTCATCAAACTGAGATCCAGCTAAAGACATCACACTTGCAAGGGTCGCTCTGACTGGGTAAAAATGGCTGTCAGAGGAGAATAGAGCTGAAAGTTCTTTTCTCCTCATTACACAAACACATGCTCACACGGGACATCCAAAACATACACAGGTCTGACCCTGAAAACCAAGCATGTGCACTGCGGGAAGAGTGAAAGCAGAGCATCATGGGAGTCGAGAGCAGTGACTAAGTTAATGCACAGAAGGGGGTCATCTCAGGGTTGCCATAGAAACAAGTGAAGGGGCACAGTAGTGAAGTTATTAAAAGCGGAAGCGCAGGTACATTAGCTAAAATGAGTCAAGAATTGAGCGCCGTGTGATTTTAAAAGGCAGGTTTTAAGGTCAGACAGAAAAGCACGCAGCACGACTGACGGCAAAGATAACCAAAACTTTGATGTCGGCTCATTTTGACCTGGTTGCTAGGAAGAAATCTGTGATGTCATTAAAAGGTTCTCTAGTATATATGAGTGATATATACGTATGCTCTTAGGGTTTTCTGAAGTTAAGATACACATCTGCAGATTTCATGGCTAGGGTAAAGAGTTGCAATGGGGGAGTCAGTTAAAAAGTATTATGTTATAAATAAACCAACACCCATGTCTCTATGGTTTTCTAAAGTTGAGATAGACATGCTAAATTGGTTGCTATGGTAAATAGTCTGGTTGCTATGGAGGGGTCTGTGACATAACTTAATGTTCCCAAAGTCAATAGAAACCAACACCCATATTTCTATCACCTACCAAAGCTGAGATAAATTTAAGAAATTATGGTTGCTAGGGTAAACAGTTTGTTGCTAGGGAGTTGTCAGTAATGTCATACAAACGGAAGTTGTTACTATGATTAACATAAACAAGACCCCATTTCTCTATGATCTTGTTCTTGAAGATATTTTGGTTGCCTTTTTCCATTTAGTATTTTAAATAGCCGTCATAAATCCCTTTCAAGATTCTGGAGGTACAAATACTTTTGCACAGTGACTGGTATGCTCTTTAGTTTGAAGTTCCTGTGAGGTTCAGAGTTTGAGTCACTCGTTTGACCCAATATTATGTCAATGGACAATTTCCCAGCATTGTCAGGGATTTTGCAGAATTCCTTTAGTGGTACCAGTCCGAAAAGATAAAGCAACCCAATATCTTTTATTAAAAAGCTGATGATTTATGCTTCAACTACCCCAAATCTGCCCTTCACTCATCGCCCCCCCTTCCCCCTCCTTGTCACCCGGCAACCTAGACATTCGTTACTACTATCGACATTAAACGTTCATCGTTTTCATAGTGATCGTTTTCAGGCAACTTGATGAAATCGTGTTTCGAAGTTCAACTGATAAAGAAGACCCAAACAAGTAGAGCGACATAAACAATGTCCATTTTGGAGGGCATGGCCCCTTTAAGTCTGCTCCAACCTTTCATCCCTTTTCTTTTCTTCTGGGTTGCTGACTGCAGAGCCTCGAGCACACAGTGTGACAAACAATAGCCACTTGTGTTCCAGCGGAAAAACAACAGAGGGGTAAGCTTCAGTAATCCAGCATCACAAGACCAGGAGCTTGTTTTTTTGAGGCCAGGGCTTGACCTTTGACTCCCCTAGGCCATGACCCGTTCAGAAAACAACCCTTCAGATCCACTTGAGACCATGTGAAGGTCAGAGTGGCAATGGAAGCAATGACACACAAATGATTTGCAAAGTGATGAATGGAATTTGGATCTGAATCGAAATGCACGACAGGCTAAAAATGATCCAAACTTGTATATAAATACATACTAGGTCAAAATCCGCCAGAAACACTCTTTTGATTCCAATCTGTTGAGTAAACAAAATCAGCGCCACTTCAAACATACAAAGTGATAATGAATCAAAGATCAGCGTTCCAGCCAACACAAATCCTCTTGTCCGGCTTATCTTCTGCTTCCAGACTGCAGGCTTGAGCTCTCCACACCAAAACCGGAATAATGTGAGTCCTAAATAACCCTCTTGAGCGTTTTATTCCCCAGCATGCAACACAATAGCCGTCTAGAGTTGAGGAGAAAAACGGGAGAGCTTTCGTGCCTCTTGTTCGCTCTCCCCTAAACCTTTGCTTGCTGTCTCGATCTCAAATGACAGTGTAGTCGATCTGTAAGGCCGAGTACAGAGCCTTCCTCTGGTGTGAAATCTGGTGCTCCAGACTGAGGCAGACTAGTGAGCAGGCTTGAGGTGCTCAGAAAGGGGTTTATGAGGATTTCTGAGGATTGGTACATCTTCTCATTTCTAGCGGTTGGTGGAACTAAACTGAGAATCATTTATCTCAGCACAAAGGGCGAAACAAAAGAGGAAAAGATTTGCATTTACGCTCTGGAACTGGAAAAACTCTGCAGTGGTTGTAGGGCAATCCAAGATCAGCATAAGAACCATCACATGAGAATTCCGCCATGTATCATATACACTGTTGAAGCAAGAGACCTCATGTTTATGAAGCACGGAAGAACAGGAAATGCCAAGTGTTCACTCTTAACATTACTGTAGTGGTGCATTTCCTATAGTTCCTGAACATCAACTCCCAGTGTAACCGAGTGGAGTTGTATGGGAAATGACATTTTTAATAAGGATGAATAATGCAGAACTGATATCAGCTGGTTTCATTTTAAGCAAGAGTTCAACATATTCAAATAAGGAGTTGTCAAACTAGCAAAGAGGGGGTCGAAACAAGCGTACCAGGAGGTTCTATACAGTCTGCAGGAAACAAAATAACCGGTTTACATTTTGGCGCCATATATGATTAAAATGTCCACCAGGGGCAGTCCTTACATTTCCTGTCAAAGTACCTCTATAGCCTTATTCAGACTGGACAGTTTTCCAACTGATGTTAGAATTCTTCTTAGATTTGTCATGCCGTTCTGATTCGGAAGGGGCTTGTTTTACAGAGATACAAGCGTCTGAGTTTGACTTGCATTCTCTGCATCGCACATGATCAGATTGCTTGGTCTGCATTTGGTCATATGACACAACTAACACGACACAACAAATGCCGCATTGAACATCTGAAACAACGTTACCACGAATGTGTGAAATATAACAAGATGAGGGAGTCGGACCCTTGTGAATTCTGAATGCCAGAGATAGTACAGCATATTAACTTTGAGACATCCGCATTTGGACGGGATTCGATTTCTCAGGTGAGTTTGCTAAAAAAACGCAGGTCTTTTGTGCTGGGATTTGTACTGGGTCGTAAGAGGGAAAAAAAGCAGATTCAGAACGGATTAAAAACAAAATGTAAGTCTAAGAAACGGTGATTTCTCTCGTCAAACTAGTCTGCCTGAATAGGGCTCAAGCTGTCCAAATAATTACAGAACAATCTTGAAATTGTACAAAAAAATACAATTCAGTGAATTAAATTTTGTCTTTTTTTTTCACTGCAAAAAACCCCAAACTATTTAAATGTTTTCTAACAAAAATCATGTGTTGAGACAAAATAAAAATTAATTAATCCCTCATAAAGGCAAAGACTAGGTCAAAACAATGTGAAAATTGCATTAAAAAAACATTTTTTGTTCCATCATGCTTTGTTTTGTGCCAGAATTTAGAAAAAATACAAGCCATATCACAAGTCTTGTAATTCCAAGGGTTATTACTTCTTTTGACCACCAGATGGCACTGAGAGGACCGATGTGGGGTCTGTAAAATGAAAGACGATGGCTCATTTTCTCACAATTTAATTTGAAAAATCATCGGACATTACACAACTCTAGTAATGTTCGTTTAAAACCAAAAAACATCAAAACTAACAACCTTTTTGAATCCTATACATTGTATTTGAAATCAAAATTGAACAATTGCTGGGTTTGGACATTTGGACTTAATTCAAAATGGCTGCTGTGACTGGTGCGTGAACACACCGGTGCATGTAGAGAGTTCTAAGGGTTAGGAAATGGTGTATACTCATGTAGCACAGCAAACAATTTTTACACAAACTTACAAATAGCACTGTACTATTATTTTCACATGAGCACATGCATCAGACACACAAAACTACCCAAGCTGAGATTCAACCCTGTCCATGCAGCACATCTTCAGCTTTTAGAAGGAGCGGGCAGCAGAATCTAGGCCAACATGAATTTCATATGACTCTTCAACAACATGAAAGATGTAAGAGTTAGTGCTGGGGGTTGGGGTGAAAAGTGAAGCAAAAGAATTACAACAAATCAGCTGGAGAGCGCGGCCGATCAACTGCAGCAAAAACAGATAGCTATGAGATAGAGACGAAAAGGAATCCCGATCCAAGGCATTAAGAGATCCGATTAAAGAAACCCTTTTAATGGATTTTACTCCTACTTATAAACCAAGCACAAATCCAAAAGCATCTACTGGTTTGTCACAAATCATTAGCTAAAAAAGGGAAAAGTGATAACAATGTGAGTGCTTCTTGATGAACGGCTCTTAAAAGGATCCTTCTCTCCTGCAGCCATTTTTATCAATAAATAAAACATTAAATACACAAAAACAATTTTAGAAATGTTTAGCTATGTTTTGTGAGCAGTGGAAGGTCAAGCAAGCTAGAGGCTCTACAGCTTTGTTTCATTTATTATCTGCAACCGCGTAATCCTAATCAGGGTGCAGTTATGTTTTCTGCCAGCTACACAAAAACAAACAGATGGCCAACTTTCACATGTAATAGTATTTTCACTAATTACTTTATCTAAATTGTTATTTAAAGGCAGGGTATGAGCTGCATGGAATCACAACATGAATGCATTTACATTAAATGAGATCTGGGGTTCTCTTTAGAATTAAACAGCACTTTAGGTCTCGTTTTAGTCTGGAATTAACAAGGGCAAAATAGAAAAAAATGTCTATATTTGATAAGAAATCCCAATTACAGGACTTCCAATCATCAAAATCTATATATATTTTTTAAATAAGCTAAGATCCATTGACTGGTCAATGGAACACACCCCCTGAGCTAGTGTGGAACGTGTAAAAAAGCCTCATTAATCACTGCTACTTTTAGGTGTGGGGGATGTGGGTGTTTTCATACAAACACTTCTCTTTGTTTGAATTTTCATTCAGTTTTTATTGTGTTGAAGTCATACCTCAGAGCCTAAGGACCTTCCTTTTTTAAACTTTCATAGGTTTTAAAGGGCAGATCTTTTTTTTAAAAAAAAACCCACATGAAATGTTGATAATTTAATATTATGTGACAAAAAAGTTCATACTGTGATGACTGGTGGAATCCAGATGGGTACTGATTGGTGGTGTCATAATCCTTACACATTTACAGATGTTGTTATATAGGCATTATTCATTTGTCTACCAGTGTGTTTCCAAAAATCGAAAGTATTTATTGTGTCACACAGTTCAATTATTTATGAAAAATACATTTTTAATGCAATGTCCAGCGTGTTTTATCAACTGTTAAGTAAAAAACTAATACTGAGTTATGCAATAAATGGTAAATTCTTATCCCTGTGTCATAAAGCTGTACTTCAGGTTGTGTCTTTATTAAGAATATTTACAAATTGACAGATCACAACATTAATAAATGCTAGAATTTTTAAAGTTGGTGTTTGTTTAGTAGTTTATCTGGGGTCATTTCATGACTAGAGAAATACATTTATGCTGTCTAGTTCAACCTGTAATAACTAGTCAATCAGATTAGTTAAGTTTAGGACTGCATTTGGCATTTCGGAAATTGGGTGTATTGAAAATCGTGTACATCAACAGAAAACGGTTCTACACATAGTTATGATGTTATAAAAGGCAAAACAGACGTCCAACTTTACTTTATTTTGTTGTGCCCCAAATCTCTTCATTTCTTAAAATGTAATATTGACAGACGACAAGATCAATTCACTCATTCATTCAAGTCATACGCCACAACTGAATCACACAACTATGAGAGATAGTTCACCGACAGCACCTGAACACGCACATTTACTTCAGGAAATGCTAATTTTGGTAAAACTAATTTCAAAAACATGCTTTTGACCAACAAATAGCCATGTTCAGGACCCTACTAAATACACCTGCATTTAAACACTCATTCAAGCCTGAATCACAGTGTGACGAGGGGCCGGGCTAATTAGCAAAGCACATAAAACGGGCAGCACTTGGAACAGAGCCTGGACCAAAAGCCGAACACCGACCGAGACAGAGCACGCTGCAAGGAGCGAGAGAGAGAAAGGTTGTCTAGAGGGATCGCTGACAAGACCACAGGGTGGCGCAACTCCGCCCACCCTGAATGTGGTGACGACGGGCAGTGAAGCCGCCACAGGGATGGGCCTCCAAAGCTCGACAAGCTCGGAGAAGGCAGGGCTACGACACTCTGGAACACCTGGGACACTGAGCACCGCCAGGCTGGAGGAGGAGATACAACGCTACTACGACTCCTCATCAACTGGGTGATTTTTATTATGAGTGTGGATACCTCCACCCTTTTTAATGTGGTGTAGCTGTGCTCTGAAGCCTGTGTCCTGCGTTTTAATAAAAGCCCAGTTGGCGTTGGAAAACTGTGCTGGCGTTCCCATGACTCGCTCACCAACCCATGACAAAAGTTATTTCCAAACAGAGGTGTTATTTTCCCCTTGAATATTTGATGAACCTGTAGTTTGTTGAATTGTTAACCATTAAATGCAATAAACAGTATTCAAAGCCTGATTTTCTTGCTTATTTGACTCAAACCCCTAAACCAAAGCAAGAGGAAATTTCCCAGTACTGGATGCCAGGCTCACTAGTTTGAACAAAAGTGCTATAATTCACTTTTCTGCAGTTTAAATCATGACATTACATTTCCTTTGCAGTATATGTGCACTGTGCTGCCATCAAATCGGTTTGGAATCTCAATTTCAGTCCATGAGCTGTCTGATTGGGTTTTCACAGAACAGACATGAACCAACTTCCATTCTGATTGGTTGAGCTCAACCGGAGCATTTCAAACTAATATAGCTCCCGACTAATCACAAAGAAATTGGCAGGAAAAGAGTTTTGTTGACAACAAGAAAATCTTTTTCCATCACAAAGACTTGCTTCTGACAGCAACGAATCCATTCTGACCTTTTTAGGAAAGACAGCAGGAGAGTGAGAGGACCCAAGAGGACCACATGAACATAAACCAGCCTAAGCCTCGTTTGTAGCCCATAAAAAGCCAAAAAAGCATTTTTGCCCAACATATACAGAAACACCTCGAGATACGAATGCTTCATGTTACGAAAAAATACAAGATGCGAAAGGTCTCTCTGGAAATATTTCACTTCGGGATACAAAAAAAAAAATTCCAAGATACGAAAAACACTAACAGTTCTGCTCTCCTATTGGTCAGATCATACCCATAGAAGCGCTCTGAGAAGTAGGCTATTGCTACTGTTAGAATTTTTATTACTATTACTACTTATTTTATTCATAAGCAGTTAACTTAATGTGGGCTTACTGTTTTCTAAAGACCAAATAGATTAGCGCCGTACATCCCCCTAAGCATTTGCCTATACTGCCTATGTATTGTCATTGCATTTTGTGTTTTAACTTAAAGCAAAATAACAATAAGAACAAAATGTATCATTTTAATATTTTGTTTGTTCTCTGCAGATTGATTTTAAAAAGTCATGGAAAAAAACAAGGTTTAAAATAACTTAAAATAAATATACTTTATAAATAAAGTTAAAAACCTGAAATTTTTTTGGAAAACAAAAAATACATTTTAAATGACTAATGATATGGTTATTTAGGGAATCCATTAAATGTTTGCAACATGCTAAAGGTACATTTTTGTCAATGGTAAAGCATCATTTTAAGTGATCCTGAGCTACTGCTGATCCACTGCCTCCCCAGAAAGTTGTTGGGAGTAAATGAGGACTGCTCCGTTTGTTTTTACACCAAACACAACAGTCACAGTGAAGATATAACCAGAAACGATCTAAGCTTTTGATCCCGGGAAAACTCCAATAGGCATTTGTTTAGTTTCAGTTAGAGTGTGAAAGCTGTTTTCATTAAAAATGTTCACCTTTTTCAAAGACCCATAACTCACCAAGTCACAAGATACAAATAAAAACGACCAAAAATGAGTCTCTCACTGGTTCAGAGTTAATGTTTTTGTCCCAACATTAACGTTCACAACTACATGCAACTAACTGTGCATCAGTAACTTCTCCTAAGGTGCCCAACAGAAGAGTGGAATGAATCTGGAACCACCATCACAAGGTACATTTTACCCTGCACCAATTAGATTTCAGCTTCTGCCAAACAAAAGGTAATTATGAGTAAACCTGAACATCAGCGTCAGGTTCTGGGCTCTCATCCAGAAAGATCTAGAGAGTGTAGAAGCTAGACCATCGACGATGGCAGTTTATCTGTCGTGAAAGTGTTCTGGAGCCCAGAGATTAAATTAATCCAGACTCTAATTAGAAGAGATAAGAGCGAAGAACTGCAGGAGACACTGGCTCCACAGCTTGCGGGTTAATGGACTCGATACGAAACTGGCACAACTGCCCCAGCTGCCACCTCATCAAGGAGAACATGGCAACCGTTTCAAATCAAACAAAAGGTCAAGATGAAAACCATGGGAAAAGCAATAAAGCTGCTAGTGCTTCAACATTTGAAACACTCTCTGGCCTGATGTTTAGGGAATTAGAAGTAATATGACAAACTGTGTTTATAAAAGAGAGCTATTCATTTCTAATCCACAGAGTGAATGTCTGGCATCCCAACATGAGTCAAAACAAAACCAACAACCACTTCAGTTCCACGAGGGACATCGATAAGAAACAAGTAACTGTGTTATCTCAGAACCGCACGTTTAAGCCCACTAACAGTTCAGCTGATGAGAATATACTGGATCACTGGTCATGCTTGTTGACAGGAATAGCAGAATTGCTAAGAGCCGCCTGTGGATGATTGCCAAGGGCAGGTAATCGGACACTGCTCCAATAGGACACACACACTAATTGATCAAACCGCAAAATCGATCAACCTATGAAACGAGTTCTCCGTGATCAGTGTAAAAAATTGAAAATGCCATGCACTGTAGCATTGTAATCAAAGCCAGTTTACTTAGTGTTACTCAGAAAAGGCAACATGGAGCAAAACCTACAAGCTAATATTTACTGATAAAGAAATGCATTTTAGTAAATTAATTTTTGATCAATAATAATTAAAAGGGCTCAAGCACCTTTAAATTTAATTGAAAGGCCTGAAATAACTCACTTCCTGTCGGTTTTGGAAAGTCGATCCAGTTGATTTTCATGCAAGCGTTCCAAATATCAAGTCAAGTCAAATAGCATAAAACTGGATGTTCAATGTCTCCACTAGGTGGCAATATGGCTGACACTATAGATTGATTAGAGTTATTCAGACATGGACTCTTAACTCGCATCGAAAATTTGAACCCAATTTAACATTGCACGGCTCAGTTAATAGCAACTTCCTGTTCATCTTTGAATTAACTATTTCAACGTTTTTTGAATTAATTATTATTTATAACGGCTACTGTGCGCACATAGTTTAACGGAGTAAAAAAAGTTGCGTTTTGAGATAGAGCTCGGAAATCTACAATGGGGTCCCAAGAAATGTCAAGATCCCCTGCGGTCACTTTAAACCGTTCAGAGATGCAAAGAATTGCTTTAAACCAAAAATATTGAATTCAATTCCTGTGCTGCAGCTTTCAAACTTTGAACAACTTTAATAGCTGCAATGGGTGTTTCTAGAAAAGGTTTCTATCAAAGGTAGGATGGTTTTCATATATTATTATTTATCTATTATATCTATATATATCTAATATCTATATTATATTAATATCTATACATAACTATAGCAGAAATAATCAGAGTGAGGTGCCCCCAGTCCCCGGTGAATGCACATTCAATATTTGAGAGATCACTCTCCAAAAGAAGATTATATAGAGGCTCTGTTTGTATATCTGCTGGAGCAAATGTAGAGTAAACCAGTAATTCACCATGTTCCAATGTGACCTTCTGCCCTTCAATGTAAAAATACTAGCTGATAGTAAAATGAAATCCCTCACAGATCGACTTTTTCCTGTAAGAGTTCCCAGATTAATAATGATTTAGTCACATTTGACCTTAACCAAATAAAATCCCAACAATATGACAATTCCTCTGAACAACAGCTGAGTGATGACAAGTGATTTATGTGATAAACATTTTATCAATAAAAGTATTTATAAAATCACTGGGAAGTTTACATTGATCCTCTCATTATTGATCTGTGATCGTAAGTGAAATAACTTCAGCATACATTTCTGAAGCACCCGATTGGCCGATCTGACTTATGGAAATAAGATTATTCTCATTTATCATTCCCATTTAATTTTGTGCCTGTTCCTACTGATGCAGCTAGATCTTCTGAAATTACTCCCCGTTCTGGCAACGCCTCTCATAACAGTTTCTTTTTTGTGAAAAAGGCCTTTTTTTCTATAACTTTAATTTATCGAACTATAATTTTGAAATATTTAAAATTTCACATTTGCAAAAAGTTTTTGCTAGAACTTCACCCCAATTATGGATGTAGTGGCTTTGCAGAGGTGTCCCATTCCTTAAGGGTATTTAGTGCTGGGTGACATGAACAAGAAAAATATCACGATCATTTTTGTGCACTCTTATAAGGGTGGCTAATGCTAGCTATGCCTCTTACTATCTGTATATGACGTTAGCAGGTGGCTGATGTGAGCTGCAACTTATATGGTATGTTCAGGTAGGTATTCTTCCCACTCCTGAATCTTTCCCCTCACCTACATCTCTAATCCACCCCCCCTCCCTTTTAACACCCTCCTGTCCTGATGTAATTCATGCAAACATGATCTATGGGAAAAATATAAAAATAAATAACTACATAAATACACTGCTCCATCCAGAAGAGGGAACACCACACCAGATGTTCACTCCCCTGGAGATAACAAAACAGTCCAGCTCAAGCGAAGCACTTACTCCCTCATGTAGTGGTTTCTAAGCTGGACAAGTAAAAAAAAAAAAAGATTTATATAAGAGAACATTTTCAAAAGTCTGGGGGTTTTCATGTACCATCACATGGACTGTTATTAAATCAGTAACAGG
This sequence comes from Danionella cerebrum, assembly GCA_007224835.1. NCBI lineage: Eukaryota > Metazoa > Chordata > Actinopteri > Cypriniformes > Danionidae > Danionella > Danionella cerebrum. The sequence continues at coordinate 411,658 of SRMA01025787.1, forward strand.
GAGACATTTAATTACTCCTATATTTACGAAAACTGTAAGGAAAGTGCTAAAATAGTGTGATGCAAGAGGAACTTGGAGCAGGAAAGAGTGCAAATATACACCTTAAAAGTAAAATATTAATTGAACAAAATGTTTTCCGAATGAATTCGATTTTTAAGTGATTTATATCACATTTACTAGAAACCTCTTTATTTGATTATTTTCAGAGACCCCATCCTGAATGAGCGCTCTAGAGCTGCAGTGTTTGTGCTGAGTGCGCACTGCATCCTGGATCCTGACCTTGGTGATTGTGCAGAGTGGATGTGAATAATGAGATGTTCCCTTAACACAGAGGAGAACAACAGCTCAGCCACAGGGGAGAGCAAGAGAGATGCTCATTGGTTAAGAATGCAGACTCATCAACGCTCACTTCCAATGTTAAATACTGTACACAGCATTACTTAATATGTAATACTAGAGGGGTAACATTATTCTGTGGCAAGATAAACCGCTATAATCGCCATGTCACCTATGTGAAACATTGAGGTACACAGAGTAATCGTTAATACACGCCATGGGAACAAACATCACAAATGCAGTAACCTTTAACAACAGACGCTACAAAAGTACATGCCCAGTCTTCCTCTTAAGTGTTAAATGCTCACTTTTAATTTTAGCCATGAATGCACACTGAAATTCAAATCACCACATCCCGTGAAAAACTTTGGAAATGTTTTAATCAGAAACCGTTTTAGTCTGAAAAACAGTTGATTGTTGTTTTAATTTCATTTAAAATGGTAAAATTGTATATTGGGATGCTGTTACTAGCTGCAACAGAGGGTACAGGATAGCTGCGGTGGAGAGTAGCTGCGGAGGATGCTTGCTGTGCAGAGGGTAGCTGCGCCAGAGTGTAGTTGCGGCAGAGCGTAGCTGCGCAGATGGAATCTGCTGCAAAAGATAGCTGCTGCAGATGCTGGAGCGGATGGAAACTGCGGCAGAGGGTAGCTGTGGGGGTAGCTGCAGCACAGGGTACCTGCAATGGATGCAAGCTGCGGCAGAGGGTAATTGCGGCAGAGGGTAACTGCAGAAGAGGGTAAATGCGGCAGAGGGTAGCTGCGGCAGAGGGTAGCTGCGGCAGAGGGTAGCTGCGGCAGAGGGTAGCTGCGCCAGAGGTAACTGCGATAGATGCAAGCTGTGGCAGAGGGTAGCTGCGGCAGACGCTAGCTGTGGCGGACATTAGATGCAGGGGATGCAAACTGCGGCAGAGGGTAGCTGCGGCACAGGGTAACTACGATGGAGGCGAGCTGCGGCAGAGGGTAGCTGCGGCACAGGGTAACTACGATGGATGCGAGCTGCGGCAGAGGGTAGCTGCGGCAGACGCTAGCTGTAGCGAGACGCTAGCTGCAGGGGATGGAAACTGCAGCAGAGGGTAGCTGTAGCGTATATCATCATCTTATCGAGTGTATTATTAATGACAATAATTTTCGTAATTAAGTAATCCATTAAGCATTGTATTGTATTTGAGTCAGACTGGAGTAATGGTGAACAGATTTGTCTACAGTGTTATGGATAACATTTGCATTAAAATCTACATTCAAATTACATTTTAAACAGACAGTGTCATTTAATCAAATATTTAACCATTTTTAGATTATCTAATTGAATCTATAAAAATGCATTTTATACACAAGAACCATTAACATAGCTTTTAACCCACAATGTTCCTTTTAGCTCAATAAAAAACTATATTTAAAATGTTAAATACATCCTGCATCACATGCATCTTTTTGGTTAAAATATTTACTATCAACTGCAGCATTTCATCCTCTCCAGATCACAGAGCAAATCTCGTTGGCCAGGGAGAGATGACAACAGTTGGTGTGGTGGGAAGCAACTAGCAAAATCCCCTGGTGCTATTTCCATGGCAACAATGATGCTTTGCTAATGGCAGGGGAGTGTAAACGTCAGTCCCTCGGAGGGATTGTGCATTACGTTGTAGGGAAGAGACGGGGGCTGGGGGGACAGACAGTGAACAGATTGGCTCAGTGTGCCTCTCAAAGGATGGCAGGGGGTGAAGGACGACCACGCATCAAAGAAAGGCAAATAAAATGAGCTTATATTAAACACTGCGCCATTCATATAATCATATCTACAAAGAGCGGTGTCTCTAGGAAAGGAAAATCGTATGTGCTCGCCCAAAGTTTTTTTTATTCTTGGGGGGTGATTAAACTATTGGAATTCAGCAGGACGAGCAAACAGTCCGAGTCAGTTTCTAGATAGTTCTGAGGGTGAACTCTGCAAGACTGCAGCAGTGACTACAATAGAAACTGTGTCAGTTCCACAGGGAGCAGCGAGGCCTGCATAGAGTTAGGAGTGTCTTCATGCGATCCTCCACACATAGTAAAGAAGTGATATGAAGAGGGCAGTAGTTTAGGATTACTCTTCCTAAAATACATTAGGTCGTTAGGACGCTGGTGATGAAGTAGTTGAGTTGGGATATTGATTCACTGATGGGACGTTTGAAAAAGATTGATCTTATTAATCCGTCTTTCCACAAAGAACATGCCAATTCCACCGATGAAGGACTTTTTATGCAAAATCAACGAGCACTATCCAAACCATACAGTCCTTTTGGCCAATCAAATGCTTCAAATAGGTTTCTGAAAAGTTCAGAGCTACCCTTCTGATATTTGACTGGGGATTTCAGTGCACAGAACTGGCAACCCATGAAGAAAAAAAAAAACATGTTGAAGTAACCAGCACCTGAAATTGAAGGATCTGGCCTCCAGAGGAAGGTCACAGGACACTTTTTCATCCCTCGCCCCGAGATCAAACCTGTTCAGCAGCTCCTGTGAATGTCATTTATACTGAAGCTGGCTGGCAGGGATGCCTGGCATACCATTCTGAGGCCAAGAGGTTGAGGACGAGTCTGATTACATTGAACATTTGACTGGTGTTCCACAACATGTGATCTCTGCACATCAATAGCAAGAAGGGAGTCGGAGGAGACTTTGGCACACGTAATAGTAGACCCCAGCTCTCAGACTCTCCTTCACATGCAAATGCTTTCAGACTCTAACAACCAATCCATTTTTCCTGAAACATAAGACCTCTCGCAAGACCTTTGTGGAATAGCCAATTAATTAAGGTGACTGGTACATCAGCTCTGCTAAATGGCATTCACCATCAATCGATATCGGCTGTAGTCAGACACAAGCAGCGGTTTCAGACGAGACTGAATAATACATAAGGTCTAGCCCACCAACAGTTGTGTATCGGCATTGTGCCAAACCTTTGAAAAGCAATGTTCTCCGTTAAAAACCAATAAATCCATCAAAGCGTCAGTAGTTACCATTGCAACACCTGAACAAATCACAGAAATTCTCTTCGTTAACTGGTGAGTTGTAGTGGGGCATTTTAAATGCATTTTAAAAAAGAAATACAATCTCTGAACAAAGTAATTATTATGTAAACAACAATCCGTGCACAAATACTCTTAGGAAGTCTGTCAAAACAATATGGAATACTTTGGAACCAGTGGTTAGGAGAAATGTGACAGTCAATTAAACTCATGCGCAAAACTGGAATATTGCATAAAATATTTGCAAATAAAGCAACATTTCCATCCAACGAGTCCAAGATTGTCTCTTCCTGATGAACTGGCAGCAAATGTCAAAAGAAAAATGCAAGTTGCTGCATTAGGCGAAGGCTTTTCTTCCATAGAACTTACTTGCGTCTTAAAACACAGAGGAAACGCAATATTCATCTTGGCATTTCCATTCAGGATTTTGCGATGTTGATAAAAAACAATTAGTGGGAACACAGCTAATGAAAAATAAATGGATACTATGTGATTCTAATTTAATTTTCTAAATGTTTCGATTTTATTAAACCTAAGTGTTTATGAGGTATCTATCCAAGTCATAACAAAAACCAAGATGCCGCTACAATCAACTTTTAAATACAGAATAAAATGGTTTTCTAGAACTCAAACGATATACTGGGAACAATTGAATCCTGATTTTAAGAAAGAGTGGATGTTTTTTGGGATCATTAATCATAATAATCATCTGTCACCTAAGGACACCTCAAAAAGACAGCACAACATTGAACGGTGTCAAGAGGTGGTCGTTGCGACCAGATCTGGAAGTCTAGTCCCTCCCACTTTTTCAGGTCAAATGGTGACCGCACACATACACACCGAACCCTCTCTGGAAGAGCCGGTAGAAACAGTCAGTGGTTAGAAAGCTTATATCCGGAAGTAACTTTAGTTGTTTTAGTGATTAGAGTTAGGTTTAGGGTGGCTTATTACGACTCATCTGGGCAGGGTTGACGTGTTCTGACATGGGTGTGGCTTCTAAGTCATGACTTGACGTCAGATGAAAGTCTGTAGTGAGACCCCTCTCAATGGTGTATGTTATGTAACACAACCCCCTCCCCCACCCAAATACACTGACTGACTAATGCAGTACTGGTGTACAAAGCTTTTCATGAGCAACAGATTAAAGAGAAAGCATTGCAAGAGAAATTCCAAAAATCTAAAAACTGAAGCCTACTGACACTGATCATTATAAAGAAGAATTAAAAAAAAAGACTAAAGATCCATTTTCTATAAAACGATGATGTTTTATTATGTAAAACATGTGCTTTCTATAGAAGTAAATCTCTCTGAATCCTTAACAAAGTGGCAGCGGTGGCCTAATGGGTATAGTAATGAGCTGGCTCGACCCAAAGCTCCAGCTCTTTTAAATGCTATTCAAAACATAAGAATAGTTTTAAGAAATTCAAAACTTTATTTTGCAAAACATTTGTAAAATAAAACCAAAATGCGAGATTTTCCATGGTTTGCCTTTCAGTGTTTCATCCCAACATTTTTGGCAAAATAAAAGCAGCAAATGTGGGGGAGAACACAAATGCATAATAAACATTAGGAAAAGGAACATCGGTTGTATTTTGAGAGGGTAAATGAAAAGCTGGTTGACTAAGGGAATTACCAACCATGAGCTGCAGAAGACAACACCCTAAAAGACAACGACGACGCGTGACGGAGGAATATCAGATGGTAACGTTGCACTAGAAGGTTAACGCCTTACAAATTATTTTAACTTTTAACGTCAATGAATGAAGAACACTTCTGTTTTATTGTACATTAATTACTTTAAGGTGGTTGAAGCTAAGTATAAATTGTTATTAATTCAAATTAATTAACCCCATTAAAAAAGGTATTTGTTTACTCTTTCTGCCAGTTAACAACATCTAAATCAATGAAAATCTTACATCTGTACTTTAAACTGTTCAAATCATTACAAAAACTCCATACCAAAAATGGAAATTTGCATACACAGGCCTTCTTAGCCAATAAAATGAAGATGTGACAATATGGCACCTTTCTACTCACAATCTGAACAATTTGCAAAGAAAAATCAATATTGTAACAGGTGGACAACATTTAATAAAGTTTAGACCAAAAAACTAAACTGCTCATTGCTAATTTGCATTAAATTTGCAAAGAACAGCCATTTCTAATTTCTATTATTTATTATTACTGATATAATAAAGTTAAAAAAAAGTTTAAAAGTTTATTATTTTAAAGTTTCACAAGAAAAGTTAAATATTTATTTCAATATTACATTTAATCAATTGTATACTATACTAAACTTGCACCTACAACTATATAAAGTGTGTATTGGCTTTTTTTATTACACCAGCGCTGTATGAAAATTATTAATAATTATTCCTAAAAGATAATTAAGACAATGATCATCAGTAATTATGTAAATATTTGTTTATCTTCACATAAAGAGTTGTAGTATGGGTTTATCATGGAACTCCCCCAAACTTCTTTCATTTGTTTATCGATGATCAGTAAAATGGATGACATCATTGCACCCCTAAAGCTCTGCTCCAATACCCCTGAACGCAAACGAGGGGAAAAAAAACTAAAACATTTCTCGATATGTTAAAGCAGATCAAGAGAATATAAAAAATAGACACATTTGAGAGTTAAATGTTAATCGGCACATTGAATAAAAGGCTCACAAAGGTGTTCAATACAAAATTGATGGCAGTGTTGGTTTAAAGCAACAGAAGCATTTCTAGCCAAAATCCATGGAGTCACATGACCAGACAGGTCTGTAGCTCCAGGCAGGATGAACTAACAGCGTTCACATCTCTCCGGTATTAACTGTGTTGGCTGGAGGTTTCAGAGCACATTACCGCTGCAGCAATCCCTATCTCCTCCCCCACCACCTGCCTCACCATGCACAGTTACCGGAGCACTGCATCCCTGAGCACAAGTGCAGTGGTTAGTGCCGCAGTATATATCCTACATCTAAAGCTGAACCAGCTAAACTAACAAGCCGGTGGAAACTCTGCCACATCTCCTTTTAGCAATCTTATCACCACAGCAACTGCTGCCTCACATTGTAAACCGTGTTTAGTTACCATGTCAACAGCAGTTTCGATGTTACGAGTGCGATGTCAGCCTATGGGATTACATTACAGCAAATGTTGCGATTATATTAAATATGGACTTTCCGCAGTGTGGAAACAGGAGAAAATGGATAAGACCTGACGATCTGTGCCCGTCAGGAACCGACAAATCGGGTTGGGTTTGGGCTCCGCGGAGCACAGTTATTTCTATGGTGCGCTTACATTGCCGCGAGAGACACGAGAATGGACACAGTGAGGGTGAAACAGAGGCTCGTCTGTGGAGATTACCTCTAGAATAAATATTTATGCCGTAGTATGTTACTGGATTCTGTTTCCTCAGGTTCAGTAATTTCCATCCGCTGGTGCCCTTCCCAAGACGCAGCAGCTGTAAACTTTACCACAATCGCTGAACTTGGATTACTGGATTATTTTATCATTTTCACAGACATAAGCTCCGTTGTGTTGAAAGACTCTGATAAAGTTTCTCACACAAACCTTCAACCAAGAAGCGGTTATTGTCTAGAAAACTGTGTGATTTTTACTAAAACAAACTCAAATGGCATCAAAACAAATCACTTCAGGAAATCCACCATGAAGATGGAACTATTTTTCAGGTTATCCCCATTTTGTAGGTTAACTGATGAGACAGTTGTTTCAACGATGTATTCAGCCAGATATTATTAATAACTTTGGAATGTTACATAGTGAACTTCCCGTTTAAATGTCCCTATTTAGGGTAAAAATATAAAAATGAGTATTTGTTTTATTTAACTGTACTTTTTACTATATTTTAAAGTTAATCAAATGTAATTTAATTCAGAAATGTAAAGATTTAATATGAAAATATTGTTCATTGTGTTTCTGTATACTGTATCTAAGTTGAGAATTTTTTTAGCATTATTATTAATCTGTGTGCACATTAACCCCTTGATAGCAAGTCATGACCATATCGCAATCACAATTTTGACCTTCAAAATCGCAATTTTCCCCAAATCGTTACACATCATTTATCTGCCAAACTTAATTGCAAAGTTACAAACTTAAAGTTTGCCTCATTGTCACCCGTTTAGATACCATTAGAAAATAATTATATTCAATGAAACATTATTTTAGACATATCAGCCTTAAATTTAGTTTGAGATTTCGAGTTTTTCTTTGAGTTTACCTCATTACATTGACTTTTTTTAATTTGAACAAAATACATTTTTATAAAAAACAAGATTTAGGCTTAATAATCAGAGGTGGAATTTTCATTACGCAAAGGTAGGGGAGTGCTGTGATTCAGAAGCCTCATGGTGAAAACTTCATGGAGGCAATATTTACATTTCAATTAATTACAAGAAATAGCAATAGTCTATACTTATAGCTCTGCTACACGTCACTGATGCCATAATGCAGGATCCTTATGTACGAATATTAGGATGAAAATGATCATAGTGGAAACTTCTGCATTAAAAAAAGTTGTAAATGACTGGAAACAGAAGAATGAACATGTGAACTGTGATAAATCTAAGTTCCATTTCTTCCACTCAGCCCTTCACTTCCCTTTTGCACGTTCATGTGAGGTGAAGGGGTGTCCCAATGGCCTTTTGAATGAAGGGGTATTGCTACATTGCCCTTCGTTACTAGAAAGTGCTGGTTCCACACTTCAAAACAAAGGGATAAGACCACAAATGGAAGTAATTTTGTAATTTAAAGTTTTGTATAATTTTAGTTAATTTAAGTTTCAACATTACGAAAAAACATTGTTTGCTATGTTTCATGTCCATCTATCAACAAAAGTAGCTACAAAAAATATTTTGCTAGTAATTTGCAATAGCCAAAAGTAACAAAAAGCACTCGTAAAATGTTGAATAGTTTTTTTAAGTTGTGCATTTTCTACTCCTTCAGAACCATTTGGCAGACATACTCAGCTTTGTATGAGGTATATTTCCAGGAGAAGGGCGAAGAAATAAGAAGAACGTCATCAGGTTCTATTAAATATGCATGCCAGTAATCTGCGAACTATCCAATCAAGCATCAACAAACTCCAATTTAACATGAATTCAGCTTCGTATTTCGGTACCACCATATAAGCAGCGGTTTGTGCTCCTACTGTTAAAGTCAAGGAGCATCTGAGCAATCCTCCACTTCTACACTGCTCTCTCAGAAGCCCTCTCTGTCACTCATATCAGTGATTGACAGATTTGAGTAAATGAGCAGTGTTTCATGCACACATCTTTTTATGCAAATGACATCTCATTAACTCATGTCACTTTACTTAAGTTTTTCCAAACTGGGTTGTTAAGGGACCCAACTGAGTAAGAGGGGTGTTGTGACACTCTCTCAATGATATTGTACCTCCTGTTTACTTGGTAAAAACTTTGTTCACAGTAACATGTTCTTATAGCTCCAGGGTACTCAATAGGTGAACTATCTGGACACAGACACGGTTACATTTGGACTGACGCCAAACCAACATGTTACTTTATTCATAATAAACCAGATAAACCAATCAGTTTGTGACTTAAGGATTTTCAAAGTTTGGCTGTTCCAAACGCATCAGACGTTCAGTGTGCGTGGTGTCTGAGGCTGAGATTACAGCAGTGATAGCAAACTATTTCTCATATTAGAATCTGAGTTTGCCTGGTATTTGAAATCTAGATCCAACTTGATAAATTTTTCTTCAGCAGTGTTCAATATGCAATTCTGAAGTTATCAAACACGGACCTGTGGCTCGAGGCACATAACATGAACTTTCGGTCAGAGTGGGACACAAAAAACATTGAAACAATGGCTTGTGTTTCTTTTCTAGGTTTATCCTATGCTTCGCACCCAATGGAGACGTTTGACCACCAAATTTATTGAAAGCTGCAGGTAAATAGTGGAATTGGGAATTTCATCAGAACAATTAGACTTTCTGATTAAAATGTGCAAGAGATAAACCCTGAGTCACTCTACCTACTACAGGTAACCTACTATATCCCACCAGCTACAATCAACAGCTTCAGACCACAGACAAAAACATCTAGTTCACTTCTAGCCAGTTTCCAGGCTATAAGATATAATATTTAGTCATTGTTGGTGGATCAACTTCTACTATTAACAACTTCACATTAAAGTCTACATTCAGGATCTTCCGAATGAAAGAACTCAAACATCGAGATCTGGCTAGTGGGACCGCAGGCTGGGTCAAGCGTGACCAAAATAACGATAATCTGAGATCAACTTGGTTTTAGAAGTTCTGGTATATCCTGCTGGACTGTTACAATCACCAAGAAAGCTACCCCCCACCCTTCAAATAAAGAACAGTACAGCTGTGAACAGCTGTGTGAAAGGCTGTAAACAAAGAAATTAGGGCCAAACATCAACCTCCCTAATGGTATTGCATAATGGATAGTTATTTGCCTGTAGGGCTGGGTGATAATTCAATAACAATAATTATTGTGATATTAATTTCCTTGATAAGATGATATAGACAGGCAGACAAAAGATTGAAAACGTTTGACGATTGATAATGTTCATATAAACGTTAAGTGTCCTCAATAAGCTCAGCACTCACAAAAAGGGACAAACGTGTGAAATATTTACCTTGTTTTAAGAGTCTGACACAAAACAATGCAACATGGATTGCAAACTGGGTAGATAGTGGGTAACTTGATATATGTGCTATCATTAATTAATCTCTATTATGTTTAAGTTAAAGCATCTGAGGAGTATTTGTTGAGTTCTGACAATTAAATAGCAGTTTAAACCACTAACTGCTCATTTCACACAAAAAAAAAATACACCTTATATTTACCAAAAATAAAATTTGACCTTCATCGTGGTACTTATCGAAATAGTTTTTCGGTACATCACATTGTTTTTGCACATATCCTGACCACACCATTAACCCTGACGAAGTCTCCCACTCCATTTACAGAAATGTAGCTCCATATGTTTAACAAAAAAAAAACTCCACCATGCTTAACTGTTGCCTGCAGACACTTAGCATTGTACCACAGTCTGTTCATGTGGTGTATTAACTTTGTGTCTTGTTGCGGTCCGCAATCATGGTAAGAATCGTCCTCTCAACCTCACCTCAGTAGCGTTTGGCTGTTACTCACATAGTGTAAACCTCCTATGCAGCTGTTTATGTTTCAGTTCATGACTGCGTTTGGTATAATTGTTGACGATAAACGTACAAAATATAGTAAACCCAAATATTTACTTGGTTTGAATTTCTCTTTTACAAAAATAATCATTATTTACAGCATTACACACAGCAGTTTTCCCACAACTGTGTAAAGCAGCACAGATGTCAGTGCTAGGGGTGTAACAATACAACGCGGCACAATATATCGCATTACAAAATTGTCATGATACGCATCGTGGAGTCTAGGAACTGAAGTGTAGTCCTGACGTGATTGTGATTCTAGTCACTTCTGAAACTTCCTTACCTTGTCTTCTTGTTTTATGTAATATTTACTAGGAGACAATTATGCTTTACTCACATTTTAAACTAGAAAGACTATAAAATTAGCTCTCGAGAAAAAGAAGATGACTTAAAGCAAACAATAACACTGCCCCCTAGTGGATGGATGGCATTAAATGATAAGCTTTGTGGTTTCAAAACTTTAAATTCCATTTTTTCCAATGACTGTTCGTATGTTTCAATAGTTGGTAAAAACCTATTGATAAATAAGGCCTGCCTCAGCTGATTATTGATGAGGACTTTGGTCTCTAAGTGTCCATCTCAAAACAAAGGTTCTCCCAGCGTCCCCTGCAGTGGGCATTAGGCCTGACTCTGTGTTAATGCGTTTTCTAAGCTGTTTCATAACAAGAATTCATTTAAAGCCTGCTATAATCCAGCTTGCTCACCAGCCTGTGGCCTGCATGAGCAAAAACAGCAGCCATTTCTGACACGCAGATGCGGATATAACAGGTGCCACCAAACTCCAAGCATACTATCGAAGCTTAAAATAACAGGTTAACGCGCTCGGAATATTAATTCCACCCACACTGCTGTATGAGGTTTTTAAAGCATGCGCCTGCGCAAAGCATCTCCCCAGCAGTCGTTTATTTACACGTCGCTACCAACATCCAGAAATACACCACGAGCACATCGTTAAAGTGACAATTATTACTCCAGCATCCCATTCTTCCAGAAGAAAGGCTGCATTCCCTTTTTTGGCGAGTCATTGTTGCAGGCCGGCGCGTGCTGATACACTGTCCGCGCGCGCGGCGAGCACGGTGCAGTAGCGCGCAGGGAAACAAAAAATGCATTCTGAGCGTTTGTTTCGGGAAATTAGTCACTTTACAGAAAAGTAGTAAACAAGGAATCTGTATGAGACTTAGGTGACATTCCTGAGGCTTTTCAAATGACATCATCTTATACCATCAAGCACGCGCTAAATAAACCATGCCTTCAATGGAAATGAATGCAGATGCTCACCAGGTTTAAGACCGTCTCCACGATGTCCCTGTTGGTAACCTCCCCGACCTGGATCAAACCGACGAGCACGGCGAATTTCATCTTAATATTCCGGATGGGAACCGAGGGGTTTATCACCCCGGCCGGTAGCACCACGCCGCCGGACCCAGACACCATCATGTCCCCGGTAACCGAGCCAGTAACGACTTGCTGCCCCGAACCCGGCGGTGCTGCCGCGGGGGGTTCTCGGTCCGTGAACGAGGTGGGACCCGGTGCTAAAACCGGTTTCTCGCACGACATTTCCGACCAGAATCCCAAAAAGGAGCGGTCGCCTCGGTCTCACCTGCTTTTGTATCACCGAGAACCGAGCGGCAGCATCAAATACAGATGGAAAGGGAAAATTCTCGAACGGGAGTCACGCGGCCGTCCTCCTCCTCTTCCTCATTCGATGCTCGCAGGCGATGAAAGGACCGAATCACGTCTGCCGTTTGCTGAAACGGTCCCTCTCTCCTCCCGATGTCAGCCGAAGATCGCAGCGGTGTCTGGCTGTGTGTTGTCTCTCTCAGGACGCCATATTGACGCCCCCTGTCTGCGGGAGCGCGCACCACGCCTGCGTGCTGCTGCGGTTGGAGCTAGGCTGTCAATCAAAAGCTGGAAGCCGAGCTGGAGCGTCCCGTCAAGAGATGCCCGACATCAGGGACATTTGATTCCTTTGCGTTGACTACATAGTCTGTTTAGTGTGATTTAAACAGTTCTAGATAGTAAAATACACTTAATCTGACCACAATAGTAACGGGAAAAAATTCACCTCACCTTAAACGATATAGTTATTTCACTAGTTATTTAACTGTGTTTTATATTCATTTATTTGTTTGAACAAACCAATAATAAAAATAAATTAAGTTGGATTTGACAAAATAAACATTTCCTAAAGGAAACGCATGAGTGCTGGTAGCTGGCACTGCTGCAGTTGCATACTATATATATCTTTCGTCGTTATTAGTTGTGATTTGTGCATCCATAAGGAGGTCCTGGAGTGACACGAGAGTGTACAGCAGTGTCATAAACCCAAAAATGGCTATATTTAGAACCAAATCTGGTTCTTTGGCTCATAATCATAAGGAATGTGGTGTGTCTGGGTCAATATGGCATCCTGAGAGAGACAACACACAGCCTGCGTTCTTCGGCTGACATCGGGAGGAGAGAGGGACCATTTCAGCAAACGGCAGATGTGATTCGGTCCATTTTGGTGCAATTTAACATTTACCTTCAAAGAGGCTATTAAGAACCAACCATCAATTGTAGAAAATAAATAAACTTAGAAGTGCGCTTCTAATCTATCGTTTCTTTACACTAATAATGTACTATAACAGTACCTCAAAAACCACAAAGAACCAGTGAGGAACCAATAAGAGCTTAAGAGGTTCTTTACAGAGAAAAGGTGATGTACCAGTGAAGAACCGGCAATCAACCAAAAAAAAAATGTAAGAGGATCTTTAATGTGAAAAAGTGCTATATAGCACCTTCAAATCTGCCAAGAACCAGCAAAAACTGGTGAAGAACCAAAAAGAGATGGTTACTATTGGTTTATAGAGCATTTTAGAATGAACATTTAGTGTTATTAACCATTTTCTGGTCTAAACGTATTTTGGGTTTGGAACTTTGTAGACGGTCTCTATGTGATCCTGAATCAGTTGGAGGAAGACATTTTTTTAGCCATTTTATAGGATTGTTTTTGTTTTCGGAACAGACAGGACAGTGGAGAGTGACAGGAAATGAGGAGGAAAGAGAATGGGACAGGATGGGAAGGCTCAGGATTCGAAAGCATGTCGCCCCTGCTCACCACACCACACCGCTGTACGGAGGACGACATATTTTGACAAAAATACTGTCGCAGCTTGTATTATAAATAAAACAGACTTAAAAGAGGTGTCATTTGTCTATTTAGACCTTTTATGTCTCGTATTTTTGAGCACAGATACCCGAATATATGAATCTGCAGACTTTTCCCTGTGCTCATCTATGCTGTGGACACCAATACCATCTGACAAATCTACAACTATTGCCTGGGGTCCAGCTAACCCATTGGTGAAAACAAACACAGTTTTGTCTGTATTTTTAACATTTTACCAGAATGCTAATACTATAGCTTTTTTTTTTACTTCTTGAATGCTGCTGAAAATTTTCTAGCAAAAGCTTCCTTGCGACATCAAATTATTGTCTGTTAACCAAAAACATCTCTCTGACGTTAAATATGTACTGAGAAAAAGCATGCTGCTGAAGAAGTCGCATATAAATGTTATATTTTCTTTTTTGTGATGCTAAAAAGAGTGTGGATATAGTAAATCTTTAGTCTTAACTACACAGCACTAATGTAACTATACACACCAGCAGTAAAGAACGCTACGCCGTTTTTCAAGAAACGCACTGAGTCGTATTTGTTTTTTTCATGCAGTGCGTCAAATGCTGTGATTGGCTCATTTGGTCACATGTCTTCAGCCTGTGCGGCACTCGAGGACAAAACGAGGAGCTGTATTCCCGAAGGAGCAGAAAACTGCGCGAGGTCACGTGTGCCACACTGAAGCACAAAGATGGGAGCATGCACATTTTTAATTCATTTACTGGGTGCAAATAAACTGAAAAGAATCTCCCTTATGAACCGAAACCACTTTATATTGGGGTCTATGCCTTTGTATCTTTGCAACTTAGCAAACGTTGACATAAATTCAAAATCGGGGCTAAAATTCTGGTCTGAAACCGATTTGTTTTCCAGAAAACAAATAGTTTGGCTTTATATTGACAGATCGCTCATCATCTTCTCTTTCTCAATAAACTCGCCTCACACTATGTGTGAGACTTCTTCTGCGCCACCGTGTGGCTTAAAGTGAACAACAGTTCACCAAAGCGCCATCTAGTGTTCAGGAGAGGGTCTGTGCCTTCATTTTTGAATGCAAGAGGCCTGTAAACCATTATTTCAATTAAGACATTTTGCCATAAAATAACGAATTCATGGTAAGTTAGCATTTCTATAAAGCAAGAAAAAACGGAGAAATTGTGTTGGATAAAGCATCTGCCAAATACATTCATGTACTTTTTTACAGAATAGTAGGTTTTAATTTATCACTGGCAAACTGGACCCTGAGATCTGTTTGATCAAGGAGTTGCTTTAGCAAATACACCCAGTCTGAATTAAAGTCCTCTTTTATCTACTTGCGTTCTTCTCTCTTCCTTCAGTGTCTTCCTCTTTCAATCCCTCATTTGCATCCAGGTTTCTAAAAATAGAACAGATCTTTAGAAAACCATGGCTGATATTCCAGCATCAAGAATGGTTTTGGCTTGGGAGACTTATCCTAAAAGAGAGAGACGGGCTTAAACTCTTTGCATATGGACATGGATTACCTTGAATCCACCTTTAAATCCTGGATCTCCAAAAACCTCCAAGAGTAAATGAACAGTGCACTTTTATTGGGCATCTCCAGACAAATTAGGGTAAAAGGTAAGGGAAAGAGTAGGAGGCAGGATTGTGACCTCTGGAAGAGTGCAAGAGAGGAGGAGGGGCCCAGAGGGGGAAGGGTTCTGCTCACAGGAGAAGGGAACAGAGGGATGGCAGCTGGAGACTGAGGATGAATCTTTTACAATGGCTGACGGGATGCTGAGTCGACATTTTTGCTTTACCTTGAGCGATCAGCTCAAAAAGTTTCGTGCAATATATATAATCAAATATACTAAGCCAAAACCATGTCTAAAGCTTTCTCAAAAGAGCTGAAGCTGTTATAGCTGCAATGCATCTTCGATATAACACAAAATTGCTTAGGCTCAGAACTTTTTTTGGTACCTGGCTTGTTTCCCCCCAAAATGCAATTCATTCCAACAATATAAAGCAATTGTGTTTTTTGCAAAAAAAAAAAAAACCCTTAGAAGTTCCTAGGGCTGTTTTCTGACCAGTGCCGCCATAACAGTCGGAAAGTATGCAGTAGACTGGACTGAATGGAAATATGAATCCATATTGTTTTGGTCCAAAAGCAATAACAGGATGTGAGATAGAGGGCAAAAGTGATGCTAGTGTTTAAGATTCCAAACTTGGAACCAAACTCTTGGTACACTCGTGATCACAGAGGAAAGTAAGTACTAAAGCAAAATAAATATTGTTTTGCACATCATTTCATTTTCATTCCCAATATTACTTTTAACTGTAAAACCACAAGTGTTTAAGCCACTAAATATTAACATTAAGTAGTAAAATGTATATCAAACTAGACACACATAAAATTTATTTTCGTACTGTATTACCATCTCAGTAAAAAATGTACACCTTGAGAAAACTTTGTAAATAGTTTTTCAATACGCAAATTTGAAATTTGGAAATTTGAACCCGATTAAACATTGCATGACTGAGTTATTTGCAACTTCCTGTTTGTCAAAATTGCTAAATTTGACGGCCACAGTGCGCACATAGTTTAGCGAAGTCAAAAAACCTTCGCAACTTAACATCCCATATGCCTTGAGATAAAAACTGATGGAGTTTGGAGGCGAACACAGACAAATCTCTAGGAGGAGTCTATTAAAATACAAGGCCTAGGAAAATTTCCCAACTAAATAAAAAATAACTGACTTTCTGTTGGTTTCGGAAACTCGCTCCAATTGAGTTTTGTGTAGGTCTTGGTTCTTTAAATATGTGCTACAAATTTCAAACATTTCTGTCAAACACAGTATGAAAGCTGAAAAAAATGTAATATTTTGTATATAAATGACATTGTAGGTTGCTAGTTAGATATGTTCAGACCTGAACCTCTTACTCTCATGGCAAGTTTGAACCCTGCAAAGTTTGGAAACGCAATCTTTTTCACTTATATTTAAAGTCTCGGCACATGTGTGGCGAATTTAATTCCCCTACGACAAACTGTTAGCGTACCATAAGCTAAAATGTCATTTTACCACTCCCACTTTTCGAAACCCAATCAGACAATCCTCAATTTTCAACAGTTCTTATGTGTCTGAAATTTTGTAACTTTTCAAGCACATTTAAAAATGCACCAAAAGCTGAGAAACAATTAATCACAGGGCAGCGTCCATTTTAACTTCCCCAACAATCGCATGAGAGTTTATTAAAGCATCTGCGTGTGGTTTTGTCTTAGTCGCTGTTATAGTTTAAAGCAACCACCAGCATATTTATCCCACTTGTGTCCATTTATAAAAACCAGAAGGGAATTTTTAATGAGAAAGATTTCGAAACTAATAGAAGAACTGAACAATTTAAAACCAGATTTGACCAGATTTCAAAATGCAAGCTTGTGTGTTCAATGGGAGACAACGGGTCAGTGCAGGTGAAGGTTATGAAGGTTAGCGTAAAAGATGAGGGGTTGAATAGCTGGAACAGTTTGAAACCCAACAAGCAGTGGGAAAGTCATAAACAAAGCGGCGTTCTGCTCCTCTTCTACTATCACAGGAGAGAAAAAGCCCTCTCTGTCCATGTCAGCGATGAAAGAGCACTTCAGAGAGGAGGAGGAGGACGACGAGGGAGCGATTCTGTTGAAAATAGCACAGCAGTGTTCGCCACTCGCCCACAGTTCCCTGTTCCTGTTGAGCTCGTGGGTTTGACAGACACGCCACTTCTCAACCGGACTAACAACCACCAAAAACGAACATCCATGACTGACATGTTTACATTTCACTCGTGTATCTGGCAAACACTCAAAGTTTTAAAAGAGATGAAAAGTGACAGTTTGTGTACGCTGGCGGCCTGAAATAATTCAACGCTTTTGATAATCTGCAGAGAAACATCTGAAAACGCTTAGAACTGTGATGTCTCATCCCATTGTATAACGAAGGGCTTGCCAAGAGTTTGATTCTTTCAGTTGGATTTGTATGGACAGCCGCAACTCCAGAACAAGTGAGAGCATTTGTTTTTAAAGAAACCATAAAAACCTTGAGATAGATTGATCTTTTGTCTAATGATGAAAATAAACCATTCCATATTTCAAGACAGAATACATGTGTTTGAACGAGAGGGAGGGAAATAGAACAGTGAGGTTACAGGGGGCTGAGGTCAAGAAGGTGCAGGAGTTTAGGTATTTGGGGTCAACAGTCCAGTGTGACGGGGAGTGTGGAAAAGAGGTGAAGAGACGAGTGCAGGCAGGTTGGAGTGGGTGGAGAAGAGTGTCAGCAAGAGTCAAAGGAAAGGTGTACAGAACAGTAGTGAGACCAGCTATGATGTATGGGTTGGAGACTGTAGCAGTGAGGAAGAGACAAGAGGCAGAGATGGATGTAGCAGAGATGAGGATGTTGAGGTTCAGTTTAGGAGTGACGAGGATGGACAAGATTAGGAACGAGCACATCAGAGGGACAGCTCAGGTTGGTTGTTTTGGAGACAAAGTCAGAAAGGCCAGATTGAGATGGTTTGGACATGTGCAGAGGAGGGATAGTGGTTATATTGGTAGAAGGATGTTGGAGATGGAGATGCCAGGCAAGAGGGCAAGAGGAAGGCCAAAGACGAGATACATGGATGTGCTGAAAGAGGACATGAAGTTAGTTGGTGCAAGAGTAGAGGATACTGAGGACAGAGTTAGGTGGAAAAGGATGATTCGCTGTGGCGACCCCTAAACTGGGAACAGCCGAAAGGAAAAGAAGAAGATATTTCAAAGCATTTAGACAGTTTTGTATATTTTAGAAAAAAATACCGGGGCCTATATCTAGCGCACATTGGGCGAGAGGCAGGGGTATACCCTGGACAGGTCGCCAGCCTATCGCAGGACTGTTCGTGGGATCACTTTCCTGAATTAGCGTTTGGGGTGAGTTTGGCTGCTTGTGCATAAAATCAGAACACTTAAATATATGTATGAATAAATGTCAGAAAACCTTTATCTATGAGATACAAAACTACAAGATACTCCCACAAAAGTGGGCCATTGACAGTAAACATGATTGGTTCATTTGCACACACAAAAAAAGTGTTTTTTCTAAACAAATTAATTGAAACCCATGTTACAAAAATGAGTGCACCCCAATTATAGTTTTAGGAGAAGAGCCACTCTCCAGAATACAATATTCTAATCAAAGCTCAGCACGCAAAGCATCTGTTTAGGTTTCAAAAAGGTTATTAGTTTTGATATTTTGTGTTTTAAACAAACAATGTTGAGAAAATGCTCAATCGTCTTTCAGCCTTGTTTTACAGACCCCAAATCAGTGCCATCTAGTAGTGAAAAGGGGGATAACCCTGGAAGTACAAGACTTGTGATATGGCTTGTATTTTTCAAAGTTCTGGCACAAAAAGTGCTTGGAACAATGTATAAGGTTTAGGCGAGGTCTGTTTTTAAACACGATTTTTACATTGTTTTGACCTTGTCTTTACTTTATGGGGATTTATGAATTTTTATTTTGTCTTAACACTAAACTGTTTGTCAGTTTTTAAAACTGTACGGCATTGTAACGGATTTCGAAGAAAAAAATGCCTGGGGCCCACAGTGAAACACGGTGGTGGCAGTGTCATTATCTGTGGCTGCATGAGGGCGTCCCGTGTTTGGGAGCTGCATTTCAACAATGGTCTGTTCCATGCTTATGGAGAAGATGCCACCATCACTACATGATCCAAAACACACATCTAAATTTACTGCTGCATTTCTGAAGAAGATTGAACAGCCAAGTGTCTCCTGATCTGAACCCAATCTGTCACCTGCAGGGAATTCTGAAGCAACAAGTTCATATATCCACATATAGAACTCTACTCAATACTGAAACACATCATTTGTTTATTTACATGTTTATCTATCCATCTATAACCTGTTTGTTTTGGTGCTGTGGACATCGGTTGGTCATCACAGGTCAGAAGTGTCCCACAGGACTACTGTGTGTGCTGCAGGGTCCCA
The DNA here is from genome assembly GCA_007224835.1 of Danionella cerebrum. Classification (NCBI taxonomy): domain Eukaryota; kingdom Metazoa; phylum Chordata; class Actinopteri; order Cypriniformes; family Danionidae; genus Danionella; species Danionella cerebrum. Next base: position 431,326 of record SRMA01025787.1, read on the forward strand.
GCTGCTGTGGGGAGACTTCATTTTGTTTGTGAATTGACTTGTATCGACACGGACGAATAGCATATTGCTTTTTTCTGCAGCAACACAAGAGTAGAGAGAGAATTCGAGGAGGCTTTACAGAGAAGAAAGCTGCTGTCAGTGTAATTCACTGGAAACACAAAGCAACCAGAGAGATGTGCTTTCCAAGAGGAGGATTGGAGAAACAGATGCAGGCAGAGAAAGGAGGTATGAGAGATTAGAGAAAGTACGAGTGCTGTCACTTTGTGCTTTCACCGCGTCCCTGTGTGACACAGAACAGTGGAGAAATGAACTCGCTCACATTCCTCTCCTTCACTTGGTTTGAAGTTTTCCCTGTGTTAACCAATAAATGGCACAAAACTGGTCGTATCATCATTGTATGCTTATTAATTAAAGCTCACGCCGATTCATTGGCAGTAAAACCATCATCGCAGTGAGTGAGACCAGTGTTCTGATTCTCTCTAGGCAAGGCAAGCGCATCGGGACTTAATATAGTGGAAACAAAGAATACAATAAAGCATGGCCAGCAAGTTTATTATAAAATCTGGTATAAAAACAGCTTATAATGATCAAAAAGTGAGATTAAGACAGATTGAAATAGTTAAATGCAGTGATAGTAGTTGTTTGGACGTTGTTGCTCAGTCGACAAAAGCACAGCTTAACAGATCTTTAGCCTGGATTTAAACGTGATTAAAGTGTTAGCACCCCTGATCTCGTGTGGTTCCGAAGGATTTCTAGTTTATGTGCACCAAGATATCGCTGTTTGGTTCGTATTCACTGAGCATGTCTGTACGCAACTTTGCGAGCACAGCGTTTTCGCCAATCAAAACACAAATCACACACAAATGTAAATATTTTTGGCGTTAAATAGCATTGCGTGTGCTTTGTGCACTACTGTGCCGCTATCTGTGCGTTATGTATTTGGGTGTTAAGTTATGATTTGACATATATAAGAGTATCAGAAGTTTGAAAGGACAACGGCAACCAGTGGAGAGAAGAACTGGTGAAATGTGGTCTGCCTTTGTAGCTTTCTGAGTCCAAGACAATCTATTTTGAATGAACTGTGGCGGTCTAATGGTTTACTTTACGGAGACCACTGCAGTAGTCCAAACAGCCGGAGATGAAAGAGTGAAAGCCAGTAAAGTGGTGAATTCTGCTGTTGACATTTGGTTCCGAAGGCATGAAGATGACAAGGTATAAACTGCAATATTGGCAAAGACTTTTAGTTCAAAAAGGGCTCATTCTCGGTCATGAATTAATTCGACATTTTTCTGAATAATCTCACTCTCGTGTTCCAGTCTTGCACACGTGGTTTCGCTTTGATTGTTAAGTCACTTCTCACCAGGGCCACTGGTGCCCTAAGTGGAACCGTACCATGGTGCACCCCCCCCCCCCCCGCCAAATGTACCCATAAAACCACACAATTTTACAAAACGCGCTCAATAAAGCCAAGTTCAGGATGGAACACCTCAAATATGCTTCATTAAAATATTCTTAAATATAGGATTTTGATGGTTAATAATACTTTAAAAATGTTTAAACACATTTAAAAAGAAAATGAAACATATAACTTGAAATGTGCCCAGAGCACAATTCTGCTTGTTAGGTTTGAAATAATCTGTTTGCAATAATGCTCCGATTACAAACATGTTTATATCCAAAGATGCAAACTGAATTTATGCGCTAAACTGGAATATTGCATTCACAAATAAAGCACCGTTTTCATTAATGAGTCCAAGAGATCGTTTGTCCGAACAAAAACGGAGCCAAATCTCAAAAGAAAAGTGGTTGCCGCATTAGGACAAGGCTTTTTTTTTTTTTTCAAAAATAAAAAAATAAATAACTTATTGGTGACAAAATATTAGTCCTGTCATCTTGCTTTTGGAGGCGGGAGAACGTAGTTGGTCAAATCACAATTTCAAATTTTACAACAACCAAAACAACAGATGCCACGTAATGAAATCAGTTTGTTGGTTAGTCTTTTAATTCCACCCCTTCGTGCCCAGAAAAACACACTGCATTTATTCGGTAATCAAAGTTGACTCACATTTTTTCTTATCTCATAAAAAGTTTATCCTACATATATTTTATTGAATGACAATGTATCCGTAAAATGAAAATGAACCTCTAGCACTGACTGGACTGAGAGTAGGGGGAACATATCTCCAGACAAAACTGAACATTTGGCCTCAGGCAAGACTCTGGATTAGTCTTTTGCGACTTTTATTTCATTTGAATCTTGTATTTAAAGTGGCTCAACAGCTTTTGACTCCCACACAGAGCTCGGTAGCTTTGATTTGATCAAGGTCATAACAAGCAGATCACTGTATATCCTCACACGACAGACCGTAAATCTGGAGAGTGCAAATGAAGGGTAAATTACCTGCTCACGCTGCTGCTGGAACAAGCCTCGCTTCTCCTGGAGAGCATGGGATCCTGAAAGAGACATGATGCACATGATGAAAGATACTCCTGACGTCCTCACACAATGATGCTTCACCAAAAACGAACACTCTGTCATCTTTTATTGAATCCACTGCTGACTTTCTTTTGAGTCCAGCAGAAATTCATTAAGGTTTAGAAGCACCTTAGGTTTCGGAACACAGTCTTATCATGAAAACAAACTGACCGTTCCTAGAACATAACTCTTCCTGAGATGCACGTCCTGTTCTTCCTAAACTGAAAGCAAGCAGAACAGGAAATGTGATTTCTGCCTGGTATGATGGGATCTGAACCAGCTGTATAGATGATTGCAAGACAGCCCTCTCATCATGGCACACATCAGGGCTTCAGCTTGTTTTATCATCAGCGGGGAGCTTACGATTCCTAGAAAGTGATTAATATTCCACAAGTGACAGCATACAGCCACAGTATGAGAGAGACATGAGACGAATCCTGCATGTGATCACATCTTCAGTGCGGAACCATCACAGAAGCGAAAAGATGCCCTGCTTTCAATGGAACTGTTTTGATCCAGAGATGCTTTCACATCGTTTAATATGGTCTGAACTGAGAGGAACAACTGATACATTGTAGATTAAAGGCCAATGCACACCAATTTGAATTTTCATTCCGAAATCTGACCGAACGAGTGGCGCCAACAAAAATAAGAGATTCGGTTTGGCATATCAGATACAGCTTTCCAATGAAAGCTGGCTTTTTGATGACATGAGTGGGACGTAAAAGAGCTGCTCATCACTCAATTTCGTAAAGGAAACAGGAAAGAAACAGCGCTGCACAAATCCTCTCTTTTCTCCACATTTTCATCAAACTGCTCCCGATGATTAGCTTCAACAGAATAAACGCTTGACATCCAGGATGTTCTTTGTGACATCAAACTGCTTTTCGATTGGTTAGAATGTACATGCACGCGGAAATAAACAACGCCCGAAAACTGGGACAACACAATTCAAATGGACAAACGTCGCTTTTTTACGAAATTATTTGTGTTAATAGCTTTCCATGCTTGGGTTACAAATTACTCCAAGTTTGACCGCATGCTGCCATGATAAAGTCAGTATAAACACACACGCCAGTCTATATGCCCACAGATAAGCAAGTACGGTGGTTGTTTTTGTTGAAAAAACAAGTTTTTGTGGTCTTCTTTTGTATTTAATTTCGATCAGAGTTCGATCATGTTCTCACCCAACACAAACCCTTCTAGAGTTTGTTTGGAACCAAACAGGCCGCCAGAGAGGACTCGGACTGCTTTTTTAGTCTGCTTTTGGTTCAATTTATAGTTATGTTGTTGCTTTTTCACCTGCCCAAACAAACCAAACTAAAGGGGAAAGCGAATTCTTTCAAGTTCGATTGAATCGAAATAAACATGTCAGGTGTCAATGCGCCCTAAAGGCCTTCATACACCGATCCGAATTTTAATTCCAAATTTAATGCAAAAACGAGCCCAAAAAGAGTTTGGCTCTGCGATTCACTTTATGTTCAATTGGGCAGGTGAGAAAGCGTAAACCGAACTCCAGATCCGATCAAAAGCGGGGGGAATACGAGTGGTTCATTTGTGATGAGAACAAGATCGAACTCTAATCCCAACTAAAACAAATGAAGGTGACAAAAACGGTTTCTGAATGAATACAGCCACCGTACTCGCTTTGCGCATGGCATGGGTTGGCGTGTGTCTGTTAAAAAAGCAGCGTTATCATGGCAGCTTACGGCCACACTTAACGTCATTAGAAACATGTACGTTGACGTATGCAACCAATGAGTAGCCCGTATGTGGTCACATGGTTATATTTTCAACTAGTGCGGACCAGAGCCATCGTTGTGGTGTGAATGACGACAAAATCAGCAGACGATCAATATATCAGTTGTTTTTTAGTCCGGACCAAATGAAACACAGTAGAGGTGTGAAAACATGGATGGAACTTGTAGACAATGGTCTTGACACTTGTGGCAACCAGGTGAGGAGTTGCAAAATGCAAATTTTTTTTTTCATTTCTCACAATAGCTCTTTGAACAATGACACAAAGGAATAGCATACCTTAGATGCCAATGCATGGCAAACTTTGGTTGTGCTGTGGGAATGAACTGCTATTGAATGAATGCTATTTTTCTATTACAAGAAAGGGTTCAGATAAGAGAAAAATAACAATAACAAAAATGATTCAGCTGGGTTTTTTTCTTTAACCAACTGAAAATCGTACACTGTGCTTCATATAAGCCAGATAGCCCATCTATTGTGAGGGAAATGAAAAGAAAAACAAAGGAAAGGAAGAAACAGTCATAGAGGGGAGAACTGGAGAGGCCAGCAGATAGTGAGGAAGTCAATGACATGAACAAAATGGTAGCCAAGGCAACCCCGTTTCTCTCTCTTACTCGGTCTCTTCGGGACTATACATGAGCGTGTGCTCGATGTATTTTTGATTCCCCATCTCTCTCTCTCTCTCTCTCTCTCTCTCTCTCTCTGTCTGGATTACTGTAACAGCAAAATACAAAAAAAAACCTCACACTGAAAAAAATCCAAAAGCACTTTCAATAGAAGAGAATGCCATTGTGTAATTAGCCGTAGCCCACCGCACCACGTTTGCTAATTGTGACCTGATTTGATCCCATGAGACGCAATCACTCTGATTAAAGCTATAGGTCAGTTTATGAAATGTTTTGCTCTGTGGAAAGGCCAGAACCAGACCTTTTCCCTCTCCAGAGTGCTAACCATAGTCTCTTTTTCTCTCAGACACTGGCATCAATTATTCAGAGGTTTGATCTTTTATTTATTAATGTCCTCGGTGCTGAGCTCGAGTTTGTAAGAGAAGTAAAAAGTAATTTTTGTTTCTTTAATGAATTGGCCCAGTCACCTTCAGGCTTGAGCTAATCATGGCTTTGACCAGAGTGTGCAGTGAATCCCACATTTTAGCTGAAATACATGTCTATACGTCATAAAAATTCATGAAAAACTTAATCTTAACACGTTTTTTTCCTTTTTTGAAGAACCCACACCCATGCCCCTGCTGTTTTCTTACTGCAGAGCGCTGGTTGATTACTATAGGCTTTCAATAGCTGATGCTAATGCAGTTGTCTGGAGAGGAGAGTGGGGGGTGGATGACACAAAAGATGCTCAGCGATGTCCATGAAAATGCATTGTTTGAATGCAATGTTAGGGGAAAATTTATATTTGGACTAAATATTAGATAATGTTAGATACATTTTTTTATAATTGACATTCATTCATATATTTCTGTCATTCATTGATCAAACCAAATATAAATTCTTTATAATAATCTTCTGGATCAATCAAACTACAATCATTTTAGTTAAAACTCTTTAAAGACACAAAATTAATTTACAGCATTGATGAATGCTTTTACATGATTTCTTAAACATGGCAACTAAAATAACAGAAAAGAACTCCTACTAGGAGAATCCTCTAATTGGAGATCTGCGAACCCAACAGCCAGACCCTCAGACTTAATTTTACAGATGGGAGCAGGAAAAACTGTAATTGTGAGTATCAGCAATTTAGTTGTTTCAGCCTATCCGAAGGCCTTTGAAATACAACAGGCTTCACTGAGCACAACTTCCTTTAAGAGCCCATCAGGCTTTTCCAGCCAAACTACGCTCAACAGCCTCTGTGAGACCAACGGTCTGATACCGATAGCCTCTTCCAGCTTAACAGCCTCCACGAGTCCAACAGCCTCCACGAGCCCAACAGCCTCCACGAGTCCAACAGCCTCCACAAACCCAAAAGCCCCTACGAGCCCAAAAACCTCTACGAGCCCAACAGCCTCCACAAGCCCAAAAACCTCCACGAGCCCAACAACCTCCACAAACCCAAAAGCCCCTACGAGCCCAAAAACCTCTACAAGCCCAACAACCTCCACGAGCCCAACAGCCTGCACAAACCCAAAAGCCCCTACGAGCCCAAAAACCTCTACAAGCCCAACAACCTCCACGAGCCCAACAGCCTGCACAAACCCAAAAGCCCCTACGAGCCCAACAACCTCTACGAGCCCAACAACCTCTACAAACCTAACAAGCTCTACAAGCCCAAAAGCCTCTAAGAGCCTCAGAACCTCTATGAGCCCAACAGCCTCTACGAGCCCAACATCCTTCCAGAGCCCAAAAACTCTTCTTATTATTCTTTAGGAGCCTAACAACCTCTACAAGTGGTCATAGCTGGAAGTGGTTTGCTTGTCTCAACTGATTCATACAAATGCCTTAAAAATGTAATGCATTATATTATGCTTTTTTTTCTTGTACTTTACTTATGTGCTGCTGCCTGCGATGAACTGGCGACCTGTCCAAGGTGCACCCCCAACTCAAAGTGCCCAAAGTGAGCTGGAGACGCCGAAAAGGAACAAGCAGGTATGTAGATAAATGAATGAAAAAGTGGATGCTGCATTTTCCTGCTTGCTAATTCTGGCCAATTTGAAAACCATTCCAGAAATACGTTCAATTATGCATCTGGCCAAAGATCAATGTGGATGTGACATGGTTGTATTTTGGTTCGTTTCAATTAATTAGGTACGGTGTGAGTTGAAAGGATTCTGCCGGTGGCCCTGTTCCAGAACAAATGTAACAAACTTAAGGTGTGAAAGCATTCACAAACAGTGAAAGGTATTGGTAGTACAATTTTCTGTGAATTATGGCAATAATTCAAATGGTAATTTTCCAATACCACATGCTGTGAGTTCTGTTTTCCCTTGAATATTTTTCAGTTTGACACTGAAAATTCAGCATTTGACACAAAAATGTGTTAAATTTGAAATTTGAACACTTTGTGATTAAGAAATAATATAATACGCACTCATTTACTGAAACTATAAGGGGCAGCTCTAAAACATTTGGCCCCTACACGTTTTAATTGAACGAGTTTGTTGGAGGGCTAAGAAATACCTTGTTAGCATGATTTAGATCTGACCCTCGTTGGAATAAAGACATGTCAGCGCTGTTTTCTGTGTAATGATGATGTATAGGCCACGGCGAGCGTCGTCCTCGGTCTTGAGTATAAAGACGCCGTAAAGAGCCAGGATCAATAGTTCCCTCGAGAATATATCAGATTCTGCAGGGTCTGGAGAAAACACAATCACGGCTAATTATTAATTGTGTTTATTTAAGGCAAAATATATGAATGGCATTGTACATTTACTTTTAATCGGTGTCCTCACGTGTACTCTTCATAAAATATAACGCAGCGGTCACACACTGCCATCTAGTGGATTTAACCCGGAAATGAACGTTCGTTTCCCGAGGCCACGTGCTACAAATTTCTTGAATCCCACGAGACGATGTTATTTATATCAAAACAGTTTAAACGATTTGTAAATGAATTTTTGTGTTTGTTGTGGACATAAAACATGTCAAAAAACAAACAAGCATTCATATATCAAAATAAGCAGAGAAGAAACGCTTATCTGGTTGAATTTAGTTGTGCTTTTAATTGCTTTTTAACTTACAAAATGCGCACAATGCTATTTTATACACGTTTTCTATGTTACATACAGCATGTTTTATTAGGGTTCGAAGACTTTGCGCGTTGAAGCCCAAAGGTCAGTTCAAAATGGTGTACTTGCTCACTTGAGAACGTAGCTGAGAAGAAGATTCCAATTCAAAGCAGGAATTTGTGAAAAACCCTGTAAGAAATAAAAAGCTGATGCCCTACTACAATGAGAAAGAACCTGAAGCAGTGATATACTTAACATCAAAGATATGGAATTCTCCCTCGAAACTTTATTAAAAATAATGCATTATTCACAACATGTAACATGTTTATCTCTTATAGAAATGCCTTATTTTGCAGTAATAGACATTATTAGAGATATATGTTTTTTAGACAATCCAATAGAGTTGTAAACATGTACAAACCGCAAAATAACCATAAATTTTAGGACTTCTTTTCCAACATGTCCACAAGGGATGTCATTACGGGCTATAAAACCAACAGCAAATGCTCACCTTCGGACTCTGAGAACAATTAGACTTGACTGATTGTGGCTGGACACCTAGATGTAACAATATGGCCAAAGTAGGACAAATCTGTAATGCAGTTTTTGTTCAAATATATGAATATACATAATTTTTTTTACATAAAAACATTATTGCTTTGAATAAATACACATTTTTGTTGTTGGAGCTCTATTTCCTCTTGAAGTTTTGAGCAAAACCAGCGTCTAATTGTTTTTGTTTGTTTGCAAATCCATACAAAGAGGAATTTTCTCCCAATCTGGATTCTCCCAAGCTTCATTGCTGTTCCTCTACAGGGTTTCTCTATTTCTATGTTACAGCTACAGCTTACCCTCTCTTTTGTGAAGACATCGTGGGTTCGTTTTCCTCCTGACAGCATTCCCTGTGCATGATTTCCTGCTTCTACAGACAATACTAGTGAATACTGTAAATACATATATATATTCCAGCCACTGTGACACATACCTTCTGATTGTGGTTGGGAAGAAGAGGTCCAAATAAACTGGGAACTGATCCATCCTTTCATAAAAGCCATTAATTTCCCGGGTTTATGGGTGAAATATCTTTATACGTGTGGAGGCCAAAATATTATTTAATGGTGTCTTGTGTAAGTTTCCTCAAACGTAGAGCTATGTTACACACTGCATGAAAGGTCATTTTCAAAAATCCATAATAGAGGCTTTTTAACTAGCATCGTTTGCTGATAAACAAGTGAGTAACCCCTTGAAATATCAAGGTATTGCTATAAAATCAGAAGTGATAATCTGGTAGAAACTTTAGATACCAAAAGCCAGTGTCTGAACACCAATGATGAACAGTCAGGGGGGGGGGGGTAGGTGAAGAACAGCCTCACTCGTCATTATGGAAATAAAAAGTACATTTGAACTGAAGATTATATTTATTCAGTAATGTGTACTTTACAGTTATTTTCTAGTTACGATTAGAATTTTTTTTAAATTGCTGAATTTCACATTTACCGTTCAGATACTAACAGACTTGAGGTGAGGCACATTCCGTCTCTCTCTGTGTCGGGTTTGAGCTGGGGTTATCTACAGTATATACAGTATTTTTATCAACATCTGTAAGCGCGTAATGTGTTTCTTGTGACTACCAATCATAAGGTCAAAAGTTCGCTCTGCTAATGACAAAGGGTTCAGGGCAGAGAGCGATTTTTAAAACTGAAGAAAGAAAAGAAAACACTTTTACAAACAAGTTATCGATTATTTCCTTCAAAAGAAGAAGTGAATTAACTGAATTTATAATAATAATTTATTTTTGTTGCGTATGCTAGTTTGTATATGAAAAAAATGTAGACATGACATTTTAATTGTGGCCAATGAAATGGTGAAACGGGTGAAATCTGACAACATCATGAATCTCACCACACGTCACTGATGAACACACTTAGATAGCAGACAGTATCCGTTACAGTACAACCTGGTGGCCACAGATATCCATTTATTCACTTAGATTCAAATGACACCCCCCGTCTTTTGTCACCTGCTCCCACACAGCATCTGTAGTTGCTATAGAAACCTATGTAGCTCTACCAAACCCCAAGATGGCATTCCACTGAATGGGTGCCATTTCTGTTCCTGGGACTTTATATGTATAAATAAGCATAAAATTGACAATATTGACACAAAACTGACATATTATTAAACAAAGTGTTCTACATACTATTCCTATTCCAGGTTTAATGTTGATAACTCTCACATAAAACTAAAAAAATTGCATTTTTTGCTTGTCCTGACACTTCACCATGAAATATAATTATTACGCTCTTAAAAAAAAACTTTCTTTTGCATTGATATGTAAATTCATATATACCAATTGTTTCAAATACATTTATTTACATGACTATCTATACTTTTTAGATAAATAAAAAAATTGTAGTCAAGTCTCCAGCTTTTTACTCATCCCCTTCCTGAAAAACTGTGGAATTTCCATAAGTTGCATCACTTTGACCTTTAGAAGGCCATGGGAAAAGCAAAGGTAAGTTCTTATTTACAAATTTGATGATTTCGCGATGATACCCTTAAGTGTCATTTAATAAACACTGACCTGTTACCCAAATTATTTCAGAGATTTAATTAGTTTAATGTTAAAATGCACATATTTGGTAAATAACTGAATTTCCTGGTTCTATGATCATGTGCAGCATGTTGTTATTTAGCATGAATCCTGTTACTTTTCATCCTGCTGCTAGTATAAAGAAAAACAAGAAGGTTAGTAACAAAAACAAACAGTAATAAAACTATTTAAATAAGTTACTTAAGATGGACCAATAGACATTTAGAATACTGAAGTATGTTTCAAAATTAAATTTGAAAATGGCTCCCATGTCCTCAGCTCTCGTAGTGTTCTACATGCTTCTACAATGTGACGAGAACTTTGCCAACAGCAGTTCTACACAAAAACTCTTTAGTGTCTGTAATAACACCAGAATTTCAATCATCAATCTCGACTCTCGTCATTGGTCTTAAAGATTTGGTCTGATTAGAATGATATTAAGAAGTATTAAGAGTACAAATACCCTTTGATTGTTGCTTGCAGTGGTAAAAACCTCAGAATCCTGCTTAATTTCAACTATGCATACAATAAATACTGAAAAAGAAAACAAGTCAGGTTTTATTTCCGATTGGTTTAACCTGGCGCGTCGACTTCCTTTCTCGTTTCAAGCACGGCAAAAAGGCAGCTCCAGGTCAGTTAACTGGCTCGCAACGAAAATACTATTGCAGCATAAAACAGATAATTCCGCTTCATTTATGTACAAAATATATTTTATCTACACATTTACACGCTTCCACACAAATGTACATCTCAGCGAATTGAATAGACATGCTTCTCAGAAGCAGTGAAATGAACTCATGTCCTAGACATTGTAGAGCGATGACATACACATTAAAATAATAAAATAAGGATTATAATAATGCGCACTTTGTATATAACATACAGTTTTGATTTTCAATCTAAACTGATTGACTTGAATTGTCAGAAGAGCATTTATGATGATAATACGTTAATCCTATAATATTAAAAATAACAACAAACAGTAAATATTTCACTTTAACACATCACCAGGGAATATTCTTAATTTAAAAACAGTCACTAGAACACAAGCTTCATTCAGCTGGCGAGGAAACACCTAAACATAGAGATTTAAATATGATTATGTCGATAAAGTACCTACATTTGAATTGTACAATGCAGCATTTAGCTTGAAGTGCTTGGTAGAAGTGAACACGACCTTGCTGTAAGCAAAGCTAGATAAAGCCATCTGCTGCCTGCGCTAAATACTGGCAACAGGAAGTAGCATCACACCTTTGTTTTTTTAAACGCCATCGAATCTGTGTCAGTTCGGTTCAATGAAATCTCCTCTAAGAGTTGAATCCCTTGAAAAATGCAGATTGGGGACTAAAAACAAAAAAACATAAGTTCCATTCGCTCTCGATTTCATCTTTCGTGATCTTCTGTTCCAGTCATGGACCTACATGCCTTTCCTTCATGTTGCACCTGCTCAGATTTTAGTCCCCGGGCCCTCAGGAACCAAAGCGTGGAAAGAGTTGCGGATGCGGATGGCCTCGCTGGCACACAGGTGCCCGAAAGCTTTGTTGTACCACTCTGGAGACTTTCCCCTGGAACAGCAAACAGAAACACTGCTCAAGCCCACGGCCAGAGCCTTAAAATTAGAAACATTCAAGTGCTTTTGTGTTTCTTTTTCCTGAAAATAAGATTTGAGGAACAATGAAAACATCTTCAATCTGAATGAATACTTTTGTTGTAAGATTGTGAGAGAGAGCGAACAACTGGCTACTTGACCACATGGGTGAGATCACCATCTTCTTTACTCAAGGTGTTGTGTCACCCCTGCCGTGATAACAATTGAATATTTAAAATCATTTAGAGTGTACATGGTAAACTATAAATGGTGTAAAAATCTCAAATTTGACCTTTTCCTGACAGAAAAAGTCATTACATCGGAAGTCAATGCGGAATGAACAGTGGGGAGAAGGGAGAAAAAAAATTCTAATAATAGTAGCTTAATTTAAATTTGTTATGACTTCACAGATGGCACCCTAGCAACCAAACTGTTTACCCTAGCAACCAAATTTTCTGAACTGAGCTCTTGTAAAAGATATACATCGAGGTTGGTTAACATTGTGACATTATATTATTTCACTGACCCTTCCATAGCAACCTGACTGTTTACCATAGCAACCATTTTGGAATTATCACTAAGCCAGCTAAGGAAAACCATAGAGACATGTGGGTTGGTTTATATTACTCATACTCATTCACTGACTATTATACCTCGACAACCATTACATTTTGCTAATACAAATACAATTAAATCTCACTTTTACAACCCAACGTCAAAGTTTATGTACAACCCTATAGTTTACAACTTTGAGAAATACAGCTATAAAGATTAGTTTTTGTGTTTTATAACAGTTTTAGCATTTTATTCCGTTAGTATTGAAATAATCCACACACATATACAAAGACAAGTAAAATAAAGGATTTAATTGATGTATGACAGATAAAAATATTGTAAAAATTGCAAGTTGCAGAATAAATATATAAAGTTATGCTCTCACCTGAGATCCGCTCTACAGATGTGAGTGAGTCTGGATCTTCCGGAGCCGCAGGGCTCCAGCAGATACTGAGACTCCAGCAGTACCCCCCTCACCCCAGCCCTCAGAGCACCCCCCTCAGGTTCCAGCGACACACTCGCCAGTGCACAAACCCCTCTGGGAAGATCGCTCCTCCACGTCCTGAACACACAATCCCAACATCCCCAACCAGAGTGAATCACTGGGTTCTGATGATGTATTCCAATATTTATTAGTAATTAGTCCGAACATTATTGTTTCGCGGCTTTCTGTACATTTCTGAGGGCCTAAACGTGCTTGAAAAGTCACAGAATTTCTCACACACACGTCAGAACTTGTGAAAATTTGTCTCTTTTCGTGGTTCAAAAAGCAAAATGGCTGTTCATGGAACTATAACAGTTTGTCGTAGATGAACGAAATTCAAAACACTTATGTGGGGTACCAAGACTTAAATCCATTAAGTTTCATGGATTGAGTTTCCAAAATTGTCACAAAGTCGACTATTTCGCGAAAACCTAGGCACTTTTGCTTATGCCGTACTCCTCCAAGAGATTGTGTCTGTTCACCACAAAGCTCCATCAGTCTCTTAAGGTATATGGGATGTTAAAATGAGAAGCTTTTTTGACTTCGTTAAAGTATGTGCGCACCATCAAAATTCAAAATTGTGCCATAAACAGGAAGTTGTTTAGAAGCCAGCCATGCACTGCTCTGGCACAAATTTGCCATGTGTGTTAAGAGTTTATGTCTGAACATATATAGCAGCCTTGTGTCAGTTATAGCTCCACCTAGTGGCAACATGAATGTACCATTTGTCTCTTACCTTAACAAACTCCTCCTAGAGATTCTATCTTATCACTTTCAAAGTCTATTAGTGTTATCTTAAGGTATGTCGGATATTAAAGTCTTTTCATTTTTATGGAATTCATTTTGTGCCATAAAAGATGCACGTAATTTCAGCAATAGTATTAAAAATAAAAATCGGCCTGAAAACTTTGATTTTGATTCGACTTTGATTTTAAATACACTGCATTTTTTGTTTGTTCAGTTTAAAGCTTTGGTTTTGCTTCTCAGAGTTTTGGTTTTTAGCATCTTTGCTTTTGCTTTCTAATTTTACGTTTGTGATCCTGAAAGTTACATTTGTCGTGCTGGCACAAACCTTCCATGGGGGCGGGTATAACAGAGGTTCACCCTCATTGGCTAGTATGGTTTTGATTGGCAGCTGAATGAACGGGACAAAAATGTTTTTAAAATCAGTCAATTTGATTTTTTTTTTCTTTGTAACCAATTCATTTGCGTTTGTTTTAACTGAAATTATGTGCGTCTTTATGGCACAAAATGAACTCCAAACATTTAGACTTTGTTTGAGTATGTACGCACAACGCTCGTTGTACGTCCACATTCCGTCGTGTCTGAACACACATCTACAACGTACTCTCTCGGATATAGCGGCCAGATGACAACAGCAATTTTGACACATTTAATAAGAATATTGGCCAAAATATTGCGTGAAAATATTGAGAAATGCATAGCCTAAATGCAGATTGGTCTCATCGCATAGTGGCTGTATTACATAATTACATTTTTATTATTATTTTTTTCTTTTATTAAGATTGTGTGAGCTTACTCTAATTTAAAGGGCTTAACTGGAAAAAAACTGAATTTACCATTTTTATCAATCTTTAGCTGATGACATTTTAAAAGCTCAATATTATATAATATAGATTGAAAAAAGAATCATTTGTTATTTTTTTCTTTTTACATTTCGTGAAATTTTTTGGAGAAGTTAATGTGTTAATAAATTATATTTAATACCGGAAAAACATCTCAGAAACCGTACTTTCATCTAAATAAATCAGTAAACAATAATAAAATTGATGTTAATAAAATAAATTAATTAATAAAGATATCCAAAGGTTAATTTTTAATCAATGTTATCTTAGGACACTGGCATCTTTCTCTAAAAAAAAAACAGACAACTATTAAACCCAGGAAACGTATCAATCTCCTGAAACATTCTGGGCTTCCACCATAGCAGTCACACCAGTCCCCTCCCCTCACCTGAGCACCAGGAACTCTCTGTTGGGGTGTGGAGCCATGCTCCTGAGCTCATACTGATACAAGTCCGTCTGCAGGTCCAGAACTTCCAGAACCTTCCCCTGCAGCAGCTCCGTGTCCCACAGTGGCCGCTCTCTGAGGATCCGCTTCAGAAGCACTGCTGGAGGAGCCTCCACATCCACAGACACCCGCCAACGTCTCAGGGGCGTCCCATCTCCAACCTGCCCAAACACCCACACACAGTGCTCAGATTGGATCTGTGTCCCGCTCATACTCCACTAGTGAAGCAGCTGGATGCACAGCACGACGATTCTATTCATTCATTCATTTCCGTCTTAGATTTTCAAGGAATCGCTTCATTGTCGTTGTCCTCTATCGAGCTTTGTTTTTATTCAGTGACGGGTGTTTCACATGCTGTTTTTCTGTGCAAAGTGGCTAAACCTCAACAGTTTTTTTAGGAGGGTTCTGGACCAAGGATTTTTTTCAGAATATTTCAGGTTCAGTGATTGGATTTGGAAACCCCTTTGTGTTTCCTCGAACCCTGTGAAACACATTGTTTGATTTTTAGTTTTTTAAATATTTAAATATTTGTTTTAATACAAGAAGTATTTGAGTTGTTCTTAATCCTGTTTGGTATGGTTTATAGTCAATAAATTAAATGTTTTTGAATTACCAATGTTTTGCGTATTTGATAGCTTGCGTTTGAATTAATTGACTTGTTGTTAAATTTCCTCAATGTGCGGTCCGAGAGCTCGTCACATCTTGCGAGCTAGGGGTCGTAACACGGCACAACATATGAAAGTTAACTTTCTCAAGATATTACACGATTCACAAACACCAACACGGTTTCAAGCACAAGCGCAGACAGATGGAGAGCACTTCTGAGAACACGTCACAGGGTTTCTCTAAGTTGCGCTACAGAACGGCACTTTCCACGTTATAAACGTTATTTCTTTCACGACACCTTGACTCATTTGTTATAGTACATTATTGGTAATTTATACATAATGTTTTGCTCAATTTAAAACTGATTTAAAGTGTTTTAAAGCGTATCTGCACCTTTCAGAATTGTCAGCAATGGGAGAATGGAGCGGCAGGACCTGGAAGTGCAGCGCGACGTCAGACTTAACAAACGGAAAATAGAGCAGAACTGTTTGTGTTTATCGTATGTTGGGATTTTTTTTCGTATCTCAAAGCAAAATATTTTGCACGAGACCTTGGGGTACCACTGCGTTGAAAATTGGTCGATTTTTGCACAATTTTAAGTTTGTTGTGGAATTATTGTGTTATGTATTCAAAAAATATATAAAAAAGAAGCTGAGGTTGTATTAAAAAATATATATCAAGCATTGCCACAAAAACTCATTTTACAGGTTATTTATTAGAGCAAATTGTAAGGTAGTAAAAAAAATAAAAAAAAAAACTTCAAAAGGCACCAGACGTCTAAGGGTTAAAGGTTGTGGGTATTGAATACTGCTGGGATATTGCGGAATACACTTGTAGAGTAAATAATGGTCCTGGAACATGGCCAGTAGCCCAGAAACAATCATCCTCTTTATGTCTGGTCTTTTTCACTCTTGACCTCCTCCTTTCCCTTCCTCCTCCCCATCTTCTTCTCTCTCAGGGCAGCGTGTGCCAAACAAAGTCGCATTTTCTGTTAATTCTTCCTAAACCTTGTTTTCAGAGTCTTCTTAGTTAGGTAATGTAAAATACTTTTACATGGTCAAATACTTAAACTTGGAGCATTTTTGTACCCAAAAAGATAAATATTCAGCTTTTAATAATTTCTTATTACTCTTATTCTTATTAGAATCAAGATACACTTGTTTTTTTGTAATCGTGGTTTGATTGGGCCACTCAGCTGTCAATCACAGTCAGTCTCAGAGGAGATCTGCCGCTGGGATGATCTGAGAGCAGCTGTTTCAGCTCATCTTGACGGGACAAATGAACTTATGATAGAATGGCTCAGTTTAAGGTGTAGTGTGGGTGTGTGTAGAACCATTAAACAGGACCTCCACACATTTCTCTACGAGGAACATCTTAAAGCTAACGTCACTGTGGCCATCAGTTTCTCACTCTGAAGAAAAGTAATCATTCGAATCGTGACGCAGTGTTTTTTTAAAAAGAATAAATCCACAAATGTTTTGATTTCTTTCAGCAGTGATTTGCTCTTGCCTTCTTGAAGGAGAGCTCTGCGTTGTCCGTGTTCGATCGGGTGACCCAGCCCTTGCTCTTGTCCTTGCTCTCCTTTATCAGATTCTGGATCAAGCTCTCTAGATAAGAGTGGCAGCTGCCTTCCTCCTCCTCCTCCTCCTCCTCCTCCTCCTCCTCTTCTTTGCCCCCATCCTGCAGAGGTGGTTTCTTCCACAGTTCGTCCAGAGAGGGCGCCAGTAGCTCGGCTTCCATGTAAGACTTTCTGGACTGCGAGAGCATCTCCTGAGGAACCTGCAGGAGACAGGAACATTTCAGAAGAAGCATCAAACGATTATCTAGATGCAGAATAAAAGTGCTGTGTAAAGATTATTTCCAGTGCACATCTTAAACTGTACCTCAAAGAGACGATTGCACTCAGAGATCATGTGTGCAAGCCCCTGAGTGGCAGCAAGGTTCTCATTCAGGTCCTTTTGGTCCGGTCGCCCAGTGGCATACTTTCTCTGAATAGACCTGAAAGCAGCAAAGGGCATACAGAACGTTTTTTTTTTTTTTCTGAAAGACTGTACCAGTATCCCAGTTTCTTTCTTTCTTTTTATGTGCAAAAGTAAATGTCAGCCACTCTTCACTCATCAACCCTGACTGGGCTAAACACGACCATCTATTTATTTGTGATTATTAAAATAACAAATCAAATCCCTCTTATAAAAAAGCTACTTGTTTAACCCAAACTGGGACATGTATTTGCCCGCCTGGAAATGATCTTTTCTGATACATTTTTTATTTATTTGTAATAGCAGGGAAAAGATTGGCAAAATGGGCTAAAAGAAGATTAACAGACATGTGCTGCTTTACTACCAACCTGTGTCGCACCGGCACACCTCAACATGCTTTCGGTGGTTCTTCTATCCTAGCCCTGAGTGGTACATCTTTTCTTACTATTTTGGATACATTCCAATTCACAGTCCAATAGAGTTCACAATCATGAGCCACCATAGTTTCGGATGTGTTCTGACGAGAGCTCTGGCATGTACACGAGCTCATTGGCGAAACCAGTTCACAACAGGTTTTTTGTTTTTTTTTTCATTTCTGTATCTTCATTTTGTGATTTACGTTGTGTTGTTAATGGGCCAACTTAGAAAAGGCCTTAAATGGGCAATATTATACAATGTTTTAAGAATTTATAATAATTATTTGAGAGCTCTATACAAGCATTGCACTTTTAGTAACTTTCTTTTGTTTTTTGAACCTTGTCCTGTTTAACATTCTCCACAGGGGGAGCTAGGTGCCTTGTTTGAGCTGGACAGTTTTGTTATCTACAGTTACGTGAACATCTGGTGTGGTGTTTCCTCCTCTGGACGAAAGCTGTGAATTTATGTCATTATTTCGTTTTCCCGTGGACCCGTTTGCATTAATTACATCAGGACAGTAGGGTGTTAAAATAAAAGTGGGGGAGTGAATGAGGGAATGTAGGTGAGGGGGAAGAATACCTACCTGAACATACCATATAAGTTTGCTGCAGTTCGTACAGTACAGTTTTAGCAGTTCGTACATAACTACACACATATCTTCTCCACAACCCCTTTCATACTGTTCCTGACACTTTTTCGTTCCATTGTGCTTTTTTGTGCCAACTTTACGAAACACAAGCCATAGCACAGGTCTTATCACCACTAGCTGGCACCGATTGCACCAATTTGGGGTTTGTAAATCAAAACAAAGACGATAAGTAAATATGTTTAAAACTAAAAATACCAAAACTCTTAACCTTTTTGAATCCCACACATTGTATTTTTTTAATTTGAAATGAAATTACAGGTGGGCCGTTGTCAGCCAGTGTGATTGCCACATGCACCGGTGAGTGCAGGCACTTCAAAGGGTTAAGGGCAATAACTTGATACAGAAAGCTGTATGCTCCCTCTGCATGAAAGGTACTACAAACACAAACTTCTCTACATCCATCTGCGGCTGCTGTGCCTCAGGGCTCTGCGTCTGCTCTGTGTCCAGTAAAGCGTTTTAATGAACATGATCTCGGAGAGTTGTTTGTAAGCTGAGCTAATAAAACACTTCACACCTTTTCACGTCTCCTCTGCAGCAGTTTTTCCTTAACCTTCTATAAACTAACGAATACCTAATGCACATTAAAGGTTATTGATGTACCAGCATTTAGAGTCTGCATCTCAGTTACCTCGGCGACACGTTGTCATTCTTCATTATATTGAGGTGGAAGAGTGATGGAGCAAGGCACACGGCCAGGTTCATTGGGGTCATCTGGTTCTCTTCAACAGACGATGTGACATCATTGAGGAAGCACAGCAGCGTCTGCAGAACCTCGCGGTTTTCATCAGCCATCAGCATGATCGCAGCCTGCACGGCTTGTAAACGCTGCTCTTTCGGGACATCTGAAGAGAAGAGGAGTGCACAGCCTGAAACGTGCATTTGAAGTAAACGCAGTCTTACGATGGACAGGAAGTGCTCTTACACTGGTATATGTGGAGAAAGGTTTCGCCCATTTTGCTCGTCAGAAGTGGTTCGGGCAAGTCTCTGAAGAACTGTTTAAACATGTCCGCTACGTCATACGCAGACTGATCCTCATAATTCACATTGTCTGGGGAACCTTCACACATTTGCCTGAGAGCCTGAATGCGAGACTTCACGCCGGATTTTCGGAAGAGTCCCACCTTAGACACAACAAGGAATGTGATGGTAACAGTGATCACCACAAACGCTCTGCTCATGTGTTTACATCACTAGCGGTGCTTTCACACCTCTAGTTCGTTTAATTTGGTCTGGACAAAGAGGAGCAGCTGACAGATTGTTGCAATCTTCTGCAGATTTTGTCCTCATTCACACCGCACTGATCACTCAGATGCGCACTAGTTGAAAACACAGCCACGTGACATCATACGGGTTTGCATTGAACAAAAAAAAAGAATCCAGCTCAAAACAATAATTGGTCACTTTGCATTTTGTCAATTTTGTATTTGTTTAAAGCGTTTTTCACATCTGCCCAAAGGGTTTTCTTTTGTACAATTGAAGCTTAGTAAGTTTTAAGTGGATGAAGGTGTTTACCTGATCCAAACACTGGCTCCTTAGGAAACGTAAGGCATGCTGTAAGCACATGGGGAGAGGATGCCCATAGCGCTGGACATGGACAATCAGAGGAACGCCGAACACAACCTTATCCTTGTAGTCTGGTCCCTTAATTCTCTTCATGAACTTAGGCACAGACCTTTGAGAATAGAAGAGGAAGAGTTTTATGTTCGTTCATGAGTCATGGAAATTGGATGTGGAGTGCTTTTGGAAGAAAGCTGGGCAGATGTATTATTCAGGTCATGTTCAGTTTGATCTATGTAATCCGAAAAGAGCAAACAGAGGAGAATTTCCCAAATCACTTGCCATTTAGACTTCTCATATACTCATCTAATTGTCTCTTAACTGTGGTGTTCCACAAGGCTTTTTTCTAGGCCCAATCCTCTTTACCTTGTCGATGAGATCTTTGGGAGAAATTAGACAAGGTACTGCTTTAGTCAAAGAATTGACTTTTAAATTGATAATAAAAGGTATTTGTACATTCATCAAAAGGTCTGTTAAAGGCACAATGTGCCAGTAGAGATCCTACTATCCAAACACCAGCCATTTATCCTATCTAATATCTAACTGCTAGATATTTTCCATACCATGTGAGTACGTTTCAATATTTCATTCAAAATCCAACTAAGAGTATAAGGGCATTAAAAGTAAAGCTCACCACTTGGTGTCTCATACATCTCAAACAACTAAATTCAAGTGAACTCATACAAACATGTGCAGCCTCCCTCTCATTGGCATGCAACCATCCCAATCCTGCTCTTTTTGGCCTAAAAATGTCCAAAGGCAACTGTTCTATGACTATGCAAATGTGGATGGGTTGCACTGTTGTTGGTATATTTGTATTGAGTGTGAAATTGATTTCATTAAATTTTATTAAATATTAAATTGGGGTGGTTACATTATTTAATTAAATGTAAATGTCTGTACTAACCAAGTGAAAAATGTATTTGTAGGTATCTCACCAAGTCCATCCGTGCTTGTTAGACATGGAGTATTTCTCCATGATTGCAGTAAGACGCAATAAAGAGAACTTCTGTAGCAAGCTGAGTTGGCCCACCGATTGGCTGGATATCTGTAGCGAGATTCCTGATTGGCTGAGAAAGTTTGACATCCTGAAGCTTGGCCATCTAAGGCTGAATATAGAACAATAGCAAACATGAACAATAGCAAAAACCAGTTACACATGTGCAAACAAATTGATTCTGAACCAATAAAACCAATGTATTTGGAATGTACAGTTGTGCTCATAATTGTACACACCAAAGAAAAACTTTGGATTTCTTGGCATTTTTTCAGAAAATACAATTGTGTTTACTTTTTTTTTAAATCATAATGATGACAAAAACTTCCTAAATGACCCTGATAGTATTTTGTATTCTTCCCATTAACATCACTGACAGCCTGAAGTCCCTTGAGGTAGTTGTCTATGAGGTTCTTTATCTTCCCTGTTGGTAAAGCAGCCCATTCTTCTTGGGGGAAAAAGCTTTGGGAAAAAAGTTTCACCAGAATCCCTCACTTTCCACTTCTCAATCAGAGTTTAAACAGTGCTGATTGGCATTCCCAGTTTCTTGGATATCTTTTATATCCCTTTCCTGTTTTGTACAGTTCAACAAACTTTTTTGAAGCTCTTTTGCTCTCCCCATCTCTCAGGATTCACAAATGTCAGCGTATCATTGGATGAAAAGGGCAAGGGTCTATCAGGAGCCAGAAACTCTGATTACAAGCAAACAGGTCGCAGGTGAGGATGGTCACCTTTACCAGCCATTCAAACCAGTTTTGTATCAGTGCATCACCAGGGTGTATAAACTTTTGATCAGGGTCATTTGGAAAGTTTCCATTGTTATTTTGATTTGAAAAGAGTAAACACAGTTGTTTGACAGTAAATGGCTTCACTAACTATAGATATCACTCAAATTTTCAGAAAAATGACCAAGAAATCAGAACATTTGCCAGGTTGTGTAAACTTATGAGTACAACTGTATTTGACACAGTAGGGGTCCTGAATTTGGTAGATATTGCTTGAGCCAGGCATCCTAATCAAGTCTCACCGTGGTCGTGTGAGAGATGCTCCCACCCCTGAGTCCCTCCGCTCTCTGGTGCTGGATGAGTCTGTGTCGTTTAAAGAAACCCCATCCCTGTTCCCGTCACTCGGTGAGGTCAAGCTTTCGATTATCGAAGTTCCCTCAAAGTCTAGTGTAATCTGACTGCAACACTGGCCGTCAATAATGGTCTGGTCTGGTCCGCAGATGCCTTCCTCCTCCCCTTCACCTTCCGGCAACACATTTTTAGACCAGTGGTCCACTATCTGCTGCAGGCCATTTACGTGCTGCAGTATATCATCTAAATGTGGGAATATATCCTCTTTCTCGAGGTCCAACAAGTCCCCGGTGCTGGCGTACAGATGTGAGCCAGGTACGTTGTCGTAGATGCTAATCCGGCTTCCCCTTGGGCAGCACCGTGCCAAAGGCCGAACTTCCCTTCCGCCGAATTTCCTGCCTTTCAACGACAGCGCCTCTGAATCCATGACCTTCCATGTTGCTTGCTCCTTACAGGGTGGTGTCAGACTCTCGATGGACAGCGCTTTAGGAAAAGTACCAGGTTTGTGATCTTTCGGGATGTGTACTAATAACTCGTCAAAAGAGCGAAAGTCATTTCTACGACTCTGATCTACAGATCTCCTCCTCTGAGGCGCCCCAGCAAGAATGTCAATGTCCTCTAGGTAAACGCCTCCACGCTTTCCAGAAGGATAAAACTTTGAGAGACGAGCCACACTGTTTGGAGTACTTCCTGTGCTACCACTTGTCTCTGATTGGCTACTGGCCTCGCTGCTAGGGAGAGAATTTGAGTTGATTTCAGGGGGGGTGTTTTCCACATTAACCAGTCCGCCGTTAAAAATCTGAACACATCTAAGAGTCTTCAGTGCTTCTGGTTCACTTTGCAATACTGGTCCACTTATTACTAAAGAGCGTCTTTCAGAACGCCCCATCGATGGCCCCCATGTGCGCCCAAGCGTCTCCATCCTCCTCAGGAAGTCTTTGGCCCGTGTGCGGCCACGCCTCCTGTTCTTGGCAGGAAGGGAGTTGTAATGAGGCAGCTCTCGAGGTGAGTGGAGTGGCGCAAGCGAGGCAGAGTCTGGCATGACCGACAGAGAGTCTTGGCTCTGCAGGGAGCAGATTTCAGGTTCACTGAGGTCTGTCAAGATGCTCTCGCTGCTGACGGTGCTTCGGAGACCCTCACAAACCTCCGAGGGGCTCCGATCTCCGGCTCCAGCCAGGAGGTAATCAATGTCCTGTAGACGAGACCAGCGCCGACTGTTCCACTCAAACGTCCATCTGTTGCTGATGGCCAACAAGTCTTCCTCATCAGAGTCCTCACTCTGTGGGACCAGGGAACATAGATTAGTTTTTAGGTTTATTGGGCTATTATTTAAAGACTATGTTCTTATAAAACTCATTAGGACTATTCTTTAAGGGCCAAGAGCCCCACCTGTTTCATGTCCCTTCTGCCAGAGATAATTTTGCAAATGAAATGAGAGGTCCCGCTTTGCCGAAATGAAAACTACAGTGACATTCTACAACCAACTATTTAATCCTAACATATTATATATATAAATATATATACACACACACTCCAAGTATAAATACAGGCATATAAAATCCATGCACTTTTTTGTGTGAAATGGCCAGATAAAAATAGGAAACACAAAACGATATAGTCCTCTTCCTGCCAGCGCAGGCACCCTCATCCATTCATCAAATTTAATCCCGTGGGAATGCACTTCTCAAAGTTTGGTTCAGTTTTAAATAGTTTTCCACACAAAGTCTCTGCATTTTGTTTCATGTTTCTTAAAGCAGAAGCACATTCACATCAGCGTGCGCTGGAGAAACTCATCAGAGGTTTAACAGCACTCGTAGCGAACACAGGGAGCTCATTGCGCAGTACGAGGTTGAATATAGTTTCCAGAAATCCCCTGGAGTCTCAACTTTTACTTATCCAACGGTTTTTATATGTAAAACCTCTATCCAACTTTTACATAAAGAGATTATACTTATATATGAATTCTATATAAAGCTGTACTCGTCAGACGCAAACAATTAAGTTTTCATGGCGCCATCAGCTCCTCGGGGTGCGCGTGACAGTCGTTCTTTTCGATGAATTGTGTTCTATCGCGTACCCCTTTGGGCCTTTCCGTACCACCCATAGACGGCGTGACACCACCTACTGCCATTAGGCTAATATGAACCCATTTCCACCAGCCCTCCTTTTGGGGCATGGTGCTAAACATACATTAAGAGAGAAGCCAAAATAAAAAAACAACAACATATGGTTCCTATATAAAATTGTTCCCAGAGACAAGCATGAAGGAGGGGATGTGATGGTGTGGGAGACACCGTTACCAGAATGGCGACACCAATGGCAAGAATGGCTGGAAGGCCAATCCAATGGCTTGGATTATGTTAGACACGTTTAGTTTTAATCAGTGATCCCAAATTGATCATATATTTGAATCAGATATTTTTCTAGGCAGTTCCGCGCATTTAGCCTCATAATACCCCTTACATTGACTCTGAATCAAAGTGAGGTGATAAGTAAAGACAATATAATTTGAACCCAATAATGTGAAATTCAGATCACTCAAGCATTAATCAAACAGAGACCTACTTTCTTCTTGGGGAAGCTGACGTCCAGTTTCATGGAGGCACACTTGTTCAGCGTGTTGAGTCGACTGAAAGACAAAAGATACCATCACGGGTGAATCCCTCACTCTGAGAAAGAAAGAGAAAACCCTGATCCCTCACTCCTGTAACCTCTCTCTAGGCACAGGTATAGATTTCCAGAAACTCTCACTATCTGCATTGGCTGAGGGGGATACTGGTTGGCAGCCGTGGCTTCTAATCTCTTTCAAGACACTGCCATGAATGAATGAGGCTCCAGAAGAAAAAACAGAAGGATGATGGGAGCGAGAGAGTGCGCCTTCTCGTCCAGCTCCTCTTTGATCTAACCCTGCAGTGGCCTTTAAGGTTCTCATCTGACTGATCTTCACCCCTCAAGGGCTGCTCTCCTCCCCTTTTAACGCACACAGACACACGCACGCACCACTCGACTCTACCAGAGACTGCAGACCCTTCATTCCAGACACAAACAAGCTATAATTCCACCTATAAAACCCACAACTTGTTGTTTTTAACATCTTCCAACATGACGACACCACTGCTAATCAGCTGTCTGAACACCATTTTTTGATCAAGATTCTCTTATTAAACACAAGAACCCAGATGGGCACATAAATATGCGTAAATATCGCTTCTGCGGCGCCATTATCATTCCAGCAGACAGGGTCCTGAAGAGCAGCGTGTGTTTTCTCCAGCAGTAAAGCTGTCAGATCTCACTAACGCTATCATTAGAGCTTTGAGACAGAGAGAGAACCTGCCAGAAACCCTCAACGCCTCACAACCCAGACCCCGTTTGACTCAAACACTCACTCGGCCATCTGTTAGTGGCCCTCAGGGCTTCGAGAGGACCATCAGAGCCACTCCACGGGGGCTGTGTGTGGGATCAAAGTGCCAGGGAATGGGACAGACTTTATGGAGGACATGGGTCAGACAGAGGAGGAGCTGAGGAAGGGGTTGCCACTGGGCCAGCACCACCGAGCTTTCCCATACTGCCACATATAATAATGGGCTTGGCTCTGGGCAGGGGAATAGCATCCAAGCAATAGTGCAAACAATTATATAGCAAACAAGTGCAAATACTGAGATTACAAAATGATTATTTTCCAAGTAAATTCAGAAGACATTTAAAAAAATTGTTTAAAGAATAAAAAAAACAAGAATTGCAAATAATTTTGACAGTATTTCATTAAATTAGGTAACTTGAAAAAATATACAATTAAATACAATATTTAAATAAAATAATGTAGTGTATTAAAATAAAAAACAAATATACAATTAATAAAAAAACTATAAAATAAATGTAATAACTAAAATAAGAGATGCAATAAAAAAAAATGAAGCTGAAAATATAATGTACTAAACAAATATAAAAAAATGTACTAAACAAATTTCAACTGTAAAATAAAAAAATACAAATACAACTGATGCACATAAAATAAAACAAAATGTAAAAAAATGCAAACAATAAAAAATAAGCAAATACTCTGAAAACAAAACTAAACCAAATGAAACAGCAAACATAAGATAAATAAATAAACTAATTGTAAATTAAAAAAAGAACACAATTATTAACGTGTCTAAATGTCTAAATGAAAAAATTGAGCAATAAATGTTCAAAAATATATTTTTCTTAAAGATTTGAAAAATAAAGAAAGATGTATTCACTTTCTTTAAATAAACAATGCTGATTTGTCCTTGCTTCAAATAACATAAATATACAGATTACATTATTTACATATTTTACATCATTACAGACATTATTGAGTTATTTTCCAAATAAATTTATATAAATTTAAATAATAAAAACAATTTAAAAATAAGACAAAAAGAAAGACTTGCAGATAAACAATTGATGGTGCTAATTAATCAAATGTATTTAAAAATGCAATTTAATTCATTCAATATAATTTCAATAAAATAATGTAGTTTACTAAAATGTATAAACAAATACTATTGAACAAAATTAAATAAATATAATAATTAAAAAAGAAGATTCAATAAACAAATTAAACTAAAATATAAGGTACAAAACAACGATATAAAAAGCAATAAACAATGTATATTGTTTAAATATATAAATATAACTGCAATGGACTCGCGACCTGTCCAGGGTGTAGCCCCGCCTCTCGCCCAATGTGCGCTGGCAGAACCCCGTGACACCAAAAGGGGATACGTGGGTTGGAAAACTAATAAGTTAAAATATAAGACAGGTATAAGGAAATATATAAAAAAAGTAAATTAAACCAATTTAAAAATAAACAACTACAATAAAATAAAAATATTAATAAATACAATTATGACAACAAATACAAAAAAAAAACAAGTCAATACAGTATAAAAGTAAAAATGAATAAATACAATCTCAATATTCAATGCAAATTAAACTGCAAATATAAGATTAATAAAAAACTAAATAAAAAAAGATAAACTAAATAAATAATGGACACATAAATGTGAAAAATGCAGGTAAATTTTTTTTTGTTTATGTGTTAGAGGTTAATTTGCAGAATATAGTCAAAAAACAACAAGATCACAAAGCCTTCAATTTTACAGCTGTCCTTTAAAGTATCTTATATCAGACAGAATCTCAATCTAAAGATAATCTCTATATTCAAACACTCACCGGCAAAGAGGCTCCACGAGGTCTTTGTCCAGAAAATCATGGTCCCTCTTGACCCCGGATATTTCAATTGGAAACTGTGAGTCTGTAGATGGAGACAGAAAGCCGATGATTTTCTCTCCTGTTCAGTTGAAAACAGACCTTCACCCTTCACAGCACATTAGAATCAGATCAAACAAATGCAAATGAATTCTATAAATGGCTAGAAATCACTGCAACATGTCAAGTATAACACCAGATTCCTGTTGACGAGCACTAGTACTACATTATCTTTACATTTGCAGTTCACAGAAGAGAATCACTTTGTGTTTAACTCTCCATTGACAGCATGTTTTCTCAGAGGTTTCTGGGAGTTCTTGATTTCAGTCATAAAGGCAGGATGACCTCACCGAAACAGACAGAGCTTCTCCCACTTTGTGATTTTCTCATGAGAGCCAAGCTCGGATTTTACACGACAATAAATTTAGAATTGTTGACGTTCTCGGGATTATTGACGTAGTGCATCATCAAGGAGGAGTCAGGGGAACAGAGAAGAGTCTCCTCTCGACCCTTCTGCCGTCCCGGGCCGGAAGACTGAGGAAAAGGCCTGTGTTTTCCACTCAACTGATAATACAGCCTGTTTCCCATGACCTCCTCCTCCTCCCTTTGGATTGAAACTCTAGCCTGCAAAGGCTTGCTGTAACCCCAATACAACCAGAAATGATAAAGAGAAAATGTGCTGACAAACGAAGCACGCAGCTGTGTAAATGCTGCATTTATTCCATTTGAGCGATGAAATAAATCAAGAATATCCAGCAAACAATACTGGTTTAGCTTCTGTGTGGGAGAGGCGTGATCTTCAGCACTCTCTTTCTCTCTCATACACACATTCCTGATTTTGTACAGTCACTTAACCTCTCAGCCGCGGTCACACAGCAGGCGTTTGTTGCGGCTATCGAATCACAGAGCGCTTCTTTGACATCTGGGTGCATGTTTATAGATACTGATCTCATTTCTTACCCTCATAAAGTTGAGCATACTGTGGGAATCCTGCCGCCCTCAGCCAATCACACGCCTCCTTTGCCTCGATTTCTGAAATCAAACAATCGTACAGCTTTTAACACCTTGCATACCATCAGTTTCACCATGAAAAGTCATTTCTGAGAAAGAAAAAGACGCATATTGATAAATTAGCGATTAGCTTCGGAGAAAAGAATTCGGTCCTCCCAAGACCGTACTATATCTTTTCAGACTGGAACCACCAAAGTAACTGTTTACATGTTGTCAAGTTTTGTAGAAATGTTACCTTCGACCTGATCACATTGTTGGAGGCCAAATAAGGAATAATTACAGCACTCAGGATGACATTGTACATGGAAGGTCCTTTTAAAATTCGTCAAAAGTTCTGGAAGTGACCCGACTTTCCCAAAAAGAAAACTCCATGTTTTGTATGATGTTCTATATTATCATTGATTTGAATTTTGAAATTTAAAGCAAGCGTCACCCTCCACACTCCCTCGTGAAGCTAAATGACTACAAGGGGCTGGTCCCAAAAGAGAGCAGATCCCGAAGA
Organism: Danionella cerebrum; assembly: GCA_007224835.1. NCBI lineage: Eukaryota > Metazoa > Chordata > Actinopteri > Cypriniformes > Danionidae > Danionella > Danionella cerebrum. The sequence continues at coordinate 460,519 of SRMA01025787.1, forward strand.
GAAATCATGTTAAAATACCCAACTTTATAGATGAAAACGTCACACACTACTAAGGAGACAGATGACTACATTCTCTTTAGCTTCCAAACCTTTGGGTGACGTCACTGACACTAGATCCACAGTTTTATACAAGCTTTCTTTGCCTTTTCAAATGTATTTTAACAGAAACCATTGGATGCTAGCAAACGGCGAATGACATTTAATGGTACACCCGTGTTAATATTGATCGTCAACAAGACAAATAGCCAAAAACATAAACATGGAGGGAGAGAAGGACTCTTCAGCCCATGTTCATTTAGACAAGAAGGTACAACAGCCGCTGTACATCTTGAGGAGGCTTGGTATGTCACCAGAGATCCTCAACAGCTTGTACAGATGCTGTATCACTGTGTGGCAACATGACAAAAATCTCCAGAGAGATACCACTGCAGACTTCCACATCCAAATGTGACTTTTTAAACTCAAAGGTACAGGAGTCTGAAATGCAGAACATCTAGACTCAGGATACCCTAAGTCATAAGTGTCGATCACTAATACTGTTTGTATAACGCTGACCTATAGAACTTATTTGGATTTTTTTGGTCTGCATTGTCTGCTAATGTCATTATAGTTGTATGGAGCGCAAAAGAAGATCTTTATTGTGAAGAGAAACTGACTGAAACTGTTCATTAAAAGTGACATCTGATTTTAGGCATGACTTTGTGTGGTATGGCTTCCCAGTAAACATTTAGACGTGATTCCCACACGTGCAGTTATAGGGATCCATATGACGTATTTAATGTCTTTTGGAGGTGAATTCCAGGTGTCGCCACATACCATTTCTAAGCTTTATTGGATAGTTTCTGGATTTTTGCTTTAAAAATGAAATGTTTATCCCTTTTATTATTGTCAGCATCTATAAAACATGCTTAATATGCATATATTTTGCCTTTATGCTAATTATATGATGAGACGTCTATTAGGACTTCCCCAGTATTGAGCTTGTTTGGATTTGTCCACCACATTAATACGCCATAGTGCTCCCCAAACCCCTCTAAACTATTTGGTGTGTTAGATATTTTGAAGCAGGCACACTTTCTAGGTGGCTGGGAAGAAATGTAGCCAAACAAATGGAATAATCTATTAGAAGCAACATGTGTTTGTTTAGTGAATCACTATCACACACTCACACATGGAAACAATCAGAGAAAGACAAGACTGGACCCTTGTACAGAGTCTGGGCTCTATTATCATAAAACAGAGCTCACAGAGCGTTGCAGTCAAGCATGTCGTCACAGGCAGGAAAAGCCCTCAGTGTCACCACTGCGTTTGTAGAGATTTACTGAGAGAAGAAAGTTTAAACTCGCAATCATCAAATCTCGCAAAACAGAAAAGATATAACGTTCCCATGGATCAAAACAAAAATCATGAATTTCAACCCGAGGGAAAGCCTTGAAATGTACGTCTCTTAGGATAAAAGTGTCAGCCCAATACATAAACGCAACTAGACGGCTAAAGATTGCACACAAACTTTGATGTTGCCAAAATGGTTGCTATGGATGGGTCAGTGGCTTAGTATATTGTTCCTATTGTCACCATAAGTTATATAAACCAACCCTACGGTCTTTTCAAAGCTAAGGTTTGCAAAGGTAAGCAGTTGAAGTCATCAGTAATGTCATAAAAATATGTAATTTGTTACTATGATTAGCGTAAACAAATCCCCATGTCTCTATGTTTGAACTCCATGATGTTTGCATTTCGTTTCCCATTTATTTTCTATGACCAAATTAAGTCAATCGTAAATATGTTCTTAGTAAACAAATAATACCTATTTTTAATCTGTGTTATGTAGAGACAAACTACAAAACGTTTTTTATCAAAACATGTTTCTCTCGGCATTCACAGAAACACACTACCGTCGATGAGCAACCCGCTGACATGGAATCACATAGGGACCGTCTGCAAATGACCAGATCCAAAAATATGTTTTACCCAGAATATGCTTCATGACTTCATTCTAAATTCATCTATTACAACCAAAATAAAGCAACACCCCACTCCTCACCTGCATATTGTACTACACGACTCAGTTTCAATAGAAAATGTAAATATTTATTAGAGCATCATTTTTATTCTTGATTATTTGGATCAAAGCTCAATTGCTCCCATAAAAATCACTCTATTACCATCAAATTCAGGTCACACACAACTGTTCTAATGCTTATCTACTACAACACTCATTTTGTCAAAATTGAGACAAAAGCTAAAGCTAAGCTAATCAGCGTATTACGTCCGGTTTTTAGCCCTTGCTTAAGGTTATGGTCACCAAAATGAGTGAAGGAGCTGGACCAAGTAAATCATTAAGTCCTTCATGAAAACCATTAAGTCCAAATAGCGTTCCACAATGACTGATGAACTTTTGGAAGTGTGAGGCTGAAGTGTGTCAGCAGCTACTGTCCGGACTGTGCATCCCAGGCTGATTCAATTCAGTGCAAGACATCAAATTAAACTCACGTTATTACAAAAAACGTAAATAATTAATTATTATGTGTGTTTTGTCAATTCTCAATAAAGTAATTGTATAAAAAAAAATTGTTTGTTGATTTATGATTTACATTTTTGTAGCGGGTAAATCACTTTGACTTGGTCATTTTAAAAGTAGCTTGCAATCTGAAAAAGTGTGAGCACCCCTGGTCTAGAGTCTTGGCACAGATTGATAACCTCCACAAGTGTGGTCAGTTTGAAGCTCCTATGAGGTTCTCAGTTTGAGTTTTACAAAGTTTCCAGCATTCTCAGTGATTTCCCCATTTATTCGTACCAGTCTGAAAAAATATAGCAACCAGAGTCAGACCAGTTTGGATGTCTTGCCAAAGTTTAGTGGCTGTAGCCTGAGTGAAGCAAAAGATGAATAACATTATGTTGGGTTTTACAATAAAAATTACTGACACAAAAACAATCACTTTTATTTATACAATCACAATTCCCCAACCTCAACTTGTAGCTTGCCCTAAAAGTACCAAATCAGTAGCAACAGTGACTTCTAATGAAGTCCTCATCTGAGGGCCAACCACTGGGCATGTTTTGTACAACATAAAAGAGACTCTTGACACTTCTAAAGCTCAGAGGGGATTCTGGGTAGGCCTCAGCCCCGTGCCTGAGGCGTGGGAATAAAGAAATGCTGTGAAGTCGCGAGTTTAATTAACACGCATCACTAATATCAACAGATCCCTGCCAACATCCCCAAAATAAAAAATCTGACCCAACAAAAAAGAAGCTCATAACATTAAACCGTAGCTGAACCTGGAGCCCCCGCACACCCCCGAAAGTAAGAAGAACACACCTCTGCACAGTGTTCCGCTGCTATGGCACCTAATCTCTTGTGCCCTTGGCATTTCTGATCACTTCGACATGACAACAGGCCAAGTGCCGTCAAAGACAGAAGCCACGCAGAGCTCAGGTGCCACGGGGCGCAGGGTACAATCAAAGACATTCTTGATTTGATTGAGCATGCAAGACCTCTGATTACAGAGCAACACACAGGTCCAGTGTCCAGAAAACCACATCGCTCTGGAGCAACTCTGGGATTTACATAAGAAGCAAGGCTTTTTTTAATCAGATCTGTGTAGAATGCTGAGTTATGATTCCTCTATTTCCCCTATTGTAATTGCTCAGAGTGGTATTGTTTTGCGGCTCTTCAGGGTCAAAATATGCTAATAAAGTCAGCAAATTTCACCATATCTAATGACAATTTATGTCTGATTAGGGTTCGAAAAGTAACACCTAAAACGTTTCAGCTTATAGCAACAGTAAGCAAATGAAATTCAACGCAGATGTAGGGTACCAAAACTTAAATCTAAGTATTATGAATTGCGTATCCAAACTCAACAGGAAGTTAGGTTAAAGTTGCAAAAGCTTTCAAAAAGGGGGCATTTTCTCATGTCATACTTTAATAAACTCAGAGAAATTGCAGCCATTCATTCCCAAAATTCCTTGTCTCAAGTCATATGGGTTGGTAAATTGTGAAGCGTTATTGACTTGCACAGTAGCCATCGGAAGTCTACATTTCGCAAAAAAAGGAAGTTGTCAATGTCTTGCGAAGTGTGTTAAGAGTCCATGATCTGTATAGCAGTGTCAGTTATAGTGCCACCTAGTGGCAGCATGGTATATGTAAGCGATCAAGACCTGCAAAAACGTCTATTGGAGCGAGTTTGCAAAACAAACAGCAATTGCAAAACAAAGTCAACTATTTTGAAACACCTCATACTTTAATAAACTCCTCCTAGAGGTTGCATCTGTTCTTCAAAACTCTACCAGAACTGGCATATGGGATGTTACATTTCAAAGCTTCTTTGACTTTGTTAAATTATCTGCGCATTGAGGTAGTTATAACCCAGCCATAGAATGACTGATCGGCCCCTAATTTGCCCATTGTGTTAACAGACCATGTCTGAACACATCTACAATGTACGATTTTGGTTATAGCACCACTAGGTGGCCACAGGAAAAACATTTAATTTAAACATTCATTTAATTTAAACATTCATTTAACGTTGTATTTGGCAACATTGATTTGGTACTTCTGTTTTTCAAATGTGATAAGAATATTGGCCAAAACAGTAACCGAAAACTATTCTGACTCAATCCTAGCACCACTGGGGGACCATGACATGATTTGCTTGAATCCTAAATAGAGATGTGATGTGTCACGATCACTAACTTTAAACAGAAAAAGGCAGAGAACATGTGCTGCTACCTTCAAGACTCCATCAATCTTGCAGACACACAGCTGGAGATCCAACCTTTTCAGAGGCACTTTTCCAAAACTAGTGTCTTTCCATTGGAATTAACCAACCCAAAGCTGCCCCTCCATCACAATTGTGTACCCCTAAAGCTCTGCTGAACTTGTCGAAGTGGATGGGTTACAGCGACAGAAGACTACACGGGTGCTACTCCTGTAGCTAAGAACAGGAAACTGAGGCTACAATTTGCAGAGTATCCCCAAAGTTTCCCAAAACACATTTGGAAAAATGTTGCCTGGCCTGGTTGCTCTGGATTTCTCCAGCGACATTCAGATAGAAGGGTACAAATTTGGCGACAATAAAATGAAAGCATGGATCCGTCGTGCCTCGTCTCAACAGTTCAGGCTAGAGGCTGGGGACCAAACCAGCCACTTACTGATAACCATCTCCTCCTCCATTTAGGCAACAACTGCCTAAAGTTGAGCTAATTGTTCTTGAATTATCATTTTTGGTCTCACTTTTAACTCTCGGCCCACCAAGGAAGAAATGTAATCCTTTCTAAGCTTTTTAATGCACACTCTCCCACAAACATCCCCCAGTCTCCTCTTCATCTACCACAAACACAAATGCCTCCAGAGGGATTTCTCGACAGTTCCTGTATTGCTCATCAGTGCATTGAGTTAATACATACAATGTTCAAACACACAAATAGTTCTGGAGCAGTGCCATTTTCCCACACATGCTAAAGTGATTGCACATCCATCTACTGGGATCAGAAGGAAGTTCCTTGTTTAGCTAAACATGACTCTGAAATTCCTCCTTCATGGCCCATGTTTCTCCATACCATTTCACAGAAAACAGATACATCTGCTTAAACCCCAGATTACACTCAAGGGAACACACCCAGGGCATTTATGAAACAGAAAGTTGCCAAAAAGAGAAAACTCCAACAATTTTCTTTAAACACATAAAGAGTTAAATGAGATGAGCACATTGAACTTTAAATTAGATTTCTGTACCTCTATTCATCGGCTGCCAGCTGTGGTTAGGAGTGTGAGCTTACATCCATCAGAGAGCTACCCGTTCCAAAGCCGCCCGTTGCACTCTTTACTAAGTTCTCTGCACTTCTGCTCTTGACTGTACGTCTAATGGGACTATTGCTCTTACCCCACCCCTCTGCTTGCCCGAACAGCTGGGGTATGTACACCCCCCACACACACACTCACCCCACCCAATATGTGAGAAAATGAGCAAATGCTGCTACCTTCAGGACTCTATCAATCTTGCAGACACACAGCTGGAGATGCAACCTTTTCAAAAGCTCCTCAGACTAAAAAACCAATATCGGTCCGTACACATTTAATTCACGTCGATATGCAATTCAACTGTGTAAAAAAAAACTATTTGTATATATTGGATTCCTCGATCAGAAATGGTGTTTCTCCCCTACACTCAAGCGCCGCTGACTCAGTAACACAAGATAACAGAGAAACAACAGGTTATCAACAGATAAACAATGACGACATACAATTTAAACGAGCTACTTTTAGTAAGGTTATGAAATTCAGTTGACGGCGCTGAAACACTCTCTTCTCCACATCATGGAAACCCATTCTTCTAACGGCTGACTGGCTACAAGCTTGTTTGGGCTGCCCAATCCAAATTGGTTTACATACCATTTTTGATAACAATTCTACTACTACTACTAATAATAATAATAATAATAACAATGACACAAATGTCTTCCGGTTGGCTGCACTTTTCCAGCAGCAGGTTGTGACCACAGCATACTTAAGCACATGATTGCCTACTCAAAATAGCCATGTTTCTGCAATATCGCTAAAATATTTGTGAATAAAGCACAGTTTCCATCCAATGATTCAAAGAGAACAAAATTTCCACTTTCTCAAACTAGCTCCAAATATCAAAAGAAACATGGAAGTCGCTCCATTGGGAGAATACAATATACAATAACTTAATTGCATTTAAGAACACGTTGACTAAATGCAATAAGCGCGGTCATGTCTTCTCATGAACAACGCTCTTTGGGAAAGCAACTGATTAAGAGGTTCTCGCGTTTGATGTGTATATAATGGTGTGTTTCATTTGGGTAGGAAACAATCGCCTTTTCTTATCGTTAATTCTGACTCAAAAATGCAAAGTGGCTTCAAAATGAGAACGTGTATGAACAGCCTGGAACTTTTTCATAGCCATATGGAAGAGGTCCCTAAATCAGGGGAATTCAGGAAACACTTTAAGCAATGCTGAGTGGAAAGAAAAGCCTGAAAACATTCAGTTAATTGGCCGTTCTGGAGCTCACTGATTGGCCAGAAAGGATGCTTCATTACACAACATGCTTTTTTAACCTGCTTTACACTGCCCTTTGAAGAACAGTGTGGATTAGGCTCTTTTTGAGCTACTTTCCCTAATGTATATCCATTTCTCTGTTTCTTTCTTTACAAGTTGGCACCGCAGATGGCTGCCTCGGTCTGTCACCAAAGCAAATTCCTTGTATGTGCAAAACTACTTGATAATAAAGCTCATTCTGATTCTGAAAAACCTACATTCAATTAGTTAGTATTGCTTTTAAGAGGACAAACCAGGAGGTGCAGATCTTGCATTCTCTGATCGCAGAAGGACACATCCAGAGGGAGCTCAATGCTATGACAACAAATGAAAATAATTCCCCATAGCGAGTGATGCGTCTTGAGTAACCCGTCTAATCGAAGCCCACTCAGGAAGTCGGTGGACAGCGGTAAACTAGAGCTAAGCCATACCGAGCCAAGTCGTACCATAACTAAAACCCGGTGGAAAAAAACACCTGCTCTCATTAGGCAGACAGGGTATGAACATGCAAATTTTGACCAATCAGAGAGTGGAGCTTTTAGGGCAAGCTACCACCCTCTCAAACCGATCACACACAAAAACCAAGCAGGAAATACCATGCAACAAATTTCTTCTTGACAAACACGGCTACATTCACATTCTGTGGGCAGAGTACTCCTCTCCCTGCCTGCGTATACATGTTAGGATACGATGATATCAAAACTATTTTAAAACCATTTACAGCTCTATTTTCAAACACAGCGGTGCCGTGAACAAAAGAATAACAGGAGACAGAGAGACCGCCGTGTGTTTGTGTGCGAGTGAGTGATAGCAGAGGGTCAAGTGTGGGCTAAGTGGCACAGGAGTCCTCACACATTCCCCTCTAGGAAGATGAGGCTGCACGTGTGAAACTCTGTCTGTGTTTGTGAGACTGTGTGATGGGAAAAGAGACAGAAGCGGCAGAGAGAGGAATGCAGGAAATCTGTGGCATGAACAAATGGGGAGATCTGCCTTTCTAGAGTGTTTCACAAAAAAAACGAGTGTGATCGATCCGACACTTGGGTACAACAGGGAAATACAGTGGTAAATTCAAATATGCTAATGCATTAAAGCGGCCATTATAATCATGTATTAATGATAAGACGACGGCAGAGCTCTTTTAATCTGTGGCAAGATAATATATGAAAATTCATAACTAATGGGAATCTAATTCCAAAGGCTATATGGATGAACATGTGTCTTTTAACCAAATGAGGGCAACAAAGAGCACAGGCGGTATTTGAGGAATTGGAAACTTCTTAGTATTTTATTGGTATGTTTCTCCATTTCCAGAACTACTTGCACAATGTACCGTATATAATGTATCTGAAGATTTTAGTTTACGCACCCCTTTCATACACTCTTTGTAATATACGCATATTACAAGTTGATATTTGTATTTTGCTTCGGACAAAAAAAAATGCATCTCCAAACTTTGTAATGCTGTAACTCAAACTAAGAAACCCATAGAAACATCAAACTGACCACATTCGTGAAAGTTATCAATGTCCAATACCAGACCCGCCACTGGTAATCTAGAATAATCTAGAAGGGATTTTATATGATTTAAATGGTCATTGAAATCATAGAAATTACTTCCTAGCAACCAAAGCATTTCATATTGACGTCATAGTTGATTTATTTCACTCATAGTGACATGGGGGACATTATATGATGTCACTAACCCCTCCATAGCAACCAGAATGATTCACATAGCAACCAATATGCCTATCACTATCTCAGCTTAGGGAAGTCATACAGGCATGGGGGTTGTTTTATTTTACATTAAGAACACTTAAAAATGTTTATGTAGACATTTAGTTATATATTATTCTTCCTCTTTTATGTATATTTTGTATACTGTTTATATAGAAAAATATGTATTTATTTATTTTGTTATAAAAACTTGGAAATGCTCTGGAAATGGAACTTCTGATTAGATGCTAACTGCATTTCGTTATCTTGTACCCACACGTTTTGCCTATTTCCGGTCTTACAATTTCAAAAGCATTTTTCAAACATTCACTTTCAAAAACATAGCTGTTTCTCTAAATTCATGTATATTGTAATGGCAAACATTTAAATGGTGTAAACATTTTCAAATCCATGACTTAAATGACTGCAGGGGGGTTTTCTTCAGTCGGCTAGAGAATGATTACAGTCCATCATCATCATTCGACATGGTTTGTACTAATAGTGATGATCGCACCCATGAAGTCGAGGAGGCAGTTAGAAAAGTTACAGCACAGTATTGGATTGCAGAGGTTTGCTGGCTCAAATGAGGATATTCGATTTAACACGAGGTAAGTTTGCAACAGCTAACCTTGATCATGCTGACCCGATAACTTTGCACATCTGTCGTACCCATATTTAAAGAAAGGAAATAAATTGTGTTACGTTGGCTGTTAGACGCTAAGCTAACAGTTGCGGTGTAGTAAACATCGGACTATTTTTACTGCCATAACTATGTCTCTATGAAGTGGTTACAGCTTAAATGACATACTTCATTCAAAATAACTTTAGGAAAGTCCTGAAAATAGAGTGTTGAACGTCGTCATTGCTAGCCAGAAATAACATATTGCGTAGAATACGGAAGTAGTTGTGCAAGTGGAAGCAGTTTTTATCTTTTTAACACACCAAAGATTGAACATTTAAAAAAAGCAACATTTTTAGACACGCTAGTCTACAAGTTTGAAAACATTTACCCTAAAAAACACATTTTCTGATGATCTAACAGTGTTTAGGCGTCTTTCATTACAGAGTATGTTTAAAAGAAGTTGTAAAATCTTCTTTGAAATTCAACTGCAAACCAAGCATACCAAAACAATTAGCCAGCGTTGATTGGCCATAGAGAATGATGGCACTCATTCTTAGGATAATGCAGAGCCTCATTGTTATGATTAGCTTTTTTGACACCCGTTTATTTTTCCTGGATTAAGGTCTAAAGTGAACCTCTGAATCATCCTCCTGTCTATCTGAAAGCCTCAGAGAAACAACATGCATGCCACAGCAGCTACTGAAATGACATGCACACATTCACCATCCAGGAATCTGCAATCTTCACCTAGTGTGAGATTAAATGTGAAGAAGACATATTCATCCCCTTTATTTGGATGGTTTATTTCATTAAATGTTCTGTCAGGTCTCCTTATAAAGGCATGCATGGCGTCAGGAATCTCAGCGGTATGCTGTATGTGGGTGAGACACATGTAACTATAAAAAAGACGTTGTCGGCCCCTCAGGCGCTTTAGCCTTTCAGTGGCCCATTTTTTGCACCACGCGCTATAACATTATTTGCGAGATGTCTTTGAGCAACAACTGTCAACATTTCAGGACACAATGGGCAAATTAAGTAATTAAAAACCACAAAATGTCGCTATGAATAATATTCGATTATATTCGTATCACAAATTTGTGAAAGTGATAAGTACCTTATACATGTTAAATGCTGTATTTCCTGTGGCCACCTGGTGGTGCTCTAAACTGTTACTGAAGGTATCTAAATAAAATTTTGATCCCAATTGGACATTGTATGGCAAAGTTACAAAATAATAAAAAAAAAGCTTTGCAATTTAACAAAATCAAAAAAAGCTTTGCAATGTAACATCCCATATACCTTAAGATGAAACCAGTTTGGTTTGGAGGTGAATCAAAGTTTTCCAAATTTTAAAAATGAACTTCATATGCAGTCTGAAATGGCAGTAGAAGGAAGTTAAAATATAGCATATTCCATGTTGCCACTAGGTGGTGCTAAATAACACTGTGGGCTGCTTCATAGAGAAGGCAATTTTTTGGACAAAACCGTTTACAATTTAAGATCGCCTTAAGACTGAAGGAGTTTGGAGAAAAACAGATAAAATCTCTATGAGTTCATTAAAGTGACACAAGTGAAATCTGGTGATTTTTTTTAGCACGTTTAGGTCCTCAAAAAGAAATCTGGTGATTTTTTAAGCACGTT
>SRMA01025787.1:473529-585451 GCA_007224835.1 Danionella cerebrum
AAAAGAAATCTGGTGATTTTTTAAGCACGTTTAGGTCCTCAAAAGAAATCTGGTGATTTTTTAAGCACATTTAGGTCCTCAAAAAGAAATCTGGTGATTTTTTTAAGCACGTTTAGGTCCTCAAAAAGAAATCTGGTGATTTTTTTTAGCACGTTTAGGTCCTCAAAAAGAAATCTGGTGATTTTTAAGCACGTTTAGGTCATCATGCTCATGAAATATATCCAAATGAGACATGAATCCACTGCCATCTCGGTTCCACAGGGACAAAATCTTTTGAAAATGAATCAATGTTCACAATGTGAAGATGCAGTACATTTGTTAATGCGCACCCATTTTATTCAAAAGCTCTGTCTCACCCCTCCAGACCTCCTCAAGCCCAATGACAAAATAACTGCCATGCAATCCACACATTCCTTCTGCTAGACTCCAAAGCCTCCACTCAGCACGCTCTTAAAGACCTCTAATGCTTTTCACTGACAGAGCAAGTGTAACATCTGTAGTACTATTCTAATAATCACATTTCTGCATTCATATCTGCTATAAATACAGATATTGTGAGGACAAAGGTCTAGCTAGAATGTTCTGTACTATAGTGGTGATAATACCACATTTATTTGCAACAAACGCTTGAAGCATAAGAGGGTTATTCATAAAAAAAATGTGTGTTTGGATACAGAATGCCAGTACTCTGATACCAGAACAACAAAGGTTTGTTACATCAAGAAATGCTGTATTATAGTCTATAATAGCATTTGAAACAAGAAGATCGGCTTTACACGTCAAAGTGCCTCATGATGTTTACATACCGGTAATTATTATGCAATGGTCAGTTTGAATATGGGATTCTACAACGGCTCAAGTAGAGTGGTTCATCTTTTGCATCATTTTAGTAACCAGATCAACACAGTTGAAGACTAGACGGCAACATTAAACCTCTCCAGATTTGCTGAACTAGGATTATTGCATTAGTTTTGCATTTGACTGACAATACGATTCTTTAAATACGGAAAAAATGTTGTGGAAAACTGTTGATGGTCTCTCCTCTTAAAGCTGGACTAGAAAAACATGCAATCACTGCCACACAGTGTCACGACTAAGACTTTGAGTTCTGTCTCGAATGATATCTGAACATAAACAAGCAGAAATTTGAGCCCAAATATACATTAATCCTTCCCTTTTTGAGCTCACATGAAAAGTAGTTATTTACATACTTTGAATTGAAGAACATCATACTCAGGTCTTATCTCGGATTCACACTGACATCTGTCAATTGGAATGTCAAATTTGGGCTTCATGTGCCAAAATTGTGAACCCAGTTGTGAACTGAGACAGAAACAGCTGTGTAGGAGGCTTTAACAGGGAAGAAAAAAGCTCTTGTAGCAAGGCGTGAAAGACAGTTTCATTGTGGAACTGTTGAGCACAGCAACAAGAATCAAGGCAGTTACACAGAGTCAACAAGGTCTCTCCCAGACAAAGCTTTCAAAACAGACAGGGGTTTCAAGAAGAATACGATTAGTAAGTCCAGGATTTATGGTGTAATTTGGAAATACAGACAGATACTTTATCCATCATAGGCCTAAGATTCTTTTCCTAATTAATTCTGCAGCGGGACAATGATCGTACACATAATACCAACGACATTAACTCTTAGAAGTCCCTACACAGACCGGCTGTTATGAATTAAGTAGGAATGACACAACACACCTATTGTTTAATTTTGATGTAAAATATAATGTGCAGCCAAGTTTCAAAAAGGTTATTAGTTTTGATATTTTGGGTTTTAAATGAACATTACAAGAGTCACATCATTAAATCAAATTAAAATGAGATAAAAAGGATGGTCTTTCAGTTTTGTTTGAAAAACCCCAAACTGGAGCCATCTAGTGGTGAAAATAAGGGATAACCCTGGAAGTACAAGACCTGTGATATGGCTTGGGTTTTTATGAATTCTGAAAAAGCACAATGGCACAAAAACTGCTTGGAACAGTGTATATATAAGGTTTAGAAGAGGTTTTCTTGTTTTCTTTTTTTTTATTCAATTTTCGCATTGTTTTGACTTATTTGAGGGAGATTTCTTTTGTCTCAACAGTTTTTTGTTCTGTTATAAAACATAAAAACTGTTGTTATAAAAATGGTAAATTGTTGACAATTTAGCAGTTGAAAAATGGCTAAATTTACTACTTGGAATTGTACTTTTTGAACAATTTCAGGATTGTGGAATTATAATTAGAGCACATTTTAAAGTAGTACAAAATGCTTAAAAAGGCCCGGGACTTCTAAGAGTAAAGTATCTTTAACAAAAAGAACACAAGCAATGATCTCAACATTATCAGGTGTGTTTGGAATGATATGAAGAGACACTTATTTGCTTAGTGACAATCTCATTTTTACCACTTTCATGAAGAAAGTATAACAATAAAACATGTAGAGATCTTTTTTGAAAGCCACAAATACCAGAGCAGACAAGTCCGAACTGTTCCCCAGAGCACCTCTTGCATACCTTTGGATATCTTCTTCAGCAGCTGTTGTCTAGCGATGATTCGAGCCAGGCGCAGCCCAGATCTCCTGTGGTAGCTGTCCAGCCTGAGGTAAATATCTTGAGTCTCTGGAGTCATGCTTCCCAAGCACTCACTGTCCAAGGCTCCATCTGAGAAATCAGTCAACCCTGGGTCCATCTCAGCATTGTCCACAGCTACATAGACCCTCACGATTGCTTTCCTTGAACTAGCCATCTAGTCACTCCCTGAACACTTTTCTCAAGCTAAAAACTCTGGAGCACATGTAGAGATTTGGTGAAATACTCAGTAAAAACAGAAACAAACACACCTAGGCATGAGGATATGATGGATACTTTCACTTGCACCACCCATTAAATGATCATATGACCACAAGGACAGCCAATAGGATTCGGAGGCTAGGTTTTAGTATGCAGCCAACTGAACTCCAGCCAAATAATCCTGCTTCAGGGGGATTTTAGAGTCCAGCAAAGTCTGTGTATGTGTGCATGCCGGGATTTATCTGCTAAAGAAAAGGGAAATGAATGGTGCACCTGGGGGTCAGACATACCAGAAAACATACGCAGTTGAAACAAATCTAATTAAGTCATCTTGATGTGGGAACAAGAAACAGGCTACAGCTGTCTGAAATAATGGTGAAATCCCTAGAGAGATACCGGCACATCTTTCCACAGAACATCTGACTTGTTTCTGGTTGATATACCGCACGGTTTGGTTTGTACAGCTCTAGCAATAACAGGGTTGTAAGTTTATGCATTCTACAAATTCAGCCAATGGAAGATTATTTGGCTTTATGATCCAAAAAGGTCGTTATAATGAAAGTCAATGGGGAACGAACAATACATGAGGGAAACGAAGAAGAAAAACTGAAATCCACCAATGCCCATGTTGTTACTAGTGTTTGTCCACGACGGTGATAAAAGGTATCGCCACAATAATTTTTCATATTGAAAATAAGTCTCTTTTTTTTTAAAAAATTAGTGACATCCTGTAGTATCTTGGTAATTAAAGTGTAAAAATACAGAATTTTGCTTGAAAATGTGGTAGTTTTCATTAGAAGTAAGGTAGATAAAGACTTAAAAAAAAAAAAAAAACAATAATAATAATCTGATAGATTTTTACAGCAGTTCAATAACACAAAAGAGTAGTGAACACGCCCAGAGTGTATTTGAAAAATCCCCACAATATGTAAAATTAAGATTTGTCACCAAAAATCCTTGAATTTGCTGAAAAAGTTGATGCAAAATCTACTAAAAACAAGCCACTAAAACAAACGCCATTTCTGTTTAAACTAACAAAAATATATTGATAAAAAAAAATTATAAAAATAATAAAGTAATTTTAAATAAACTGCATTCTTTGTTGATTTCATTTTCAGTTTCGGATCTCAGAATTTTCATTAGGCTCTCAACATCTTCGCTTTCTACTTTTCATTTGACATTTTGTCAGAAATTTTCACTGGGGGCGGGGACAACAGTGGTTCACCCTCATTGGCTAGTACGATTTTGATTGGCAGCTCAATAACCGGATGTTCAAGTATTTTTGCACCAGTAATTTTAAAGACTGCATATTTGTGAATAATCTTTCAGCAGTTGCACGCAGTCCTACAATAAGAGAAAAAAAAAACATATCCAAGTTATAAAACCCTTCAGCCAGTATTTTATTACTAATTCATGTAAACGTGGTTACGTTTGAATATTCTACTGTACATTTTTGCAATTTCCTACATAAATATTTCTTTGAAACTTTATTTATGAAATTGTCAAACAAAAATATATGTCGTTAGAACACAAAGCTCGTTTTCAGCCTTGGATTTCACTTTTTCGATTTCAGGGACAAAAAGTATAGAAAGGACTTAGAGATGGTTGTGTACCGCCATTGTTTTATTGTTTAATATATTTATTTTTATTGTTCATTGTTTAATTGTTTTATTCTGCCAGCAAGCTTCTGATTCACAAAAGCACGATGTTCTGAGCCCGTGTGTGACGTCGTCCTGAGTTTAGTTTGTACTTTGGAGCAAAACAATCAGGACAAAATGAAAACAATGCTATCTGAACAGCCAGAAAACTAATTCTGAGTCAGTTTGATAGAAGCGCAAGAACTAACAGTGCATGGAAAGTTATATAAAGGTAATCAGTGCTCGCTAAATTAGTCATGGGATTATGTCAAAATGCTTTAACATATGCATTACACGCTAATAAACCATAGATATTAAACACAAATTATTGTAAAAAGCAAATCGACCAACAAATGTTTCCTTCACACTTTGCTATCAAGCAAAACAAAAATTGGCAGGAGGCACCAGCAGACCCCCATGATCCCGAAAGGTTCCTGGGGTATCTCAGAATTGGTTTGATTGACTCTTTCTCTGTGTATTCGAGTCTGAACAGTAAAATGAGGTTCAGATCCAGAGACAATCCCCTCCATTGCCTTCAGAATAAAGGCTGAAAGAACCATCAATAATGTAATTCGTAGACTACAACTCCTTTTATTTATTAGATCAACCATTAAGTACAATTAAAGTTTACCAACACCAAACTGTTTCATTCTCCATTCAACACTTCCGTCAGATCTATTCTGGCAATACCAAGTCATTCCTGGCGATGAGACAACTCTTGAGATTATCCT
Organism: Danionella cerebrum; assembly: GCA_007224835.1. Taxonomy (NCBI): domain Eukaryota; kingdom Metazoa; phylum Chordata; class Actinopteri; order Cypriniformes; family Danionidae; genus Danionella; species Danionella cerebrum. Next base: position 478,674 of record SRMA01025787.1, read on the forward strand.
GGGTCTTCCCCACTGCTCTCTCTCTCCTTTAAAAGATCTAGTTTGTAAGTAGACTCTGCTAGAAGAGCAACAGTAACCGAAGTGGGAAGTGGTTGACACTAAGAATTCAAATAATGCAGTGGAAGTGTCTCTAAGGAGAACCTGACACTGACTGCCACCTGCTGGTCATGACTATTTCCTATAGATTCAGTTCAACTGAGGACTTCCACCAGCAAAATTCAGTCCGGACAGAGGAACTTACATCTAGACTTTACCGAAACATGAACTTGAGCCATGAAAACAAACTTGTGTCAGGAAGGCCATTCACCAAAGAGCTAAATTCAGAGCAGGTCATCTAGAGGTGAGTTAGTCTATATCAGGGAGGACATTGCTTACAGTAATCCCTCATGTTTTATCAGTAACAAGAGTCCAGCGGCTTAAAACCCACTACACAGCTTCAAGAGACTGTGTGCTCATGTATCTTTCTACGCTTTGTTTACCTTTAATTGAGGAAGAAAAGATCAGAGTGCAGCTGCAGAAAAGGATTCGTATAGGGTTTAAAATTTAAATAACATGAAAAAGAAAGAGAATCTCCTTTTGGTTTGGTTACTGGTAACTTCCTCAACAAAGGATAATAAAAACTGGACCGTTTGTGTACTACTAACGGATTGTTTCTGATTACAAGAGCCTTACAGTATCGACAGTAGCTGTTTGTAACACCATAGCACCAAAAGTATTCACTCATTAGAGTTACATTACAAAAGTAGAGTAAAGGTAACTGTAAATGGCTAAATGTTGCCTTGTAAAAGTGGCATTTAAAGTGGCATGCTCCTAATGTCTCTAAGAGTAACCTAAACCAACCCCCATGTCTCCATGACTTTCCTAAGCTGAGACAGATATGGCAAATTGGTTGCTAAGATAAACAGTATGGTTGCTATGGAAGGCTCAGTGACATCATATAACATTCCCCATGTCACTTTCAGTGAAATAAACCAACTGCCACTCCACTATGATTTCCTTAAGCTGAGATAGAGATAAGCTAAATTGGTTGCTATGGTAAACAGTCTGGTTACTATGGAGGGGGTCAGAGACATTGCATAATGTTCCTAATGTCACTGTGATTTGTATAAACCAACCGTATATCTCTATCATTCACCAAAGTTGAAACAGATTTCAGAAAATTTGGGTAAACAGTTTGGTTGCTAGGGAGTGTGAGCTCCGCCTCTGGTCTGACTCGCACACACCCCACTCACACGCAGCCTGTAATATGCTTATTTTTTAATTGTAAACAAGAATTTGAGAATGTGATCGTTGGCACCGCAAATGATCTTTTTCATGTCGTGATCATGGTGGTAACTCAAAGTCCCGCCTAGTTTTTTTTTGGGAGAAAAAAAACAAAAAAAAACTGAATTTTTCATTGAACCTTTTCCCATAGACTTGTACTGGCCAGAAATCATACTGCAGACAGCACCATGGGGGTGATTGCAGCAGCTTGGCTGAAGCCACTAAATCACCAACCTTTATTGCGAATTAGATTAGACTGCAATGGTGCCAGGCATTACCCAACATCCACACCAGACGATGTACATACAGAACCATGAGCTTTGTGTACCGTTGCATCCCTAGCATTTCCACAGGCCAAACTTGCATTCACTTTTTGCCACTCACTCCATGACTTCCTGGTACCTTGACATGTGCACACCCTCTACTACCAGCAGGGCTACAATTATTAACCTACAAACATCATCAACAAAAAGACCAGCGTTTCAACTATAACTTGTTTTACACTCAGCTTAAGGAGGAAGAATGTATGTGAAAGCCAGATGTGGGGCGGCAAGTGGTGGAGTTGGTCGTCCTATAATCAAAGAGTTGGAGGTTCTATCCCGCCAGGTCCATTCTGCTGTTGAAAAGGCAGCCACGACTGCCCCAGGGCCACTGAGGGTTACCAATTTGACTTGTCACCACTAGAGTGTGAATGGAGAGTGAATGAATAATATTTTTTTTTTTCAGATGACAGAAGACAAATGAGTTTTTAAATGCCAGGACAGCTGGGTATGCTGATATGTATAACTAACCAGTTCAAAAACTATGCTTAAACACAAAACCATTGTAAAAAACTCAACATTCCTCTGCTTAATTTCATCTGGAAACATTTCTATCTGTGGTATTATTGAAAGGTCCTCCAAGTGTTCAGAACATCAGCTTTGACAGGACCGTATGGACTGTAAAGGGGGAGACGTGACATCATCAAAAGGGATTATTTTTTTTATTCATGAATTAAATAAATTAAATCGATTTGAAGGGATTCATCAAGGTAATGACAACAGAACCACTGCGTAACGAGCACGAGGCCACTGCTGACTTAAATTATTAATAGACAGCAGCGCAATGCAAGCTTAAAAAAACATTCCCAAAATGACCATGACCTGAAAACATGACCTTCTCCAGACTGTAGCATGTTTAAATTATTCTGAGCATTAATAAATGCGAAGAAACTATTACAAGTTGTGCCACTCGCCTGCCAGTCGCTTCTCCCGTATGTTCCTCCACAGTAAATCCCACGCTTTGGACGTGGAGTCCCGCAGCTGTTCGCTGATTGACCGCCGGAGCTGCAGTTTGCTGGACTTCCGTCTCGTTGTCATTGTGAACAGCGGCGGCACATATCAGCGACGCTATCCGCCGCTCGGACTCTCTCCGGTGCCGCAGTGGTCGTCACTCCAGCGGATACTGCGGCGCTGCGTCACCTTGCAGCAGAACGCGACCCGTGCGAGGTTATTTCCCCCCGGAACGCGAGGCAGATGAGCACGCAAAAGAGTCTCGGGCGGCTCTCATGCTCTCTGGTTTTCCCGCGTCTCTCTCTAATCAGCGCGACGTGACCGCGAGAACAGCTGTGCCAAGTTCCCCCGCCAATGTAATGCAGAGGAGCGCTCGCGACGGGACCGACCCTTCTCACCTCCCCGGAGCAACTCTCTCTCTCTCCTCCACGCTCACGCGCTCTCGCGTGCGTGTGTAAGGGGTGTTATTGTATTATTTATATTATTTTAAATATAAAAATAACTATAAAATTTAAATTAATATTATTTTACATTTTTTCTATCTATTCTTTTTATTATAAGATCCATGTTAAACTTCCAGTGGTTTAAAGTAACTAATTACAAATACTACATACAAAAATTACTGCAAACGAGTAGTTTTTCCTCGAAAATTGTAATTTAGTGAGCAGATTTAGATATTTTTAACATTTATAGTCATGTATCTCCGTTTACTGCACTACTTTTCTTCATCCTGCTTAAACTACTTTACTACAGTGATTGGCGCCTAGCCCTCTCTTTATTTTCACCCTCTCATTTTCCAGTATTTCTATCTTTTGTTCTCTCACTTTCTCTCTTCAATCTATCAGTCCCCGTTCTATTTTACTTTCTTTCTCTCACTCCTTTTTTTTCTCCAGCTCTCTCTCTCTCCCCTCACGCTATCTGTCTATTCTTTCAGGCTCTTTTTCTCTTTTCGTTCTCTCTCCCCCTCGCTCAATTTATCTGTTTCTTTATTCTCTCTATTTCTAACACCCTTAAGAAATCTTAAGAATTTGTAGGATAAGAGGTGAAATAATTCATCAGTGAAATACTTTTTACTTGTACTGTGAATCGTTCTTAGTACAGATCCTTTTACTCTACTTTCTTTACTTTTTTGACAAGTATTGGTATACTTTAACTTGAGTATGATCTATCAGTTCTCTTTACACCACTGTAATTTCACATTTTTTGTCTTTCCCATGATCTTTAACAATAATAGATGCTACCAGTGATTCCAGTGCATATCGTCTGGGTCAAGGACATTTTGATGGAATGACGTTCCCTGCCTGACAGTGGCGTTTGCGGTACAACAGATTGCAATCCGTGCCACACTGAGAAATAGGAAAGAAAAAGATGACGACAGAGAAGAAATCAAAGAATACGTAGAAAAAATCCTGGATGTCGAGTGGTTTATACTGTTGCTGGCGGATCGCAGGGAGCTGTTATATGGAGAAAAGAGGATTTAAGTACCGGTAGGTATTTTCCGTCCTACTCACATCACATTATTTTCTTTTGTGAAAACTGACTCAATATAGCACTCCTTAACTCTTTTTCAATAGGCACCCCTAGTCCGGTCAGATGGGTGATGTCCCACTGGTGCCCATGGTTTTCTATCGAGGGGGGTTGTCACACAAAACTTTGGACGAAAAATTTGTATCAGTGAGTAGCAAACAATATTAGAAGATCACTGGAGGGAAAATAGATTGTCCCATATTTGCCAAGGACTGTTTTTAGCAAATTGAACTCCTACATCTTGTAAATGAAATCAATTCCTGTCACAGCTGGAAACGAGAGAAGGTGCTGTCTAGTTTATTTACATATATACACACAATTTAAAATGTACTTTGTTCCTTTAATAAGGAACAAAGAAGGCTTTCAGGTAAAGTGTAGACCAGGCAGGGACACCCTCAAACGTCGATACCACAGAGGAATCTGAGGAGGATCTACTCAGTTACAGATAGGACAAGTGGAGAAGGATGATTTTTGAGGAGAGTGCGAGATGAGCAAAGGTTTCTGAGGCCATGTCCACACGCCCCAGGTTTCACGTCGTGTACAAAAACCACCCCAAAAACCCTGCATCAGAAAAAAGAAAACGCATCCACACAGACAAACACCCCTTAAATGTTGCAATGCCTCTACCAAACCAACAGGGGGCAGTCGATTCATGGCGTTTTAAAAATTATTATTTAACACTGCGCGAGCAAAAACACATGCACCTCTGTTTGGTACAACATGAGTGTAATCCTGCGTGTGATCCTGTAAGCCACAATAGTATAATAAACGGCAACATAGTCCTTGCTTCTGCCATCATTACTCTCACAAAAATTACGCGTTATCCTGTACACATGAACCGGGGGGCGGATCATATCAAATACAATTCACCTTGACCAGTGTTTTCAAAAATAACTGGGTATGTGTAGACAGGGTCTGGGAGACACAGCAAGGGTATGTGTCAGCTGATGCGAATTGCAGATCGGACAACCTAGAAGGTGAAATGAGGAGCCTTTAAATGGAGACTGAGTGATTGATAGATGACTGTGATTGGATAGAGGCTAGTTAAGAGTAGTTCGCTGATTGAGGACTGAGCATGAATCCCTGATGATACACATGATGTCATTAATGAAATATGGCGTCTGTGAATCTTTTCCTCGTCTTACCCATCCCACCCTATTCTCTCTCCGTCTTAGTTCCGGTCACTTTTCACCGTCCTCTGTGTTCCACCACAAAAACAACTTACATTTTGTTTTTAAGTTTGGGACCACGTACTGAGATTGAAAATATTATAGCATTTATTATCATTTTTGAACGACTGTGGGATACTGAGGTCAACGATTCAGTTACCTCTGTAACAATCCATTTCATGTCTTTCTGTGGTGTGTAAACATGCATTCCCAGGTCTGTGGGTGTCAGTCATTACACTGGCTCAGCTCGCGGAGGGGGGAGTTGGAGATTTATGTCAGAAGGTTAGAGTGGTGACATGTCTGGTCTGAGGTGAGGAGAGAAAGGGAAAGACGCGAGCACAGGGTTAGGTCAGTCACTTCTACCTACACTTCCAACAGCAGAGAGTTGCAGTAAAACCCGATACAAACCAAGGGGAAAAGACCATTAACGTGACCGAAGGCCTCAAAATAAAACGCTGGAGTAACTCTACACGGAAAACAGCGCTGCAGGAGCCAGTCTGGCGCTGAAAGGGTCTAGCATTTCCAGAAGAACTGTTAACATTTCTATAAACATCCAGGCCTTGTGATTTATGATTTACACTCTGAGATGAGGAGGAACATTTAGGAAAGCTCCTGATAATCATAAACAAGGATCTGACCTCATGTTAACAAAGCTCCTAAATGAATACTTAACACTGAGTTCACAACACATATTTAATCTAACGGGATTTTTATAGGAATGTTTAAATTTCAATCTTGGTGAGTTAGGATTTGGCCAATCAAACACTCCATTAAATTATGAGTTTATTCCTAATGGGCACCCACAATAGAGGGAAGGTTTTCAACTACACTTAGAGTGCAAGCTATAGTTCACACACCCTGGCAAAATTCTGATTTCTCGGTTAATTTTTAGAAAATATAAATGTTATTAAAGTGGTTGAGTAAAGCCATTTGCAAAACAGGAAAATTACCTCCAAGGAACTGGAAATGCCAATCCGTGTTGGTTAAGATTAAGAAGAGGATAGTGAGGGATTCTGCTGAAACCGGCAAACATTTCTGCTACAACTGCCAGAAAATTGTAAGGGATGCAAAGACAAACGCCACAAATAACTTCAGCTGAAATACAGGGCTCTCTGGTCACTGATGTTTTGGGGGTGTGTAAGCTACAAAGAAAACTTGGTCAAAATTGATGGGAAGATGAGTCCAGCATGTTCTCAAAGAAACTGGGGGAAAATGTGCATCGTGTGGGATGTTACTGGACTTTCCAACAACACAACGATCGAAAACACAAGGACAAGTCAACTTTTAATTGGTTCCACCAGGACAGAAGTGAAGGTTCTGGAGTGAATCTCAGTCACCTGACCCCAACATGATTCAAACACTCTGGGGAGAACTCCAACGTGCCATTTATGCAAGAATTTCAAGAGGAATGTGCTGCTTTACCAACAGAGAAGATAAAGAACCTCACCCACAACTACCTCAAGAGAATTCAGGCTGTCAGTGATGGTAAAGGGGGAAAACAAACATGAAGAACTCGGGTGTGTAAACCTATGATCTGGATCACACTTATCATCTATATTTCGTGAAAAAAGGGTAAGAAATTTCCCCCAACTTAATTCTAACGGAATAAATAAAAGTAATTCAATAATTAATGATAAGATAAAATCTGCTACAAAAGCAAACAAGAAATGTGTAACCTGCTACTGGCCTCAAACGTCACTCCATGTTAGCATGGTCACGACATAGCTAACAGTTCATCTGTGTGAAAGAGTGAATTCATATCAAGTCACCGGGGCCCCTCAGGAAACTCATGAATATTCATAACCCTGGCCTGTGGGCTTCTAGAATCCAGCTTTTTAAAAGTCATGCAGATAACATGAAGAACGTTTCGCATCACAACACGCTAGAAACATGTCTTTCATACGGCCCACAAAAAACCAGGGCAAAAATCAACCCCCAAGCATCTTAAGAAGAGCAGCCAATCACAGCAGCAGCCCTGCACACATGCCACAGAGTTTGAGCGTGTAATAGGATAGAATTAGGACAGACAGACGTTCACTGAATCACTGCCAAACAGATATTTAAAAGCCCCACAACTGTCCTCATCTGGATTAGGATATGGATTTCATAGCTTCAGAAATATATTATGTTAATACAATACTTTAAGTGAAAATATATAAAACGCTCGGGTATTAGAAATATACGCTCGAGCCACGTACTTTGATTCACAACCATGAATTATATTCATACTCAGCGGCCACTTTATTAGGTATACAGTGGCGGTTTTAGGCACGGGCGAACGGGGCGGCATTTTTTTAATGTCACGTGGGGGCGGCACATGAACTTGCGGGGGAGAAATTTTTTTTTGTTTTTTTATGATAATACCTGTGCCACCGCTGCCCCTGCTACTGAGGCGCACAGAAGAGCGAGAAGAGGGGGGCGCAGGGGACAGTTCACCTCTCCCAAATGAAGCGGAGAAGAGGGGGGTGGGGGTATAAACTCTGCCAGTGACAACTGACTTTCTTACAAATAACGCGCACATTTCATTCATAATATTGTAAACACACAGCAATAATTAGCCCATTAGCTAATTGTGTAAAATGCTAATTAAAATAAAAAGATGATTATGTGGAGGTGAACTGGTTTAGTCTTGACCTCTGGCCGTGAGGGACAGCGTCGGGGGATGGTGAATTGATTGTCGATCACAAAGTAAACACAGCGATGGAGAGAAAAAGACGAAGCTGTCAGGTGTCCAATTTAGGAAAAAAAGAAAAGAAGATGAGGAGAAACGGGTAAAAGATAAAGGTATATAACAATGTTCTCTCTGTATGATTAATGTGTTCATGTCATTATGAGGTATAACGTTACTCTTAGCTTTCTTGCGTATGCTTGCTATGCTAACCTACCTTGCTAAAAACACATACATCAAAGCCATATACAAACTATCTCAGAAATTCAAATGAGTAAGTCTGGCCCAGGGCGCCGTTCCACGTAGAACCACCACTGTAGGTATACCTGTCAAACTGCTCATCCATGCAAATTTTGAGTAAGCCAATCACGAGGCAGCACCTCAATGTATTTAGGCATGTCCAGACGATTCAAGCCGAGAATAATGAAGAAAGGAGATTTAAGTGATTAAATCTCGTTGCACGGTGGTACTGACATTCTTGCCTTCTCTCCCATCTTTTTCCTCTCAGTTCTCTGTTATTTCATTCGTTTATGTTTCTCCTCTCACTTTCGTCTTTCGCTCTCCTTGATTTCTCCCCTCCAGGTGTCTCTAGTTCTCTCCTCATTTTCCCTTGCTTAAAGATCCCGCGTCCGGAGGATTTCGATGTGGGATCATACTGTTCAATGCCCCTCCCATGCCTGTATGTCATATGGTACTTCATTGCTTGCCTTGCTTTCTAGTTTCTTTAAGTGTGTTTTTCTTCAGTTTAGCAAGTTGTGCTCATTTGGCGTCTGTTAATTAAGTTTTATGTTTGTACCAGTGTCTCCTCAAGATCAAAACATGAGTACTTTCAACTCAACTAAATTACCACTTGTTGCAATCGAGGAATATAGAAGAACATGTCGAACACTGAGGAGGAAGGGTGACCGCAACAGAAGACCTGTCACTCCTGTCATAACAGGAAACTGGGGCTCACCAAAATTCTACAATAGAAGATTGGAAAAACATTGCCTGGTCTGATGGGCCTTAATTTCTGTTACTACATTTGATGGTTGGGTCAGAATTTGGCGTCAACAACGTGAAAGCATGGATCCTGCCTTCTCTCAATGGTTCAGGCTGGGGGTAGTGGTGTAATGGTGCAGGGGATATTTTCTTGGCAAACCTTGGACCCTTTAGTTACAGTTGAGTATTGTGTCAACACCACAGCCTCCCTGAGTATTGTTCCTGACCATTTATGACCACAGTGCCCCCATCTTTTGACGAATCATCTCAAACATGACAATGAGTTCACTGTACTGAAATGTTCTCCACAGTCACCAGATCTCAATCGAGTAGAGCACCTTTGGCGTGTGGTGGAACGGGAGACTCACATCATGGATATGCAGCCGACAAATCTGCAGCAACTGCGTAAGGCTATCATGTCATTATGGAGTATTTTCTCTGAGGAACGTTCCTCGTTTAACCTCTGCGATGAAGGATTACAGCACAAAGGGTTCATCCCAGTACTTGCGAGGTGTACCTAATAAAGTGGCCAGTGAGTGGTTCTCAATGTACTTGTGAGCAATGTTTGTATTTCTTTCATCCGGTTCATTTAATTCTTTGCAAACACTGTCTATTAAACATTTCGGACAGTGTTTAAAACTCTTACAGTGCTTAAAACTTAGGGAGGATTTGACTTACTTAACCTACCCTGAGAAGAATAAAAAGGTTAAAAGCATTAGTGTAAAAAACAAAAAACACCACACTTTTGTAAGTATCTTTTTTGAATAATTCTAATCATCGAAGATCTTGATATAATAAAAGCATTATCCGTTTCCCCTTAAAATCGAAAGGGGTACGATCTGCAATCAGAGCTGCTGACAATGTAGACATGCACTGATTCAGTGATGCAAGGTGACTCATCCGCTGGCGAAAAGTGCAAGCTCTAATGATATTGAAGCCAGAGCATTTCTTATTATATAGCCAACTTTATCAGAGAAGTAAAAAAAAATACAATGCTATTTTTAGCATACCTTCTGTAAATGAGATGAATGTTCAGCAGAATGTTTGAAATCTCGTGGTTCTGGGAAGATTTGGAGAGTGTGTGATGGTATCGAGAGATTTCATTATGGCTGACCTGATTCAGCGTGTTTCAGTGCGTGAAAGTACGAAAATCCCTTTCATTAGATCCACGTCACTACAACGACCCTTTAGACATCTGCACAAAGCTGAACCTCCTCTATAACCCAAAACATGTCAACAATTTTAGATCTGACTCTGGGAACTTGTGGAGACCCCCCGTTGCTTTCCCTCAGCGCGGTTTGAGAATCAAGATTAGGAAGCTGTCTGCCAGATGGGCTGCTCTCTGTGACCTTATTTGTGGCTTTGTGGACGCTGTTCCAGTAGCAAACGTTGAAAACATGAGTCTGATCATCAGAGATTCTGGAAAGTGATGCATATCAGGAATGAATCTGAGTTTAGGGTTCAACTTTAGAAGAATCATCTAGATATTCTGATTTTCCAAGTTAAATGTGTGACGAGCTTCGGCTGATTGAATCGGTGTGATTTGTCACCCATGTGTATACTGATAATGTCACAATCAAACAATAATGAAACGTTTTAAAAAATTAAATGACAATTTCAATTTGTAATATATTATTCCATACTAAACTAGATTCTAAACTAGACGGCTAAAGTTTGATGTTGACTTGTAAAGTGCTAATTATTAGTGTTTTAATGGTTGCTATAGACAGTCAGTGACCACATACAGTTCCCCATGCCAATATCTGTGATCTAAATCAACCCCTGTGTCTTTAAAATTTTCTTAAATTGAGATAGAGATGGGCCAGATTGGTTGCTATGGTAAACAGTCTGGTTGCTATATAGGGGTCAGTAATATTACATAATATTCCCTTTGTAATAATAAGTTAAATAAACCAACCCCTATGTCTTTATCATTTACAAAAGCTGAGACAGAGTTCAGAAACTTTGGTTCCTAGGATCACCGTTTTGTTGCTAGGGAGCTGGAACATTCTATGAATTTCCTAAGCTGAGACATATATAGGCCAGATTGGTTGCTATGGTAAACAGTCCGGTTGCTATGGAGGGGTCAGTGAAATTACGTAATGTTCTCTTTGTGACTATAAATTAAATAAACCAATCCCCATGTCTCTATGATTTTCCTAAATTGAGATTTTAGAGAGGCCAGTTTGGTTGCTACGGTAAACAGTCCGTTGCTATGGAGGGGTCAGTGGCATTATGTAATGTTCCCTTTGTGCAACTATTTTTCGATCAGATGCGCGAGCTCCCATTGGCGCCCATGGTTTTCGATAGAGGCGCGTTGTCGCACAAAACTTCGCACAGAAAACACGTGGGTCGGTGTGTAGAGGCCTTTAGAGTTGTGTCGAGTCTATGATCTTAAACAGTACCAAACACAGCTATGGATTCAATGGAATTCGCAGTTGGAAAGAAAGATCCAAGTTGCTTTTGGGAAACACTCAAGAGTGGCCTGTCTTTATATCCCCACTCTGCAACATAAACACTCCAGAACATTGTTCTCATCACTGCAGCTGTTTTAATTGGTTTCTGAAGCACTTAATAATGGCATGAGATTATCATCACTGAGCTGAGGATTACCCAGTGGAGGGGGGGTGAAACAATGGCTAATGGAGCCAGAGGAAGAATGTGAATGTTTGTGTGCTCCAGTGTTTGTGTTGGCCAGGCAGAGAACTGGTTCCCCCTGAGGCCACCCACAACAAGATCTTGACCGATCCATTTCCCACAAAACCTTCACTGCTTCACATTAAACGGGGGGAAACATGACGGGGGGTGTTCAAGCCATGTAAGATTTCATGACTGTTCTATTTGACGGCGTATTCCTAAAGAGCTTATTAATGTCAAGACACTACCATACACATGCGTTTAAAAGTACGTGGAATTCATTAGAATATTAGAGAGAGTGCGTATACGTTTTTCCTCGGGGGAGCTGTGTTTTACTTTGGACTATTAATAGAGATGCAGTCCAATACCAAACATTAACACAGAAAAGAAGCGTGTGTCAGTGTTTCATATCAGTTAGACGATCAGGGAGGGCACCAACTTACATACTTTACTAGAGCGGGTTTTATTATAAATATTCATCATTATGAAAACGTGTGTAGGACAAATCAATGGCAAGATTGGTGTTCAACACAAACATTTGTGTTAGGGATGCACCGATACCAGTGTTGGTCCCGATACTGAGCTCATGTACTCGTATAAACACTCCCATACCAAAGACTAGAACCCAGTGACTTCGGCAATATCCACAGAATTTCAGGCTCAGTTGTGTGGAAACATTTCAGAATTAATGATCTAAATCAACACATGGCAGACTGCAAACTACAAAAATATCAGGAGGAGGTCCAAAACCGATAGGAGAAAATGACAAAAAAAAAACAACAAAATAAAAAAGCCAAACAAATAGTGCTTTCCCCAATTCATTGTTTTTGACGATCAACCAACTTCAGATGTTGATAATGAGGGATTTTGTGGTCTTAATGTTTTGGAACCAAAGTAGGAGATTCTAAGTTGGCGTCATTTCACAGATTCGGTCTTTCAATTATCAGTCACCGTGTCAATACTTGGAAAATGTGGTCTCGGAAACTCAGAAAAAAAAGTGCATCCCAAATTTGTGTCTTCATATAATTACTGTCAAAAGCAGTTCTGCACAGAAGCTTTAGTTGCCGGTGAACAATGCAGTAAACAAAGTTCAAACTAAATAAATAATGATTGTTTTGTTTGAAAATACAAAAATTTAATCTTCCGACATGCAGTACCACCAGGGAGGTGTACGATTGGCTAAAAATATATTCAGACGCAGAACAATGACCCAAACACAGAGTCAAAAACATAAAGAACTGTTTTCAGCAAAAAGAATAATAGTAATTAAAGGTAGAAGAAAGCTTTTAAATAAACAACATTTATGAACAGCTTCCTGAAATATTTAAATACAATAATGTATACCTGTGCAATTTTTTTATATACTATTTTAGTGCAGAGTTTACTAAAAACAGAATATAATTAATCTATATTAGTGTGCGAACTGTTTTTAATCACGACCACAGCGTGATTAAATCTAATCTCCACCAATCAGTGTACGCTTCAGTTCTCATCAGCACTCTTCTTTATAACGTCACTTCTCTTTACTTCGTCAGATCTACAGTTCACACTGACTGACTCAGTTCCTGGTTCCTCTCCTGCGTCTCTCAGTAACCTCTGCTCCACTCTTCACAGCCTGTGCTGGTATCCTGCTTCTGCAAGAGATTCTTTGTGGATTTCTCTGCGCAGAAGCTGCCCGAGAAACTCCTTGATCTACGCTTATCTAAAAAAAAAGTTTTAAAGGAACAACTTCCTTTATATTGTAATTACACTGACAAAATCTCCTCCACATGTCATATTTAACTAAATATTAAAGTGTTGAGACAAAACAAAACTTCATAAATCCCCACAAAATGCAAACACACGGTCAAAACAATGTGAAAGTTGTATTTCGAAAGCTTTTGCTTCCATTGAGCATTATTTTATGCCAGAACTTTTCGAAAATACAAGCCTCATCACAGGTATTATACCTCCAAGGGTTATCCTTTCTTTTACACTGTAAAATGAAACCGAATGATTTTCTCACATTTTAAAATTTGAATTACCTCACAAATAAAGTGTCATAACTTTATGTAACGTAATGTTTAAAACAAAACGTCAAAACTTTTTGAAACCTATAAATTAAATTTGAAATCAAAATTAAACGAAAGGTGGGTAAAACTAAAGACTACGCTTACTTTGCAAATGGCTTTACCAAAACATTTAGCAACAACTGAACTTGGTTTATTGGGGGTCTGAGTACTTCAGTACCACCCAAGTGGGCATCTGAGACTGGAAAACCCACCTTGATGCCAGCCATTCCACAAGAAGTGTTTGTTTACATGCATGCGAGTGAACTGCAGTAGTGGGACCAGAGTCGGCTGTCTGCCAAAAGCTCAGAGTGCTGAATTAGCAGAGCAATGAAGGGCTCTCAGCACTGGCACAGCAGGCTAATTACCAGAGCTTCGTTTAGAAACAAACTTCATCTCCAAAGCCCCTCACACCTCTTCCTGCCATCAGAGAAGCTCTTGCTGCACCACTCTGTGGTTTCCACAAGATGCTCTGTTAACTGCTGAGCCAAGAGCTTTCACTTTTACTGGCTGATAAACCTCACTTTTATTTCACTTTATTGTTTAATCAGATTGCAAATGCCACACAAGGTGAGTGGAATGGTCTAGCGCAAGCATATCTGCAGACACACAACAGGGATAGTCTGTTTTATATGCAATTACTTCATCACTTGTGCATTTTTTTTGTAAATAACACTTGAGATGAGCAGGGTGAAAGTACAGTCAGTGCATGACATTAGATTGCATTAAATACAGCATCGGACACAGAAGGCAAAGCTAGACTGTGTATAGACTGTTATGGATGAGCAATTGGGGTTTTAGCACATAAGCTCTCCAAAGAGTTTTCATTAGAGATCGACCAATATATCGTTTTACTGATATTTTTCCCGATATTTAAGCATTTTACCATAATCGGTTTTGTAATATCGGGTTCACCGATAAACCGCGCCATCTTGTGGGCGTTTTGAGAATTACGCGCATGATCGCCATTGCAGCACGGCGTCTGAGGGGAACAACAACTGCGTGCACAGGTAAAGTATACTTACTTGCTTTGCTATATTTAGTAAACTTTATTTAACATAACAGCTATTAATGCACAAATTAGATGTGTTACATAAATGACGGATATGTAATTTATGCAGCTTGGTTCTAAGAAATAAAGACGAACTCACAGAGTCACAATAATCCGTCAAATCCTGTCACAATAAAGACGTAACTTTGCCTGGATTAAATAATATACAGCCATGAATAAACACATGTTGTAAATAAAAGCGCTGAATTTAATTCTCTCTCTGTTGTCTACATGCTCATTATTAGTCTCGTGAAGTCGGAGTCACGAATGCTAAAATAAACCGTCATGTTCCAATAAAGACGTAACTTGCCTGAATTAAATACAGCCACTAATGCGCGTCTATATGCTCCTCATTTGTCTCGTGAAGTCGCTTCCCTTTTGCTGTTAACAAGATTCACTAAAACACCCCGAATTATATTAACATTTATATAACAATCATTCCGCTAATAAACATATTCTAAATAAATATAACTAAGAAATTGAATGCGCTTTGTCAGCACGCATTTCATAATCTAGAATGACAAAAACGTTTTTTTTTTTCAAAAACGTAATTGTGATATAACATATCAGAAATGCAATAAAAACGATGTTTTGTTTGTTATATTTCAATATTTCAGAATATTACTCAGTAAATTAACATTATCCAGCAAATTATTCTTCACTATTTAGCCTATAAACAGCTTTATAAACCTAATAAAACTGTAGTTTAAAATGAAGTTACATTTCTGCAAAGTTGATATGACTCCTGTGCTTGAAGACAGACATTCTATATTTATTTTGCTTATTGGAAATGTTAGTGTTGCTGCTCATGCTTTTCATAAAATATTTTTATTGTTGTAATATGAATATTAAATTTAACAAGAAAGACTGCTTTTTACCTCATTGAAGGTTTTATTTTTGAAAACAAAAAAACTTTAGTAACAGTGGACTTTCAGACCCCTCTATTTATTGTTGTATAAGAGTTTTGATTTGTATGCAAGGAGGGAGTGATTGTAATAAATAAAACGGTTTGTTCAGTTCAGTGGTGGTGTAATCATTGTGTCAAAAACAGAAGTATAATAGTAAATAAATATCGGTTATGAATATCGGTTATTGGGCACATAAACATGCAAATAATTGGTATCGGTAATAAAAACCAATATCGGTCGATCACTAGTTTTCAGCAAATCATTTTTCTGATTATTCCTCTTAAATAATGCTTCTCAAATGCATAAAATATTCTTTTCATAAGTTGGATGACTCTTTGTGCATCCATTTTAGTTCAAGCATTTAAAACATTCACAGGCATCGCCTCCACGAATAAACATTCACACCAAGGAAACAACCAACCAATCAGAGCACTCAGCACAAGGACCATTCATGCATTTCCTCAGTTGTCGGATCTACGGTTCACACTCCCTGACTCTCCATGATAGCTTCCTGCCTTCTTCTGTGTGGATTTTAGTGTCTCTTATAAGTTAACCTCTTCACTCCATCTACAACTCGTTTAAAACCAAAAATATCAAAGCTAATAATCTTGTTGAAACCTTTTGTTAAAATAAACAATATGTGGGTCGCTTCATTCACCTCCAGCTCCTGCTAAACCGCTACTAACCCCCATTCATGTACTGCACTCTGAAGACTTTGTGAATGGCCCGGGCGACATGGCCAAAAAAACTATTTATAATTTAAATACATTTTTATCCCTATTTAAAATCAATTTGCTGATAAAGTAAATGTAAAAAAAAAAGCTATAACTTTGACAATAATATTAAAAAGTGCTGTAATCGGGATATGTTTTGGGTCTAATTGTTATTTTGTTTTAAATTCAATTGAAATTAAACACAAAATAAATTTTTTTATGAATAATAATGAATGGAGGCGTGTCCTTGATGACGCTCTCTAACAACTCTCTGTAAAACAGTAGATTTATCAATTCTCTGTATGTTTGACCTTGTATTCATGTTTAAACATATTTGTTTGATTTGGAGTTCAATTACAATACTTTATTTATTAATAATTGTTAATGTTCGCGTTGGGCAGGAAAATCTAACGGGGGAGCGAAACCGAAACGTGTCGGAGATCTCCGTAATCCATGTTGGAGAGCACAATGTCCTAAATAAGGATTGGTGGTAGTGCCTAGTGGAAAAACAGGTCACTGAGAGGAGCGAGAGCTCTTTGATCGCTGCTCGCAGCTAATCATGTTTGTATTTAATTTTTGATAATTTATCTTTTCTGACATATGAAGAGAAATCAAGTTATTTACATTAGCTTTGTTGATCACTTGTATCCTATTACACAACATTTCATGAAATGTCGAAGCAGAAATGCTGTTTATCAGACGCTGTCTATTAATAAACACCAATAAATGCTTTGCACAATGTCACATTCTCTGTTGAGAGACAGTGGGGTGGATTTATATTTCTGAGATGCTCTTCCTCTCTGCCAGCTGCTGCGTGCCGACATACACAAACACA
Organism: Danionella cerebrum; assembly: GCA_007224835.1. NCBI lineage: Eukaryota > Metazoa > Chordata > Actinopteri > Cypriniformes > Danionidae > Danionella > Danionella cerebrum. The sequence goes on from SRMA01025787.1 coordinate 495,745, forward strand.
CGGCGCTGACCTCGCAGCCCTGCATGCACTGTCACTTTCAAGCTCCACCGGTGTGCTCACGTTCACATACTGTACGTGACATACCGTACTCGCAGAAAGGACACACAGTGAACCTGAAAGCACGACCTGAGGGAGTTTACAGGGAGAGAGCACAGATATCAATATATAATAAGCCGTTAGCTTGGCTTGATTTTAATGACGAAGCAAAGCTGCTGAACCTAATTAATATTAATGTGCAACAATGCATGCACAAACAGGCAGCGCGTGCACGCACTCACACACACACACACACACGCACACGCACACACACAACACATTGTGCCCCGCAGCAATGGAAAACAAGTTGGTGGACTCTTGGAAAAAAACATTTCCTGTGTCCAATGAGTCAAAAATGCTCAATTAGGAGGAATAACGTGGTCAGACGTGCACTTGTAAAGAAACACAGAACAGACAGTATGCAGTGGTGCATTTGTAGGTCACAGGGACATCCTGGTGAATGGCTCAGATTAGTCCAGATGAAATTGAAATCGACATGCTCCGTAAGCACTTAAGCATCTATAATGATAATGCCACATTAAGGGATATTAGTTCATGGGGGTGGGTTGAAGTATAGGGGGTCAAACCCTCCAGCTGCACTTGGATACAGTTTTTCTGCAGATGTGCTAGAGATGAGGTCGGAAGGCAAGCAGATGTTTGCTCATTTTACGACTAAATATTAAGACATTGACTTCCCCGAGAGTATCTGAACAAATTAAGAAGAGTAAGGACTGTTCAGGGATAAAACAATACACAGACTGCACGAAACTGATTTGCACACATCACTCGAAAACTTCTGGAAATGAAGGAAAAGACAGGTTTTCGAACACGAATTTAAAAAGTGTACATTTGGGGGATAAATATATGGCCATCAAGTTCGCTTTTTAAACTGGCATTTTGGGAAAAAAGCTGAGCTGTTAAGCATCCTTCGAGTGCGGATCTCAAGGCTTAGATATCCCAAGGTGCCTTGCCCCCCCCCCCCCCCCCCAACCAACACAAAATACGGAGCAAATAGATTAGAATTTGTATTTAAACATAAGTACAGGACATTGATTCAAGGGATCCTGTAAATGCTGGTAGTGATAGTAGAATTTATTTTAAAAACATAACGCAAACACACGTAGCCACCTGAATGTGATGTAATGTATGCCAACTGTATGCTAGCGGTAGCCTCCGGAGACTGGGTAGGCTGAATCTGGGTAGAACGCAGAAGCTGGATTGGGACACGGCTAGAGTGTCTCAGTGAAGGGTCAACATGGAAAGCACAGCCAGACTTTGATCAGAATTGGACGAGGTCACTCTAGTCCAGATCAATGTACACGCATCTCTGAGGTTTGCATGAACACGGCAAGAATTTGCTTCCTCTGCATGTGCAAAAGTGGTTCCTAATACACCAAATTATATAGATAAAGCAAAATACAATAAGGTCAATAAGTAGTAATCCCTGGGTTATTTTCCAAGTTCGCCTACTTAGAAATTATTGAGGGGTCTAAAATCTCAGCATAGACGCATTTCCCCTGTGAGAGAGAGAAACTACAAAGAAGAACTTGGAAATCGCATTGTATGACTTTTACCACTTTATGTAAAAATTACTGGGTCTTTTTCAGGTATTTTATCAATTTAGCACAAAAAAATGGGGTTTACACACAGATAAACATTTTTGGTCCAAAATTTTGTGAGAAAATGTGCCTCAATCGAAAACCATGGACTCCAAAGGGGGATCACTTATCTGACCAAACGAGTGGTGCTAATGAAAAAGAGATTTGTACTGCCATAACAAATCCATTTTTTCACAAGCAGCGCGACCAATGAAAGCTGGCTTTTTTGATGACATGAGTAGGACAGAAAAGAGCCGCTCATCCCACTTTTTCATGTCGACTTTGGACAGGAAACCAGAATGAAATAACAACAAATCTGCTCGTTCCTCCATAAATTTGTCAAACAGCTCATTGTGATCAGCCACCAAAAGAACAAACCGCTGGACAACCATGATTTTTTTCTATGTGTTTTTTTTTTCATTTCCCCAAAGGTGCCTCTGTCGTACCAGAAATGCCATCTTCAGGCAGGAAGCGTCATTGCATTAATATTTCCTCAACCTAGACGAAAAGTACCCTGCTGAAAAGATTCTTTCTCAAAACCACTCCACGACCTTGTTATACTTCTTACAGTGCCACTCCTCGGTTTAGTGGCGGTGTGCTTTGGGTTTTCTTTAAATGCTCAGGCTGAGTGACGGACGTTTTGCCTAATATATGTAAATCTGAATCTTACCCTGGTTCTTGTTTACTGTACTTATTTCTCTTTACAGAGAAAGAAAACCACTGAGCTACGAAAGATTTGTCCCAAGAATGCTACGGACCCCTTTTAATTCAAAGTTAACAACACAGTTGCTTGTTTGTGATCACGAGTTATGGGTCACGCTCACGCCCTGTAGCCTGTACAATGACGCAGACTATGATGGTTTTCTCAGCTGGATCAGTGATCTGCAGCTCTTTATACATCTACAGGTAACTCTGGCCAGTCAGAAAACCCCCTCGGTTCAGCTTGAAACGTCTCGAACGCGGTGCAAAAGCACTCTTGGTAGCTACAGAAGCAGTAAGCAGTTTTCCCTCGACATCTCTTCAATGCCTCTCATTCGTGTTCCAGAGATTCCCTCTCTGGATGCTGTGCATCTGCTCACACTCCAGCAAGCAGCAGCTAAATTTAACTCAGAGCATGAAGAGCATAATGCTTGCTTGAGCTCCTCTGCTCTCCCTGAAGCAGGAGTTGGGGCAAAATGACCTTCCATGAAACACACAACAAAACCTACATCTCACAACTCATAGACACAGATTCCTCGAGCTCACTGTGAAGCATCAATTTTGATGATTAAATGTGAACTGCATGGTTGTTTCGTTAATATAAAAGCCTTTAAACTAAAGCTAATTTAAAGGGGTCACAAAAGGTCTTTTAACATACTATACACCCAAATAGCAGTTTCTATCTGACTCAAGAACCAAGCCAAGATTCCTGGACCAAAATAAACCAAATAAAACTACATTGAAGTCTGCCACGTTATATACAAAACCAGAATGAAGGCTCGTTTGGCCTACACTATGTATGCTACTGCTAGACAAATGCCAGATGTGCCTACAATAAAACCCCTGGAAGTTTCAGAGGCTTGGCCAACAGGAATACATTGAAAACGATGATCTCATTACTTTGAGATACAAAAGTCATAATTGCTAGAAACGCAAGTCAAACGCATTATGAGATAGGCATCATGCGCCGCGTAGTGGTGGTTAGTGTACAGGACATGTACGCAGGGCAACATGGGTTCGAGTCCTGAACTCTGTGTCTTTGGCATCCTTCCCCTTGTCTTTCTATGGCTCACTTCCTGTCACTCATCCCTATCCTGTCGTTCGAAATAAAACTGTCAGCTGGTTCAAAAAAAAAAACACGACATACGCGAGTCATAATTACGAGATACTCAAGTCAAAATTAGGAGATACGCAAGTTGTAATTACGAGATACTCAAGTCAAAATTAGGAGATACGCAAGTCATGATTACGAGATACTCAAGTCAAAATTAGGAGATACGCAAGTTGTAATTACGAGATACTCAAGTCAAAATTAGGAGATACGCAAGTCGTAGTTACGAGATACTCAAGTAAAAATTAGGAGATACGCAAGTCATAATTACGAGATACTCAAGTCAAGTCAAGTCATAAGTATGATATACACTCTCCCAAAACAATATGTGTGTGCCATCAATGAGCTTTCATAATGGCACCTTTCTTAGCATTTAAGAAAAGTTTAAAGCACAATCAGACATAAAAATTCAAACACATAAGGCATCAAAAAAGGAGCACAAGGCACATGGCTGAGGAGGATCTAAGCACAGCAATGTTCATATTGGTGCATTATTAAAGGCCTTATATGAGTCGCAGGACTTTATAATACCTTCAGAAGTTAAAGAGCAACAATATGTTGTGAAAAGAGGTTGTTTTTCAGCGTACGTGTGTTTACTAAAGTAGCATTTTCTGGACTGAAAATAATCATTGATGGTCAAAGTAACTTGTCGCAGTAGCATTTATATTAAACATGAAAAATGGCTGCACAGAATAAAGGTAATGTTTTTTTAAAAACGGTTTACGCTGAAGATTCAGCATAGAAATTACTGAAACCAAGCATTTGTTTTCTTTAAAACTATATTTTTTTATTTACGATCACAATAAGTAGGCGTCAATGAAACTCAAATAAAAACAGTTCAAGAACCCTTTTACGTGGTTCATTATGGTTTCCATTAGGGGTGTAACGGTTCACGGGATGTATTGAACTGTTTTGGTACGGCCTGTTCGGTTCGGTACACTTGCGTACCGTTTCGGTATTCGGTATTTTTATTAAATGATATAAATGTATTATTAGCGCGATATTAAGCGCAGCGCAACAATGTTCCTAGGCGAGTTTCCGCACGGACGCTATTGAGTGACGAGCACGAGCTCGAGAAGTAAAATGGAATCATATCAAAAGCGAAAGGGAAGCCAGAGCTTGAAGACCCTCTCACCTCACTACGGTCTCCTGTTTGGGAACACTTTGGCTTCTCTGTTAAAACACATAACGGGGATAGACGAGTGGATAAATTTAAAGTTGTATGCCGACATTGTTCCACGGAGATCGGGCAGGCAACACATCTAACATTTTCATCTATGCATCTATGCTCTCTTCAGAAAATGTGGATAGGTAATTTATCCTAACTAGTTGCAGTATTTCATTTTTTATTTAACAAAATGTGTTTTTCTTAATAAAGAGTGCAATTTATTTAAAATATCACCCAAATGTGTCACTTTTATTTATTTAATGAAGAATTCTACTGTGTATTGGCAGCTTTTCAAAATAAAGATTATGTAAGCTCTTATTGTTTTGTACCGAACCGAATGAACCGAACCGAACTCTCCAAGACACTGTACCGAACCGAATACGATTTTAGCGTACCGTTACACCCTTAGTTTCCATATTTATTCAGGGGGCTCCATTCTCTCTTGAGAGGCTAATAAAGATCACCAGCCACTGGGGTCATTAGCAAAGATACTAAAGTTACAACTTTAAAGTAATCAGGAAATGAGAATCCAAAAAGTCTTTTAACATTTTAGAGCTGATACAAAGACATGCTATACAAATAGCTCCGTCTTTTCATGACTATCACTCAAACAAAAGGATAAAGCTGCTAACTACAGAGGAGCCAAAATTAGTTTCATCAGATACTAAAGAACGGTTCCACTTACAATTTAAGAAGGAGTGAGCCAGTGTTTGGAAGAATGCATCTGTTTTCAATAATCATTTAAAAATTGACAATTGAGTGCTGCTTCTACTCAACAAAACATGAGAAGCAGAGCTTAGTGTTGGACAAGTGTCTGAAAGGAGGGCATGCAGTATTAGGAACTATATACACTTCAATTTGCACGAAAGATCTCAAGTACACAAAAGAATAATGTCACTCAATGATCATCATATACAGGAAGACTTCAGGAGTGCAGCACCTGGAGAACAGTAGACTTACAGCGAAGACAAGGAGAGGAGTTTAGAAGAAAAAGCAGAAGGAATAGAGATTAAAGAAACGAAGCAGAGACAATGATCCAAGGGATCCAAGATGGCAGGGCGCATCATGGAAAGTCAAGTTAAGTGAACGCAGCACAGACCTGAATTAAAGGAAGTTCAAATCAAGGTATAGTAAAAACTATTCCAAAACATAAAAATGCTAAAATATGAAAATCCAAACTGTGGTTAATAATAAAGATAATCATATTTTAAAGTTAACTACTCTTGACAGAAAGACTGATTTCGTGGTCAAGAAAAGTATTACAGGTTTTAAAGCTTTTACTAAACCCTTAACAAAACTAGGCCAGGGGTGCTCATTACGTTGGTCGATCGTGGAGGTGCTACGGGTCGATCGCGGTGTGAAATACGAACAATATCGTTGTCACGGTTCAGTAAAGTTAGCTGCAGATTCACGGATTCGGTTTTCTCTGCTCAGTAGCTCGAGACCAGAATGTTCTTAGTAAACAAATAATATCTATTTTTAATCTGTGTTATGTAGCGGACAAACTACATAACGTTTTTTCTCAAAACAAGTTTCCCGCGGCATTCGCAGAAACACATTACAGTCTATGAGCAACCCGCTGACATGGAATCGCTTAGGGACCGTCTGTAAATTACCAGATCCATAATATGTTTTACCCAGAATATACTTCATAACTTCATTCTAAATTGCTCTATTACAACCAAAATCAAGCAACACCCCACTCCTCACCTGCGTATTGTACTACACGACTCAGTTTCAATAAAAAAATTTAAATATTTATTAAAGAATCATTTTTATTTTTGATTATTTGGAACAAAGCTCAATTGCTCCATAAAAATCACTCTATAACCACCAAATTCAGGTCACACACAACTGTTCTAATGATTCAATTCAGTGCAAGACATCAAATTAAACTCACGTTATTACAAAAAAAATGTAAATAATTAATTCTTATGTGTGTTTTGTCAATTCTCAATAAAGTTGAAAATAATTGTTTGTTGATTGATGTTTTACATTTTTGTAGCGGGTAGATCACTTTGACGCTGCCATTTTAAAAGTAGCTTGCAAGCTGAAAAAGGGTGAGCACCCCTGCTGTAGGCCAAATTGTTAGGAATAGTTTAGTTTACCGGTGAACGCTTAGTAAAAAAAACTTAAACTGCAAGTTAGACCTAACAGTAGGTGGATATTAGGTACCCATTGATTCATTTGGATGGTGTGATAAGGTGGTTATCAAACTATTCTGAATGGTATAATACTACCCATATAAGGTAAATAAACAAAATGTGACTGATAAGTGAAAAATAAAAGTCATGCGCAAACTAAAGCCTAAAACATTTGTTGATGCACAACCATTATTTACACCAACCACCCGGACCTAGTATCTCAATGTGAAAACGATGGACAAAACAAACAGGTCTACACGGCTCAAGGTCTCTTTTCAGTAGGAATTCAGTACATGAAAGATTTCTAGAAGAGTTAAATTGGGGAGGACCAACCCAATGTGGTTATGGGGTGGTCACTAAGAAATGAAAACACACTGACGACCTGTGAATACACAACACAACAAACACACCATAGCCATGCAGATCGACATGATTCAGTATAATAGATAGAGCCATGGCCGTCGACAGGGTTTCAAAATCACACACTGCGTCGTCGCCCCTGAGCTTACATGAGAGGGCATTTCACAGCCTAGGGTGGCATGGCCTCTGTCCTCGAGGGGCCTATTACACAGATCCACACGCTTGGTAACGTGACTCCTGATGATGTCTCTAGCTCAATGGGGCTCCAAGATAAACCTTCTCAAACAGCTGGACACTGCACAGAAACCATTTCTCCTTGGGGTCTGTGCAGTTGAATGGCTGACACTGTCAATCACCACAGTAAGGTTCAATTTTGAAACAGATAAACTCTTTTGAAAATGTCTTTCTCTCTGCAATTTTAAATCACCAAGAAAATATATCCACTAACATTTTACCAAGCATACAGTAGTCTATGTGCTTCATAACTGGATTAAACGCTGAAACCATGACTCAGAAGCACCTTACATAGCTACCTCTCACTCTAGTCCACTTAGCAACTTTGGTCACTAGATTTACGTAAAAACGTAATAATCCTAGGGATGTACCGTAACATAATTAGTAAATAGTTTTAAACAGTTTTATAGACCTTAAATTTAACAGTTAAACAGATTTCTAAATACAGTTAATTGTCAAAAATGTAACAAATTACTGCATTATCTCAGATAGAGATTTTTATTTTGGAGTCGCATGCATGTGAAGTACTTTGTAAACATGATTAAAATCTGTAAAAATAATCCCAAAAATCAAACAACAGTGTTACAGACGATAATTTTCTTGCAACCACAGCTGCCAATTTTTACAGTCAAATTTACGGTTCTTTTTTTACAGTGTGGAGTTCTTGAAGGCTTTTAGTTTTGTCTTTCTTCTCCCCTTTTAAGGCTGCGAAATGAGAATTATTCAGCACGTTTCAACAATATTCCAACCATTTTTATTACTATAAATGGTATTTTTATTTCGCTTTACATTTACATTTTTATCCTATGTCTGCTTATTTATTTCCGACATGTGCGGTACTTTTGCAAAGCATTTGGAGAAAAACTTAAAAAAACGTTGCCCATGCACACAGTTTACCAAGAGGAACCAGTGTTATATTGGGAGTCCATGGGTTGCGTATTAATGTCTATATATTTGTTTGGGGTATGGGAAAACTATCTTCTGCAAAAGTTGCAGTGGTATCCGGATATTAAACAAGCCCTTGTTACAGAATTAATACATTATCGCGTTAATATTTACGACTCAAGAGATGTGATTGTATGAACAGAAAAGGAAACAGTTTTTTTAATGCATTAGGATAATCAGAAAAGCATTTCAGTCACCTCGATGCCTGGGAGGCGTCAGAGAAGCTCTCTCCTATTGCGTTACATTTCCAGAAGAAAAGAAAGCTTTAGGTTAAGGGAGGTTGCCTATATGTGATCTTCCACAGAGGAAGCACGTCATTCCATGAGTCAGAGAGACACACCAGCACATATTTTTAGCGGAACTGAATAACATTATAATCAATTATATGCAATGTTTACAATTTTCTATCACACCCTCTGCATGACACAGCAGTGCCAACCAATTATGCATGAGTATGGCAGCCAACGAATGCATGTCAGTGGCACATTAGGAACTAAGTGGAATTTTACCGCCTTTTATACTCCTCCGGTAACCAGGGTTCAACTATATTTGCACAGTGCTTTAAATCTCGTTCCAAATCCCAATTCCCTGTACTGGTGATTGGAATTAATGCTTGGAAAAATGAGCAATTGATAATTTTCTTTGGTGTTTAATAAACATTTTTAAACCATTTACTTATTAATGGCAAGCAAAAGTCTGTTAAAGGACATAAACAGCATGAAAAAACCTCAAAGAGCTGTTCAATGTATTCAGAATAGATTTTAAAGACAAATGGGACCAAACTTTCCAACCATGTAGATTTTTTTATTTTTATTTTGTAGGGCTCAATATTATTTCTGCTGACATGAAAATCAAACGCTATTTTCAGCCATTGTTTAATATGCTTCCACAGTTATAAAACCTATTCATAATTCATGCCAAAACCTCAAATATTCAAACAAATAATACGCAGATACCCTTAGACAAACAGTATGAACAACCATTTCCTTCTCCAGACTTTCCAGAGGCCACATAACTATTCAAGAAATCCCATTCCACATTGTAAGGCAGGGCACCAGAAAAACTGGAGAAATCCAGCCAGTGAGAGACAGCCATTTTAAACAACACTGGCCCTTCTCTCTTTATCTGTCGACTCATTATCATCTGTTCATTTCAAGCCTCTCTGTGTGGTTTCTGTGGTTGTTTCTTTTGTGGATGGGTGTTTTTTGACCAGCATGTGTGGCATGCAATGAAAACAGCCCATCATTATTTTTGGAAAGACGAGCTCTAACATGGGGAGACCTGGAAGATCATTCCCAGAAAACCAATTTTACTGTCATGCGTGGAAGCAGACACTTGTTCAGAGACATTTAGAGAGTCTGTTGTGCCATGTGTGTGGGAAATGGCAATGAAAAGTGTGAGGTAGCGGGGTGAACGTCCTTTTTTGTCATTATACTGAAACAACAAAAGAAAACAAATCAGAGTTGAGAAAAGATTTGCTGAAAGATGGTTAAGGTGACGTGATTTCACACACGGGAGAAATGAAGATAAATAATATAAACACCGGTTGTTTTCTACTGGTTCTGTCCCGTTTTAATCAGCAAAGTTGCTGCCGGGTTAAAATACAGGTTAGGAAAGGATCTATTTAGGTACATACTGGGGGTGTAACGGTTCACGGGAATGTATTGAACCGTTTCGGTACGGCCTGTTCGGTTCGGTACACTTGCGTACCGTTTCGGTATTTGTATTAAATTATATAAACTTTTTATTAGCGCGATATTAAGAGCAGCGGAACATTGTTCCTAGGCGAGTTTCCGCACCGACGCTATTGAGTGACGCACAGTAGAGCTGCACGGGTAGCTGTGAGAAATGGCAACAGCGAAAGAGAAGCCAGCGCTTGAAGACCCTCCCACCTCACTAAGGTCTCCTGTTTGGGAACACTTTGGCTTCTCTGTTAAAATACATAACGGGGATAGACGAGTGGATAAATGTAAAGTTGTATGCTGACATTGTTTCACGGAGATCGGGCAGGCAACACATCTAACATTTTCTACTGCTGGAGATATTATAACCAGATCTATGCTCTCTTCAGAAAATGTGGATAGGTAATCTATCCTAACTAGTTGCAGTATTTCATTTTTTATTTAAAAAAAAATGGGTTTTTCTTTATAAAGAGTGCAATTTATTTAAAATATCACCCAAATGTGTCACTTTTATTTATTTTATGCAAGAATTCTACTGTGTATTGGCAGCTTTTCAAAATAAAGATTATGTAAGTTTTTATTTTTTTGTACCGAACCAAATGAACCGAACCGAACTCTCCAAGACACTGTACCGAACCGAATACGATTTTAGCGTACCGTTACACCCCTAGTACATACGTGTACATTTACAATTCAAAAATTGTAGTTCTGTTCCTGTAGTAAATCCTGTAGTAAATCTTGCAAAACTTTTTTAAATAGAGTGGATGCGGCTTGTATGCAGGTGTGGCTTGTTTATTTTACTTTATTTATTTTTAAAAATAGAGCGGATACAGGTGTGCTTTATTGTCCAGAATTTACGGTATTTGAACAGGAATTTCTAGTGGATCCTTTCCGTAGCAAAGGGTTTTAATGTGCACGAGATAAAAACAAAATAACTGAAGAAAAGTGCTAAAGAGCAAGGAGGGAATATGTCACGCATGCACTTACTGGCAACTTTATTAGGTACACTTTGCTACTAGGGCAGCACAGTGGCGCAGTGGGTAGCACTGTGGCCTTCCAGGTAGAGGGTTGTCGGTTCGAGGCTCCGGTGACCTTCCTGGAAGGAGTTTACATGTTCTCCCTGTGCTTGCGTGGGTTTCCTCCGGGTGCTCCGGTTTCCCCCCACAATCCCCAAAAACATGCGGATAGGTTAATTGAATAAGCTAAATTCCCCTTAGGGTGTGAATGTGTGTGAATGTTGCCCTGTGATGGACTGGCGAACTGTCCAGGGTGTACCCCTGCCTCTCGCCCAATGTGTGCCGGAGATAGGCACCGGCAGACCCCCGTGACCCCGAAAGGGAATAAGTGGGAATGAAAATGAATGAATGAAAAAAAACTTTGCTACTACCAGTTTAGACCCCCTTTAGCTTTCAGAACTGCCTTATTCCTTCGTGTGGCAGAGATTCAACCAAGAATTGTTCCAAAAACATTCCTCAGAAAGTTTGGTCCACATTAACATGGTGTCGCTGCAGATTTGTCGGCTGAACATCTATGATGCAAATCTCGAAGGAGGCCATCGCTTCTGTCTGTTTGCTGCTGTTTGTTCATTTATTGAAAATAATGATTAACTCCTTTTGTTTAGATATTTTTTCACTTGCGCCTGAAAATATATATATATATATATATATATTACAGAAAGACAACTGGTCTTTGAAGATCCTTATCCACACAGAATAGGAATCTGTGGTCAGATTGAGAATTAAGGTCCACTAACCTGCTGCGCTTGACGTCATCTCCGCTCCTAGAAGAAGAAAAAAAATACAGCGTTTAATGAATCATGCAAACATGGCCAGAGATAAACTTCACCTTTGCCTTTTGACCTTTCCGGGTAACTGAAAACAGGAGTGTGTCTATAGTGGCGACTTCTAAAAATTGAAGACATACCAAACGAAGCATTAAAGTTCAAAAGGCCATCTGCAGTGCGTTTTGTTTCAGACAGACAGCGACTAATGCTTTGTGAGAAACTATCATTTAAAAACCTCAACATTCCCACACTGACTGTAAGCTTTATCAGGATTCCAGTCTCTAAAAGTGATCGTAGTTTTAAACAGAAACAGGGGAGATTTGAAGGAGCATCGTTCGTTTGGTTCAGTGCTGATCTAATAGTTTCGTATTGATTGAACGCTCCGATTACAGTAGAGAGCCGCTAGACAGAGATCACACTCAGCAGTCAGCGGATTAGTGTTTGGTTTCAGAACTCAACCGACAGCACATGCTTTAATATATAAAACAGCGTAAGCTCCTTAGGAGTGTTTCAAAGCAGAGTTTAATGTTGGTCCTTGGCTGAACAAAGCTAGAGCTAAAAGGGTTAAAGCTGGTCTTTATAAATCCTTGTCCACAGAAAAACACATTTAATGGTAGGTTTTTCAACAGTAGGCGACAGACTATAACTGATTACTACACACAGGTTTGAGTGAAATATGCATTGACCCCTTTATAAAACATGACCAGGGACTTACTCCTGATTGATGATCACAGATAGCAAGATAACAAGTTCTCACACATCTTTTTCCAACGTTTACTCCAAGTCATTAATTTTTGAGGCTGACATGGCAACTCGAACCTTCAGCTCCCTCTATAGATTTTTTTGGTCTGATGTTCTATGGGACCAGGATATGATATACAATAAGCAGGGGCATCGAAGTCACAAAAAATGAGGTGAAAAAAATTTCTACAAGCCGAGGGCCGGACTGGTTCGATGTTGTTCAAATTATTGTACATAACCTATTGAATAAAGCAATATATTCTTATGGTTCTGTCCGTAATTTCGAGTGAATTTCAAAGAAAAATCCCATTTTCTTTTTCAGATGTTCATATTTGTCTTTGTGTGTCAGAGTCGTTTCATGGTGCCTTCTTCTATTATATTCTTTCATTAGAGCCAAACTTTCTCCAAAGAGAAGACGCAAAGGTTTTCGTTTGACCTCAGTGAACAATAACTCTGCCTCTCACCTGGCTTGAAACTCCCTGTTCCCAGCGTCCACCTTTTGTTTAGCCATATTAGGGAGGGGGAAGCTGAAAATTAACATCTGGTCTGACTTCTGATGAATAATGAAGCCAATGCCCGCTTGCTACACTGCAGTAAGTTCCCAAGGCACTGCAACACCAGTGTTAGGTCTCTCTCTTTCTTCAATACAGCATGGTATTTAGCTCTTAGCATCTTCTATGTTGAGGCTAAATAAAGTCACATTTTCTGTTAAATCTTCTTAAACCTTGCCTCCAGAGTCTTCTGAAATGGTTTATAATTAATATTTCAACCCTTGTTTTTCCCTTAATGTATCTTTCTGTCTGTTTATTGCTGTCATAAAAACCACTTTCTCCACGAGTCGTGCTTTATATACAGAGCTTATGCGTTGTGTTGTGTTAACACTGAACAAAAGTTGAAAAAACATTTTCAAATCTTTCATATTTTATAAGCCCCAGATCTAATCAAGAGATAATGCTCGATCTCTAAAAATATTGACACTTTTAGGGAAAGGGGCAGTTATTTCTGGCTTGACCCTCATTCTTAGCTAGTCTCCAGGGCGTCTATGAACTGATCTACTTGGGATAGAATGAAGGCCATTCAGCTAGATAAAGAAACAATAGGTTTTAATGACCTACATATGGAGCTTGCATGTGATACTAAAACATCCAGGGAATTAATGATCCTGTCTGTCTGACCAAGAATAACTTCAACAAAGTATGAGTGTGTTAGATGAAACGGAATAGGTCCGACTGAATAAAACCTTTATAGAACAATTGGAAAAGCGCAAAATCATACATAGATGTATATTATGTATTTATTTTTATTACTATTGTTTTAAATAATTGATAGCCTAGAAAATTACTTTTTTGGTAGGAGCCGCATGGTGGCACACTGGCCTTTCAGAAAAAGATTCAAGGTCAGCTGGACTTCCAGAGAGGAGTCAGTATGCTCTTGAGTGGGTTTCCCCTGAAAAGACTTAAAACGTGCGTCAGGTTCATTGATTTCTCTAAATCCCAATGGGTATGTGAATGTTGCAATGTGATGGATTGGCGACCTGTTCTGGGCGTACCCTGCTTTTACCAAAGCGCACAAACAGAACCCGGTGATCTTTGGGGAAAAAGCAGGTCAAGAAAAAGAATGAAAAAGTTACAATGATAATCAATCAATTACACGTATCTCTATGATGTTTTATCTTGAAGATAGTTTATTTGCCTTTTCCCATTATTTTCCAACGCCATTTTAAGTAAACGGTAAATATTTAACCCCTTCTAGAGGCCAGGATTGAACTACTTTGCAAAGTTCTTGGTACTTTCATGCACAGACTGATAACCTCCACAAGTGTGGTGAACGTGAAGTTTCTACAAGATTCTTTTAATCTTGAGATATCAATTAATGGTACCAATATGAAAAGATACAGAAACTCGAGTCAGACCAGTATGGATATCTTGCCAAAGTTTGGTGGCAGTAGGTCGAGTTTTGGAGGGGATGTGTGTTTTTTTTTTCTGAAGCAAAAGACGAATAAGAATATTTTGGCTTTTACAAGGTCTCTGTCCAACAGAATGATCTCATTTCACTTATGTTTACATAACCCAGGAGAAACCGTGCAGCCGTGAAAGAGTGGTATGTCCAGAGGTTCACCGTGACCTACTGTTTTCTCGACCCAGGGTATGGGGCGGACAGGGGCATTATCAGTTTAACCAGCAGATGGCTGGACGGTGTGAGGCAGGATGCGTTTGGCCCTCCATGACTCACTTACCACTCAGAGACACGTTTGGACAGCTGCAATTTATCAGAGGTAGCCAAGGAAAAACAATCCAATCTCAGAAGCCTGGTGTGAGTCCATTACTTTAAATGTAACAGCAACTGTATCAACTAATAATCTGCTTAGTGCTGCTTTAAGATGTTCCTGTGAAGTTCTTGGACGCAATTCTTTCCTTCATGTAATTTAAAGGAATAACCGTTTATTTGTAAAATACTGTCAAATAAGTATTTGATCACTTGTTACTTTGCTTTTAATAGTCCATCTACACCAGGGGTCTCCAACCCGGTGCCAGCGGGCATCTTGTTGCCGCGAGGACCGCATGAGTCGTCCGCCACCTGTTCCAAAAATAGCTCAAATAGCGCCACTTTCCAGTGAGCTGAATCTAATTTAATATGATTGCTATTCTTGTTTAATTGACACTTGCACGTAAGTTTGATGTGATAATATAGAAAATGAAAAAAATAAAATAAAAATATGAACTACGACCGGGGAGAGTTGAAAGGTCGGTATGATGCGCTACGACGAAACAATTAAGCAGCGCAGCGAAAATGAAACGATGAACTCATAGAAAGATCATTTAATATTCGCAACAAATGCGAGGTAAAGGTTTTTTTTTTTTTTACCTCTGGAAGGAGTGTGTGTTTGTCTCATTTGTGAGACGACTGAGGCAGTGGTGGCCAAGCGGCACAACGTGGAGAGACATTTCACGACACCATCCCAAAACTCACTCAGAGTACAACATACTGGTAAACCGCACGCAATGCCAGGCTTCCCAGTAACTGAAAGAAACCAATTCCAGATTTGGTTTCCAGTTCATGTTTAGTTCAATGCATTTGTAAAATGTAAAAATTGTGTTTGTTACAATGTTAACAATGAAAAAAATTATCTTAGCTCATTATCTTTTTGTTTTTATATGATTTATTATTTGTACATCGGACATTGTGATTTCCTTGGACTCTTGTAGAAGTGATCATTTTGAAGTGTTTTGAACTTGTATATATATATTTTTTTTTACTTGCACTAAGACAAATAAAGTGTTACATATAAATATTTATTTGTTTACTACCTTGTTAATTAATTTAATTCATTTTCAGTGTGAGAAATAATTCACATGATCAGTGTCTTTGCAGAGATGAATATCCTTAATTATTATTTAGAAGAGGTTATCAAAGTGGTAGCCCTTTGCATTAATCCGTACCCAGGAAGTAGCTCTCGGTTTCAAAAAGGTCGATGACCCCTGATCTACACTCTGCTCGTTCCTCAGAATCACCTACTAGAGGTCATTAACTGTTATAAAGACACCTGTGCACCCCACCATCAGTCAAAGAGCTGTTAAAAGACACAAGGGACAAAATTGTAGACTTTGCCAAAGCTGCACAGGGCTACGGAGCAATTGCCAAGCAGCTTAGTGAACTGTTGGAGCAACTGTCTGAAAATGGAAAAAGCTAATGATAACAATGTTCTTCACACCGGTGCCCCAAAGAAGATCTCTCCTCACAGTGTTTCAATGATGCTAAGAATTGTGATGAATCTGCTAAGAAATACAGCCAGGAGGAGCTGGTTAATGCAGTGAAGAGAGCTGGGACCACCGTTTTCAAGGCTACCATCAGGAATACACCAAGACGTAATGGTTTCAAACCATGTGTCTCATGGAAGGTTCCCCTGTTAGGTTAGCCCTTGTCCAGACCCTTCTGAAGTTTGCCAGGGACCATCTGGATTATCTAGAGGAGTCATGGGAAAAAGTCCTGTGGTCAGATGAGACCAGAGAAGAACATTTTGGTCCAAACTCGATTGGCAGTTTCAATAATACCATATCTATAGTGAGGCATGGGGATGGAAGCATCATGCACAGGGAACCTCATATATTCTGCTTAGGGAACTGCAGTGTATTAAGGAGCGGAGTAACAGGACCCGTATTGTGCAATTATAAGCAAAAACCTCCTTCATGACGGTCGTGGCAGTCATGACATGACATGACAATGACTCCAAGCACACAGCCAGAAAAACCAAGAAGTGGCTCCGTAAGAAGCATATCAAGGTTCTGGGGTAGTCTAGCCAGTTTCAAGACATTAAAACCAAAGGAAAATCTTTGGAGGGAATGGAAACTGTTCCCTAAAGTCTGACAGATGTACGGTGGACTTGTATGAAGGACTGGGCCAAATTCCCCACTGCAGCTTTCTCTGCAAAATACCAAAATGTCTTGATTCAAATGATTAAATACTTATTTGCCCATTAAAAAAATCAATTCTCTGATTTCTAATGAGGAGATCTTGCTCAAACACAGGTGAGCAAATATTTATTTCGTGGAAAGTATTGTTTTTTTTACTCATAGAAGCTTAATAGCAATCAACTAAAGCATGTGAGTTTTCCTAAACACTTCTCCGACCATTCGTCCATGGCATCACTAATAATGCCATCAATTCTCAGTTATACCCAATGTGCAAAAGCCTCAAAGCTGGGTTTGGGTTGTACGGATTCTTTCAAATTGTGTTTAAATCAGGGATTTCCGTTTGCACGCATCATTTTAAGATTGACCGGTGCTTTTTTGCTCGTCATTAAAATCCTTAATTTATAGCAGCCCAACAAGCTTAAGCTATTTCTGTGTGATTATGCATCATGTCAAGTTGAAAGAGAAAGAAAGTAAAAGATAGAGGCTCGCTGATTGTGTGACCTTTGACTCAAGACATTTCTTCGAGAGTGACGGTAAGCCTGGATTAAGGGTAAATCAGGGGTCATTTCTACAACCTCCGCCTGACTCTAAATCTGTTGAGTTCCAGGCAATGATGTCCCCTGCTGCAGCTTTACCGCAAGCCTTAATTTCACACAAACACAACCCCTCACGGATCCTGGAATATTACTCAAGCACTCTTGCAAATGAGGCATGTGAGGGTTTGGTTTCACCAATTGTAAACCTAATCCTTTTTTTGTACAGCTCAAACTGGGGGGGGGGGGGGACTTCAAAAAATAAACCCCTTCATGAGTGTTTTCCAGTCTCGTCACACTGACAAGACAAGGAAATCAATAAAATGATGTGAGAAAGGTATTAAAGCGACAGGTTGGGATTTGGCAGATGGGGATTTAATCGTTTCAAATCACTTTGCTTGAATTTCCAGAAAATGTATTTCATCTTTTCCTAATCCTCGACTGTGTTTGACAACATCAACAGAATACAATCTCAACTTCGGAAGCCTCCTCACAGACCTGACTGCTGACTGTACAAGAGGCATTTCTCGGTGAAAATAGCATCACTGTAGTCAGCGTTGCCACCGTATTTCTCTCTAGTGCCCTCTTTTGAAACTAGACACTGCCTGGTACTAGAGTCACACGGTTACCGTCACACTATTGATCACAAGGGGTGAAGCCAGGCTGTTTATATAGCTACATACACTTCACTCTAAACAAAGTTTTTCTAAACAAAACGTTTTAAAGTGTTAATAATTTATGTCCATCGATAAACAAAATGGATTGAAAGAGCAAGAGAAATATTTGCCTTCAAAACAGTTATTCAACCAACAATCAAATATGTGAAATTAATAATATTTTGCATGTAAATATATATATATATATGAGCAGGCAGCTACTGTAAAAAGCAAAAAAGCACATTATAAACAACAAAGAACCACTTTAGAAGCACAAGTACCAACAAGGTCATAACTGTTTCTTTACACAAATAAAGTGCTATAACAGTACCTCTAAAACCACAAAGAACAAGTGAGAAACCAAAAAGAAGTTATGGGGTTCTTGGTGAAGTTCACATGCTACATAGAACCATCAAAATTGCAAAGAAGAACAGTCTAGAGCACCTGCTGCCATTTTCCACACCTCAGTTCCTATGTTTTCATGTTATGATAGGGCGGAAGAGCTCTCAGGTATTGGACTTTTTCGTAGAAGGCCTCTACGCTCATGGGAACCGGCAAGGGAATGATGTACCACTTGAGAACATGATGTAATTTCTTCAACAGCTTTTATTCAAATTAGATAAATATTTGCAAATTGTTATAATAAATTAAATAACCATCAACACAATCAAATGAAACATGGCAATCCTGATTAAATGAATTCCTGCAGTTATTAGACTTAGGGCCAGGCGAACAATAATCATCATGATATTAATTTTCTTGATAAGATCTGACTGATCGCTGAGGTGTTCCCGGAAGATACAGCAGTGCGCCTCGAGTCAGTCAAGATGAGAAAATTAACTTTAATTTAGTTATGTAAGCATGTGGTAGTTTGTGTTAAGTTTATGTAAATGAATAATAAATTAATAAAATAGTTATTTAATGCTGTATTATAAATCTGAAATTTCAAATTAAAAGTCTTTAAATCTGCTGAAAATTAAGTTAGTTTAAGTTAAAGTCATTTCATTCGCTGGTAAATTCACTCAGCTTCCATTGACCAGTGCGATACGTAGACGACACGTGTCCCGTTCTAAGATGGCGGCTGCTCCGTCGCATCGGACCAACAGACATGTAGATATCTATGATCGTTATTGACTAATATGAAAAATACATAAAAATATTGTGATATCGTTTTTTCCCATATTGCCATACGTCTACGTTATTCAACTTGCTCAGCACACTCGTAACCCCCCGCAGAGGTTGGACTCCCACGGCCTGCTTGGCCTTGTTCCCACATCATATACATGGCTTTTTGGCCACAACTATTCATTGTTTGCCTGTTCCTCATCCAGTAAGCCTCCTACACAGCTGTTTCTGTTTCAGTTGATGGTTGGATTTCATCCTAGGTGAGGAAGTGAAGATTATCGGTAAATCATACGCAACTTGAAAATCCCTGAATTTGTGAATTAATGCTGGATTGAAGATTAAAGGTGATAATACCAAATATTGTATTTTGCAAATTTACACAAATATGTTTTGCTGAAAAAAATATGTATTCCACACCTGATTTCAACTTTTACACAGTACTGTGTAGGAGCTGATTGAACCATAAAAACAGAACTCAAAGGGTTTTTATTGGAGACAGATTCCGAAAAATCTGTAAAACGTGGAACTCCTAAAAATCTAACTTTTAAATTGTTTTCTACATTGGTGTACTCTTTAATTTCACTTTCTTTAAGCAAGAGGTGTTTAATATAATATCAGTGATAACCTGGTAAAACCTACAAATGTGGAAATACTTTAAGGCTGGCTAAACCGGGCAGCCATATTTAAAAACTCTGCTAGTCTTCTCGACATAGAGCTAATTGATTGAAGAAAAGAGTTTTCCTCAAATTAAATTCTAACCTAACTTTTGTCAACGTGACACAGTAAACTGCTCTAGTTTCCAGGAAGTAGGCTACTGTGTGTGCTTTCGCTGCACTGAAGATGTGCCCATTTCTTCCACTGTGTATTTACCATCCACACACAGCATAAATCTAATAAAGCAGCACCTAATGAAAGTCAAACAAAGTGACTAACGTGAGAGAGAGAGAGACACTGAAGGACACAGACAGAGCAAACAGGACCAAATATCCTTGAAAGCTTAATCACAAACCAAACTGAATGTTTTTTTAAAGACAGGTAGATCTATTTCTCAGTCAAGGACACAAATACATCAGAGCTCGCTCCATCCGAGGCATGGCTTCATCTATCAAGATCATTTAGACCTGTATTTAACAAGAGCTTGTGATTCATTCAAGAGATGCCCAGAAGACAGGGTATTATTCAACAAAGACAAGCTCTTCCCATGTCCTGCGGTCAGCAATGGCTCCCCATGGAAGAAAAATGTTACGAAATCGTAAAAAGAAAATATTTTCTTTCAAAATAATGTAGCAACAGTGATTTAGAAATTAACAGGTTGACAGGAGCACCTTCTGATGAGAAGGGTTGAAGATATCCCCCGTGCATTTTCACTGCCGTTAGTTAAAGAAGTAGAAACCAAACTGGTGCGACCGTTACCCGTGACATTGAAGAATGAAGATAGATGTTGCAATCTGTCACCAACTTGTTCATTGCACGCCTAGAAGACTTGGCGATTTCCTTAAATATCAAAGAACAAAATACTAGATGTAGTAGTTTTATAGCACTAAGCATCGTTAAATTCTGCTGTAATAATCAAAACGTTTTTTAAACAAACATTGCCTAAAGGTAACCATTAAATGCAGGAATGGACAGCATCTTTTCTACCTCTGTCTGATAAGAACCCCACTTCTTTACTCGAGCAGACACAAATCCACTTTGATCATCCGATCATTCTGAACGTTCAGATGAAAGACACATCTCCACCGGTTCAATTACAGGATAGAAACAAGCCCAAACAGCTGAAACATGACGGACAACAACTCCAGCGTCCACATGAGGTGATGTAACCCAACCACAGATTTAAGCAACTACAAATGGGGCTCGTCTCTGGAAGAAACGTCATGTTCCCCCAAACTACATTTGCAGTCACACCCTGAAAATCAACAATGGCACGTTTGTCCTCACAGCTCGCAACAGACCAAACCATGGATACAGGCATCCAAAGCAGCCATTAGTAGCTGCTAAAATATTCTCTTCTCTCTCGGTTTTCCTCAAGTACCTCTCATTCTCCCAAACCGTAAGATAGTACATACAATAGTAGTCTGTCTGCAAGCCCCCGCTCATCTCTGATGGAATGTCCGGTTTGGGCAAGGCCTATTCCGTAACGAGGCTGTATAAACCCTAAAGACTCGCCTTTCTTTGTGAATTAAAAGTCATTTACCACTTCCACGCTTTTTGGCGACTCACATATTTTATTGAGGTACTTGCTTTGGGTGGGACCATGAGTCGAGCGATAAACACCTGTGAGTAACTCAGTGACGGCTTCCACTGAAGGCAAAAAGCCAGATTACGTCACGATTGATAAGTGAACATGTAGGATTCATTCGGTTCATTTGGATCCTGGCCACTAGGGGCAGTAGAGCACCCACAAAAACTTGCTCATTCAAAGAGAAAGTAACAGTTGGGACCACATGTATCCGTGGCTGTGATCCCCTCCAGGCTCTCCATCCTTCGAAAGTAATGATTTCAAGGTTGCTTTCATCACAATGCTCCGCCATTTCCCCAAAAATCAAAGAGTCGTTTAAATTTGTGCTCTTTTTCCCTGAATTCAAACCCTGCGTACCTTACATATACCGAGACTTGCACATTTTTTTTTCAAAACTTTTTTAAAAAAAAGAATCAACACAAAATAGTGAGCAACGCAAGGATTTTATTTATGGGCAGCAGTTCGAGGGATTCTTTAAACGTTGGAGGTGATAGGAGCATTTTAAGCAGTTTTATTTTAAAAACATGACATTATTAACGCGACACTGTCACGTTGTTGCAGGGGAGCAGCCGGAGTTTATAAAACTGGTTTTTGATGATTCTTCTTTTTGGAGCAAACAATAATAAATGTAAATGAATCACTATAGAACTCATGTAAACTGTTTCACGGTCTATCTGGCATTTGCAGCAATAGGAAAAGCAACAGATTCAGATATTTTAAGAAGTTTATGCAGTGGTTGTGTAGATTTCAGCTGTGGACCAGATGGAACATCCTTTTAGCCAATCAGAACACAGAGGATTTTACCATGGAAAAGCACAACCGCAGTTTTACCTCTAAACAATTACCCATAATTAATGCAGGACTAAATTAATTGGGGGTGTTGTCGACACACAACTACAATCAGGGCCCCTGATTGGCTAGTGCAGCATGCTGAGCTGGTACTGCAAGCCACACACTCACAATAAATAAATCTGCATTGTGGAGCGAAGTTGATTTATTTTCTTATGAACTAGTGTTGGAAATTTATCCCTGGACACTTCCTTGGATAGCTCACAACGATAATATGAAGCATAATCCCGTTTTCCTCACAGACTGTTCTGTGAGCTAAAAAAAAAAAGCTTTTGGGGGGGGGGGTGGAAAGAATGGGGTGCACAATGTGCTAAAAGATTATTTTAATGAAGACGCTTAAAGACAATAAATAAATACTCTTCCAAAATTAACACACTGCACAAAAGGGACTCTTCATAAATACATATTGAGGACATTATTGTCAAGCAGTTGAGAAGGTGACAATTTGTGGGAAGAAACATAAATATCAGGAGAATAGTCTGGGAGCTAAACAGCAAGTTTACCACTGAACATCTGAATGATTCAGAGGAGGACTGAGTAAAAAAGCATGGTCATTGAGCTGTTTGGCAATCAATGCAACAAAAACGCCTTCCCTGCTGTCAAACAAGGAGGTGGAAACATACTTTTGTGGTGATTGTGGATCAGGACAATCGTCTTAGAGTAAAGCCAGAACTAAACAGCAAGACAACAAGAAAAACTGCCACACAACTTAAAATTTATGAGAGCTGAGAGACTGAGTTCTACATTCTAAAAGGTCTACGAATTTGATCTGCAAAGTGAAACAAAATGCCTTGTTACGATTACGATTGCACACTCAAGGTCCATCATTGTCTTACTATAAAGCATAATTTAACTGGATAGTGACTCCCAAATGATTCATTTTGAGACTTCAGGTTTGTAAAAAAAAGAACCTTCCTCTACATGACTGTGCTGTGATGGGTATACAAGATTTATAACCATCCTAGAGACAAGCCTATGCAAAAAAAACAGCTCAGTTTCAAAAATTCTGTTCTGAGAAAAACATGTGTGTCTGCAGTTTAGAAAACACGAAAGGGCAGTGAATTTCCTCAACCGAAAACCAAAAAGTCAAATAAATTATTTGGGTTCTACATTTAATAGAAAGCTGTGTGTTTGTGAGCTGCTTATGAGTTGCAGCAATTCATAGCTAAATACATTCTATCACCCTACGTTCACTCTCCCCAGTCTCAAGAGGGTAAAAATAGCCACATACACGCACACGCACACACACACACACACACACACACGCACACTGGAGCCGGGTGTTTGGGAATCTAGTGTTGTAAATGAACAGGAAGTGCCTTCGAAGCCAGCCACTAAATGGGGGCTCTTTTTTCAAATTATCGTCATTACTAGGAAAATATCTGTGGGGAATTTCTTGGTTTTCACAAGCTAGAAAAAAGCCTCCAAACAAGAGCCACCACACACACACCCTTTAATGTGTCCAGTTTGTGAAAAATTGGGATTATAGACTTTATATTTTAGATTATAGAAGCAGATTCGGCCTGGATACAGGCCATCCTGACACATTTATAACCAGTTACACCTTTTGTGTCACCTGCAAAACTGAAGAAACAGCTCTAACATGTAGAATATAATAGAAGGTGATTTTGAAAAAAATATTAAATAAGTAAATATAAACCCAATATGTGTTACAGGGAAAACAAATTTCAGTTAAAAATGTGTTTCCCGTTCTAATGTAAAACGCAAGCAATAAAATAAATCACAATCTACAAACATTACTGCAAGATAATCAAAGTATAAACACTGTAGCTACTACAAAGAGAAAGGCAGCCGTTTTTGCCATCTAGCGGTAAAATCGTAACATTGCAGCAGCAGAAGTATTATAGGTTTTATAAAAAAAAAAATAAATCCATACACAAATACAATTAGAAAATATAATTGTAATTTTAATCTTAATCTTCTAAGGCATCGATGGTTAAAATATCTGCCATTTGTGGTGTTTATACGTTCTAAAACTAAGAAAACCTAAGTAAACTAATTACTCAAGTTAAACACCTGTGGGCACTCAGTGCGGTAACGCTTTCTTTTTCATTAAAACGGTATCTCTTGAAATAAAAGGATAGGCTATGTTCAGAAATTTAATTTCACAGTACTTACGTTCGTGTCCAGCTTTTTCGACCCGTCAAGTAATTTATAAAAGGCTTATGAACTTCTGAATAAGGGCTCATATGTGAACTGTGGTTTTTAAGAAACGCGAAAGCACATGTCCCTCGTCGCTTCCTGTAGCTGTAGCGCTGACAGCGTTTCGCGGGTTTGTTTTTCGCGGTAGAAGCAGCGCCACAATAACACGAGTCCATTATTTACGTTTCGCAGGACCAATATTCTCATCGTTTTGATTGAAAATGAGTCTGTGGGTGGATAAATATAGACCAACGTCGTTGGCAAAACTGGATTACCACAAGGAGCAAGCAAACCAGCTCAAAAATCTGGTAAAACAACGTTTTCTTTGAAGTTACATGGTGGTTTGGCAGTAACGACAAAGTCAAGTTAAAGACTAACGTTACGGCCTCTGTTTCCTATCGCACAGGTGCAGTGTGGTGATTTTCCACATTTGCTGGTTTATGGACCTTCTGGGGCTGGCAAGAAGACTCGCATCATGTGTTTACTCAGGGAGCTTTATGGAGCAGGAGTCGAAAAACTACGGATTGAGCACCAGTCCATCACGGTACTGAAATAAAATAAGGTTTTCCCAAAGGCTTTAGTTCTATATTGATAATAATCACCGGTGTCCTTCAGACTCCATCTAAAAAGAAGCTTGAGATCAACACCATTGCCAGCAACTACCATCTGGAGGTAAATCCAAGGTAATGTGGACCATGTTGCAGCTAAATTGTAATGTTTCATTTGTTGTTCTTTGTCTAAATGTAGTTTTTTTGTTATGCATTCAACAACTGTTGTAAATTGAGTGGTAGTCCTCTTATAATAATATACGTGAAAATATCCACAGGTCTCAAATCTTAGCTATATTCTAACAAAACATGCTCCACGAACACCAATTTAATTGAGTTTTTACTTGTTGAAGATAAAAATAACTAGCCCACATTTTTTTCAAAAATTTCCCAAGTGATGTTTTAATAGGGTAAGGGACTGTTTTGACATTTTTTCCTATCATGTTCTTTCTTTTAGGGAAGTCAGATTTCTTATAGTTGAGTGAATAAATAATAAAAAACAAAGAGTGAAGGTCAATATTATTGGCCCCCTGATAAATTGTTACTTTGGTTGGCTTCAGATCAAGCCACTGTTGTCCAGTGACTTGGTAATTTGCATAATTAACCAATTAACATCTTAGTTAAGCTTTTAAATTGCACTTTAAGCTGTGGATTAGTATCTTAGAAAAATAAAAGCGATTCCATTGGATTTCAGAGAAAGAATTGTGAAAGCCCATGAAGATAGATTAGAGTATCAAAGCAGTGTCAGAATCTGCAGTGAGGAGCAATAACAAGACGTTTAAAGAGACCTAAACAGTGGAGAACAAAATGCACAGAAGCAGGAAGCGAAATATATAAAACAAACTCGTGAGGGAGGTTTCTAAAGACCAAGGAGAATTATAAAGGACTAAGCCAAGCCCCTCAATTATTGTCTCAACAAACACAGTCACTACAGCCCTGCATAGGAATGCAGTGTGAGGTTACCGACAAAGAATGACATCACTCCTTAAGAAGAGATATTGCCAAGCCAGAATGATAACTGGGGATTCATACTAGAACAAAACTAGTGATTTTTTTTGGGCCATAGACATGCTCCCTATGTTTGGAGAAAGAAGGGAGACTCATTCAACCTCAGTGAAGCATGTGGGGTGGGAATGTAATGGTGTGGGGATGTTTTTTAGTGCTTTTGTTACTAAAAAGCACACCTCACCTGTGGTGAAGAAATACCTCCCAATGAGAAAAGTGAATGAACTTGAGTTCACTGCACAAAAGCTAGACTTGAACCCATTAGGAAGTCTGTGGGGGACACTAGAGAAGAGTTTGTGCCAGAAGACCAACACACCTGGAAGAATGGGCTGAAACTATTGACTAGTAACATCAGAGGTTAATCATTCTGATCAGTAGTTTTATTTTAATAAACACTACAATCTTCAAATGTTGTATTAAAAAAATGATCTTTAGGGGGCTAATCATTTTGTTCTTTTGTTTTTAAATCATTTATAAAATGTGTTCGGCACCATTTGTCCTGATACATACAATTATTGAGAATTCCTCTGGTGTCTATGATTTATAATTATAGACAGCACAGCAGCTTTATTTACATTTAATTTTCTTGTAGCGATGCTGGGAACAGTGACCGTGTGGTCATTCAGGAGCTGATCAAAACTATGGCCCAGTCTCAGCAGATTCAGTCCAGTGCTCAAAGGGAGTTCAAAGGTTTGCCTTTCCTTTTTCACTCATTCATTAGAATAATTAGAACTAAATTCACGAGATTTTAAAATTGAAAGAGATGCTTTCCTCATCGATTGACAGTGGTGCTGCTGACAGAGGTGGATAGACTAACTAAAGATGCCCAGCATGCCTTGCGCCGAACTATGGAGAAATACATGGCCACGTGTCGCCTGATCCTTTGCTGTAACTCCACCTCAAAAGTGATTGCACCCATCAGAAGCCGGTGTCTGGCAGTGAGGGTTCCCCTTCCAAGTGTGGAGGAGGTGAGTGAGCAGAACGGAGGTTTGGTTACGGAACACTTTTCAGAACCAGCTGCTCTGCAATGTTTCCCCCTCCTCCCCAATAAATACTTTCTCATGATTGGGTTCACCTGTGTCTGGTCAAGGGTCACTGAGGTTACCAAACCGATTTGATTTTGTGTTCTATTAAAAATAATAAGCTGTAATAATAAATCAATACCAAACAATTTCAATACATTTCTGCAAATGACAAACCCCTGGAAAAACCCTTTCGCGGTCCACGTGGCAAGGCTGTGCCCAGTGTTGGCTGTCGTTTCCCAAAAGCTTTACTGTTACTTGAAAACGATAACAGGGAAAATTATACAGTGTTTACTTGTGAACAGTTTTCAAAATTACCTGTTCCTGTGGCCTTATATACACACCTTCTGATCATGTGACTCCCAGTAAAGGAGGATATACTCCTGTTTTAAGGCTCCTCCTCTTGAGCTATTCAAGTTTATAGCATTTGTGAACAATTTTAAAATGTGCATACGCTTGTATTGTTCATGCTAGTAATTACCAAGTCAAGCAATCTTTGTGGGTGAAAGTAATAATAATGTAACGAATTGTAATTTATTTATAATCCTAGAATTTAGATTCTGGAGGGAATATATGAGAGGAAAGGAATGTGACCGTTTCAAGTTTCCCATAAATTTAAGTAGTAGCAAATGGCCAGAAGACACAGTCCTAAGAACGTATGCTTTACACAACATTAGAAATGAATTCTAAACAAATGAAATCAACCTAACCTTTGCTCTTCCAGGTGTGCAATGTCCTGTCAGGGGTGTGCAGGAAAGAGGGGCTCTTGCTTCCCCCTGAACTGGCCAAACGCGTCGCTGAAAAGTCCAACCGTAACCTGCGCAAAGCCCTGCTCATGTGTGAGGCCTGCAGAGTTCAACAGTTAAGAGAACACGATTGAGCTCGAAACACCCAGTCGTTATCCAAGATAATCCTTCACTTACCTCAAGTGTGTTTCCTGCAGGTACCCGTTCTCTCCAGACCAGGACATCCCTGAGACAGACTGGGAGGTTTACCTTCGAGAAACTGCTAATGCTATAGTTAGCCAGCAGAGCCCTCAACGGTCAGAACACAACAAAGCTGCAAGCAGTGATCAAAGGGCTCAAGCACCTCTGGCTCCATCGCCTCTAGATGGCCTATTTGTTGCACTATGCACTACATAGTACACTTCAAGTGAGGACAGGCAAATTCAATAATGATGACCACATCCTAAAGTGTCATGACCACCAGGCGGTGGGAACGAGTGGTGTTTTCTTGCCAAATGTCAAAATTAGTATAAAAAAAAAAGAAAAAGTACCTTTTCAATGTTAAATGTTGTTTTTCTTGTGGCCACCTGGGGGCACCATAATCAAAAAAGTATGCTTGACTGATCAGAAATCGTGTGGCTGAGATATAAAACTTATCGTACATGGTTTAAAATCAAACACTTCAAAATGTAACATCGGACATACCTTAAGATAAGGCTGATGGAGTTTTGGGGTAAACAGATACAATCTAGGGGTAGTTTGTTAAAGTATGAGATAAGCAAAATCCACTTCCTGTTGGTTTTGGAAACTCCCTGCAATATACTTTTTTTTGTAAGTCTTGGTCCTTCACATAAGTCATCCAAATTTAAAATGTTAAATTCCAACAGCCTGAAATAGTGGTTAAAAAACAGCGGGACCTGGCACGTTCCACTACATCTGACATCATAGGCTGCAATTTGTATTCTGATATTAACCCACTTTAATCCCGTCTGGATATTGTACGACAGAGATTTAACAACTTCCTGCTTCATTGTGAAAACATCTGACTGCCAATTTAAAATCGCAAAGGCCTTTAGATGAGACTGCCGGTGTTTGATGGCAATCAAATAAAACCTCTAGTTAGTTAAAAGTACAAGGCCTAGAAATGTTAAAAGGAAATAAAAATAACTGACTTCCTGTCTTTTTCAGAAACATAAACAAAGCAGTATAGAACAGCGGACAATAGTGGTGGTGTTATAACTGGCACTGTAGATTGCTATATGATATCGTTCAGACAGGGGCTCTTAACATGCATGGCAAGTCTGAACCTATTGGACATAGCAACTTCCTGTTTATGTGAAAAGTTTGACCACCACCGTTGGGCACATTGTTTAACAAAGTCAAAAAAGCATAGCATCTTAACATCTCATATATCTTGAGATAAGACTGATGGAGTTTAGAGATGAACTGGTAAAATCTTGAGGAGGAAAAAGTATGATGCAAGCAAAAAGTGGCAGTTTGTAGAGGTTTTTGTGAAATAGTCGACGTCCTGTCGATTTTGGAAACGTGATCCATATTACTTATCTTTAAGTCTTGGTACACTACACACGTGTGCCAAATTTCATTCGCCTACAACAAACTGTTAATGCACCACAAGCTGAAAATTAGCCTTCAGTGCTCGAGCCCTAGTTAACTATACAGCACTTCATAATCCGCTAAACGCTAACTGTGTCGTTTGACTCGATTCTGCAGACTTTTGGAGGTCCGCGCCCGTCTGTATGAACTTCTGACTCACTGCATCCCTCCAGATGTTATCATGAAGGTACAGCTACATGTGTTCTTCAGTACCAGGCTTTCAGAGTTAAACACTCAAGAACATCATAAATGTTTATGGATGGTGTTGCAGGGTCTGGTGACAGAGCTGCTGAGTAACTGTGACGGGCATCTGAAGGCTGAGGTGGCACAGATGGCGGCATTCTACGAGCACAGGCTGCAGCTGGGCAACAAAGCAATCTACCACCTCGAGGCCTTTGTGGCAAAATTTATGGCCATCTACAAGAAGTTCATGGAAGATGGACTTGATAACTTCATGTTTTGAGTTGGTGAAGTCAAATTACATGTAGTACTGTTTGTTTTTCATAATAAAAGTCATACTGTACAAATGTTTTGTATTTTTAATGTTGTGTATTATTTTGGAATGTGAAGCAAGTCTTCGTAAAAAAAAAAAAAAAAACACCGAATGGCAAAGTAAAAAGCAGATGCACTGATGAGCAAACTACTACAGACAAAAGTAGACTTTATTTAAGTGGAGCTTATTTAATTTTAGACACCAAGTAGATAATATTTAACTAGATCTAGATGTCAGCAAGAATTGTTAATGACATTCACACACCTTCAAGCTTTACTGTTTTCAACTGGAAAATTAAGATTGAAAATGTCATTAGGGTGTTCTGTGTATATATATATGTATGTATGTATATATATATATATATATATATATATATATATATATAACTATTTTACGAATTTAAAATAATGCATGGCCACTGTTGTAAACTTTGGAACTTATGCATTGGGTTTACTGTCCTAGCTTCATAAAGCTATTTCAGATCAGAGGTACTTTTAAAGTTTATTTATGTTAAATAAATAAATATTTATAAATATTTAAGATTTTAAATTTGTGGTCAAAATTTTGAGCCTTGAAAAATATTAATAATCTCATTTTCAGGTTGATTTCAGAAATAGAACAGGCAATACATCACAAACAGGAAGTATCAATCTCGAAGTAAAGTTGCTGAAGAGACGTTTGCCCTCTTATGACTGACTCGTTCTAGTCCGGTTGCTCCTCTTTGCTATCAATGGAACATGTATTTAAACGATAGCATCTCTAATGTTCAAGCTAAAAAAAGCAGAGTTTTCTGTTAAATATTCTTAAACCTCACTTTCAAAGTCTTCCTACTTGGTTTGGAATTAATGTTCAATAACACCTGCCCTCTTAAGTGTCTTAAGATCAAGCAATTTTCTACTCTTCATGTGTGTTCTTGTTTGATCACTGCTTTGTAGTTAAAGTGTTCCTTTCAATGCAATAACCTCTTGAAAGGGCATGCAAACCTCAAAAAGACAATTCAAACATTAATTTTCTTATTCTTCCATCTAAAGAACAAGTTATTTCGCTTCGTTACCATGTCAGGCCCCAAGAAACACCTGTAGGAATCCTGATTTAAACATACTTAACCTCATGGTTGTGAATAAAAATCTAAAGTTATGTGATGATCTTCTGACAGACATTTCATAATAACACAGGAAATGTAATTTATTAAGGAAATTGTGAAATAGAAAATAAAAAACAATCATGTTTAACTGAACTTTTTGAGCAAATTCCACATTTGTGCAAAGACAGCCACGACACTGTACAAATACATTACTTTCTAAATTTAAATTACTAAAAAGTATATGATCAGAATCAATAAACTAATTTGAATCAGTGTGTTTATAAGACACGAACACAAAAATGTACAGAATAAGGATCCAGACAAATAACTTAAAATGTGTGCACATGAAGTCTCAGTAGCCAGAAGTTGCAGAGTTAGAGAAAAAAAGCCAATTCATGCGCAAACATTGAATGTGAGTAAACGGGGAAATTTCGATTTTGTTGAAGTCAGGAAATTAATTTTCTGGCTAAATCAACAGAGAGCTGGTTGGAGTCATGAGGATCATAATTGAGTCCAATTTCTTTTTATCTGTAATCATTAGAGTAACTCACGGTTCTGCAGTGTCAGTAATAAACTCACTTTTTACCGCCTGGTGGGAAAGTGACGTCAATGCACATCCTTGTGGCAGTCCTCGATATACCTGCCGAATACTAATGTCAAATAATACGTCACTCTAAATACCCTAAGAAGATGTCTATGTCAAGTGTTTTTTTGACACTGTTCCTCTAGTTTAAACTAAATCTGGATTTTATCTTTGAGGAAACGGCACATATCATTTAATTTACAATTAGCAGATATAGAGATTTAGTTAAGGGTCCTACTTACCAAAGAAATGCAGACCACAGATCCAGGTTTAAGCTCCCGGATTCTGAGTATTTCCTCAAACCACAGCAATCCATTTGGTTCTTATTTCTATGGATTTCAGCAGTTCGTAGGATGGTATCCTTGAACAATTTTCAGCGTTAAAGCAGGTCAACTTCAAATTCGTTGCTAGCGCATGAATCTGATTGTGCCACTCACTCCACGACTTCCGGGTACTGTGTCTTTACGTGCAAACCATCACTACAAAAATATCAGCACACGTCATGCAATTTGAGAGAAATAATAAAAATAGAACAAAAGTCTTGCCAAACATAATAAAACATCGGTGGAAGAGAAAAAGGTAAGAAATACTCTTTTACTCTCTTTCACAGTAACCAAACAAAACAAACACATCTAGCACCTTTTCTGAGTTGCCGCTATGATGGCATTTCTAAATGGCCCTAAATCCTTTGTTTGGGTATTCATGTGAGGTGAAGGCGTGCCCCAAATCATTTTTGGACGAAAGGTTTAGGACTAGACTGAAGGCCAGACTTTTCAAATTATATTACAAAGATTTATGTCAGCCAGAGCAAAATATATCCACAAATAGTAATTTTGTTTCACATTTATGAAAACCATTGCTTCATGCTAAATGTGTTGCTCTGTGTCCAGTTATAGGTCAGTAAAAGTAATCGAAGTCACAAAAAAACTAGTTTTACAGTAATGAAATGCCATTATTTAGTCTAATGACATAAACCTTGCACAGAATCGAGTATGGCACATACATTTATCATTAGATTAAGTTGAAAAATGAATGAGGTATTTTTGCTGATCCTTCAAAACAATGTTGTTGATTAATACAGCTTCGTAGGGATGTCCCAATTCATTGCGGTATGTTTTCCGCCTGTAGTGGAAGGGTGTAGAAATAAATAATTTTTCAGTAACTCTGAACCCCTAGAGTCTGCACCTAAACTTATCTCGTAGATATAGTTATTTATAAACTACTAGCCCAAACCAACAATCTAGTAATACATCAAGTCTAGTTTTATTTTTCCGTTGGTCAATTGATTTCGATGACACGTTGCATGTTAGAGCAATTTACAGTTTGGCATTTTATCCAAAGTGACTTACAGATCAACAGAAAAAAAAACAAGTAATCTATAAAAAAAGTGTCAGTGAATCATAAATAGTGCTCATAGGTTCTAGCCACAAAAGATTTCTTGACAAAAGATGTCACATGACTTGTAACCGCTTGAAATGTACATCGAGAAACGGTAACATCTACCCTTTTATGAAAAGCGACATTAAAGCTGAGACATTAAAACTAATACGTAGTTTACTGAACATTTCATTTGTTGGTGGTTGACTTGTGGCTTTTAACACCATAGTAGAACACAAAGCACATTGTGATGAGCATACAAACGCTCACCAGAGACAGAAAGCCAAGGATCGGCTGCTTAGTGAGGATGTCCCGGCCTGAAGCCTGTGCTGTGGCATGAAAGCACTGCTGTGGAGCTGTTCCCACCACTGGGAAGCCGTTGTGTCTGATAATGTTTTTGTAATGACCCAGTGAAGATTTGGAAATTATCTCGTCTTGAACATGACCATACATACCAAAGCCTGGGTCCCAGTGATCACTGAAGGCATACGCAAAGTAGCCCTTGAGGTTGACTCCATCCAGCGTATAAGCTAAAGCAAAAACAGAGGTTAGAATGTGACCCAATTGAACTTGGGAACTCACAACGTCACTATCAATCGAATTCAGATAGCGAGATGGTGATACGACTGGTGTTTTGGAGTATTAAACAAATATTTATCTTAGGCACAGTTGAAAGTGCCGTGCTAGTTTATCTAAGGCCAGCAAACGTTCCCTCATTGGCAGCTTAATAATTAAACCAAAACGTGTTCACCATGAGCTTTTCCAACGTTTCCATGTGGGGTATTGCTCCAAATAGAAACAAAACAAAGTGGAAAGAAAAAAATAAATAAAAAAAAAAATATCACCTTTCAAGGTGTTTTGAACAGAGTCCTAAAACTTTTGTTAGGCAGAGAGTGACGACTGAATCCTTCCAGCTATTCAGGCTCAACCCTACTATTATGATCACTTTGTGAACAGTAATGCATGGCTATTTAGCAAGTTGGCTTCAAAAGTCTGTGTAATAATTTCAGGTCTAAAGAAATGTGTTCATATGCCCCGTCAACTGAAGCATTAAGGATACAGTGGACATATTTTACTCACGTTGCCGAAAAGTTAGAGCTGTACAGACCATTTGTAATACAGCATCACATCCAGAATGTGTGAGTGCATTTGTTATTTAAGAATATTTTCACTATTGATCAAATCTCTACCTCACAGCAGAGAAGTTGGGCATGTCGCCACAATAGCTTTAAAGATACAGAGCAGAACAAGTGTTTTAACAAATTTTAGTGAGACGTTTTGTTTTACAATGCACAAAGTAACTGCAGTAATACAGGGCCAAACTTCAAGAAGGTAAAGGGAAACTTGGCAGACGGGCATCTACACATTTTAATTGGATTGTAGGCAAAATGATCAAATTCAAGCGCTTTAGCGCTATTAAGAGGTTTATAAATTTTGACCACGAGGTGGTGCTCTTGCCGGCTTTATGAAGAATTAGCAAGACTCACCCAGAAATTTGAGGCCAAAATGTCAATGGTTGTGGAGATGAATCTTCAAATTAGATATTTTATGCGACATTCCAGTTTTGAGCATAAAGTTTAATTAGCATGTTTGGATGGAAACTTTGGAATGGCGATTGACATCAATGGCGAAATCGAAAACAAATCATGATAAAAGGAAGAAATGGAACACAATCATTGTCTACAAAGCTTGGCTCTTTGGCCCCTAAATATAACCTTATTTCTTCACAGTTATTTTTAGAATGTTCCTTACCTTTCAAAGCCTCATTAACATAGTTGTAAAGGTAGTAGACGCGTAAGCTGTCCTTAAACCTAGCAGTGTCCTCTTGCACACCATTGGCCATCACATAAATAGGAACACCCTTGTACCTGGAGTTGACCCAGTTTAGAGCCTTACGTAGACCCCATGGCACCACCGGAGAGTTTCGTCTTGGAGACATGATCCAAGTAACGTCTGAAATTAACTGAACTTGCAGCTTGTCCTTGAAGGTATAGTTGTCCTCCACTCCATCATACACCATTGAGGTCGTAAAATGGCTGATGGCAAAAAAATCATAGGTTCCTTTAACCAAGGCTCGGTCCTCTTCACTAAACGTGGGTAAGTGGTAGCTGAAAAGATCAATGTTGTTTCGCTGTTGGAGCCAGCTGCGCATTACAGATGGGTAATCTCCACTCCCAAAAATGGGCTCCGCAAACCAACCAACTCGAAAGTCCAAGACTCGATTTGCAGGAGCCACATCTTCTCTGTTGAAAGAAAATGCAGGTTCGACCCAGTCCATATGAAGAACCAGTGATGCGTTCCCACCTTGGGCTTTACGAAACTCCCTGTCGTAGATGTGCCATGCAAGCGCATGTGCACGAAGCAACTGGTGTCCCACTGAATATTCAAGGTCTTCATCATTTGGCTCATTCAAGGTGATCCAGAGCTTAACATGGCCACCTAGCCGTTGAAAACACAACCTGGCATACTCTGCAAAGGCTTTGACTGTCTCCTCACTCTGCCAGCCTCCATTGGCTTCCATGGGTGCAGGTAGGCTTGACATTTTCCCTGTGTGATGCCAAAGTGTCACTACTGGAGTAACGTTAACCTTCCGTAGCTCAGTGACAAAGCAATGGTAGTATGCTAGAAGTGTTTGGTTAGCACCAGTCACAAGGCCTGTGGGCATGACAGATGACCAGTTGAGAGAAAAGTGGAAGTGTGAGACGTTCATTCGACGTACATCAGTAACCTGGTGCCGAATGCTAGCAAAATCAGCACAGTGGTATGTCCTGGCCAAAGGAGGCGCCTGTACTCCCATGAGCAGCTTCAGCTCTCCGTTTCCAGAAATGTTCCAGATATAAATGTTAGGATCAAACTGAGTTGGGGTAGTGTCAACCTGTAATGAATCAATTTGGTTTGTCCATGTACCATTATGGTAATTTAAACCTTGCCGTGATAAATACGATACCTCTATGGAGTTGGCAGCCACTCCCCAAGCAAATTCACATGGAAAAACGCCTTCTGCAGGGCGGTTCTCCGGCAGCTGAGGGAAGCCATTCTTCTCAATGAGTTTGCTGTAGAAAGTGGCTGATGTCTTCGGCTCTCGTTTCAGATCAGGAGTGTTGAAATCCACATAGAACAGACCACGTCGTATTGCATATTCGCGGTACCACTCATACCCATCCAGAAGAGACCAGGCTGTGTAGCCAATTACATTCACTTTGTCCAAGCGGATTGCTGTAAAGATAGGCGTTCAAATGAGTAGTGAGCACTGATGGTGATTGCATCCTTCAGTTTATTCACATACCTTTAAGAGTTTCCATAACAAAGCGCTTTAAATAATACATATGTTTGGCATCTTTCATTTTTGTATTGCCACCTCCATACCATCCACTCTCCACCACAAAGATGGCAGGACTGTTATACTCAGCATTGACCCAGTAGAGCAGCATTCTCAGGCCCAGGTCTTCAGTCTGGCCAAAGCGCAGACTGTCATTGATCAGCTGAAAACTAAGAGCAGGACCATGGGACAGGGCAAAGAAGTCTGCTGTTCCTTTAACAAATGTGGCCTCCGCCTCAGTGAAGGTTGGCAGTCTATGTGTCAGATTGTGCTTCATGCAGACCGGATACTCCCCATCCACAAACACAGGGCGAGCAAACCAGCCAAGAACGAAGTCTAAGGAGCATTGACAGGCTCTGTGACTCTCCTGTTTAGCTCTGCTGGGCTTGATCCAGTGAGACCCCAGAGCCAAGGACACTCGCC
This sequence comes from Danionella cerebrum, assembly GCA_007224835.1. Taxonomy (NCBI): domain Eukaryota; kingdom Metazoa; phylum Chordata; class Actinopteri; order Cypriniformes; family Danionidae; genus Danionella; species Danionella cerebrum. Next base: position 532,419 of record SRMA01025787.1, read on the forward strand.
CACCCTGACTGGGGCGATATTGCTCATCGTACAAGTGCCAGGCTGCCGCGTGAGCCTAGAAGAAACATAAACCTCAGAAACAAAATACCAGTTTGGACATAATTGTAGTTATTCTCCACTGAAACTCAACACAATTTAGCCTGGAAAAAAAGATTTGGCATTCTTGTAATCAAGAACATCTATATTGGGGATCACAAACTCAATTAACCAAGGGGCCACTAGAGGCAGAATCTGGGTGAGGCTGGACCGCATCGTGTTTTTTTCGACAATAAAAACATTACATTCATATTCCATTGTTTACTTTTAAAGCTCTGACGCATCTTTATTTTAATATCTGATCTCTATTTAAGATCCATCTTCTATTTTGCTATCAAAAGCTCATAAATCTATTCAAGATGGTCATAAAATCAAAAGAACTCTTCAGTGAGAACAAGATTGTGAGAATGCTACTTTTTTTACCCCCTGATCTCTCACTGCCATGGAAAATGTGGGAGGGGTATTTTTGAGATTATTTTCCCATTGTGCACACATTTTACTGTGTCCAAATGCTACCTCTCAACAATGGCCTGCCTACCCCTGTGGTCAGTGGGGTTCCACTTCACTGCATGCAACTGTGTAAGTGACAAAAAAGGCTTGATTGATTTAAGTTTTGGCGTAAAGGGGTCATGAATTGAATAACATGTGCTTAAACATTTGACATGTAGGAACTGATGGAATAATAACTTTAGGGGTAGAAGTGACCCAAGTCATAGATATGCATCACATCTAGACATTTTGTCATTTTAAGATGAATATAAGTATTGGCCTTCCCCTGGTTAATACGTTATAACCACAGCTCTGCCTTCACTCTTGCCAATTCCATCTGTCAACAAAAGAAAAGCCACAGCGAGCTACAAAGGAGACGTAATTAGCTTTTTAAGATAAACATTAAGATTAAAATGATTTGCTCCATTTCAGTGCATACATAAATAAAATAACTGTTCTACCCACAATCAGAGCTTATTCTGAACAAAAAGAGTGGGTAACAAGGAGCAAGCCAGTGTTGGTAAGAACTTTTTTTTTTATCTTAATTTTACTGAACAATCCTTTTTAAAAAGGGAGAATTGGACACTGATTTTGCTCTAAAACTTCATAAATAAACTTGGAGTCAACAGTGAACAAATGCCTTTAAGTCTTTCCAAAGCCCTACAAGCTTATATGGTTATTTTAAGAGCAAGAAAAGGTTATGAAATAATAAATAAGATGATTTGAATAGACTTTTCTTTTGAGAATTCAAAAATTGTATTATGCTCTGCTTGACTAAAAAGTTCCAAAATGAAAAAAAAAACAGTATAGAACTGTTTCCTAGTAGTCGTTAAGAAAGGATTTTATGAAAAAATATGGTTGGTAATAAGGGCACAATGCATTTGTTACAAGTCTTTCTAATGTATCTATCACTGTGTTAGTAATATTATTTGAAGCAGACTTGGTCGAGTTATCTGAGCTGAGTGTGTTGGTGAATGATGGCATTTTCCGCTGTTACTCTCGCTTTCTCTTTCTCAACCACACCTGTATCACACACTTTCACAAACGTAAAGCTCACTGAGAACTGTATCCATTTCAAAGGCATGAACTTCAAGGTATTTGGATTGCTAAAAGTGGCTAAAAGGATGAATTGTGAATAGAAACAATCACGTATGTTTTTATTTTTTATCTATAAAAGGCTATATTCATATAAAGGGACATCTATGAACGGTTCAAAGTAAAAAAAAGAAGAAGTCTATGACCCCTTTCTTTACTAGTGACATTCTCTAATAGTAATATGGGAATGTCAAACATTTGCCAATGCATGGGAACCCAGACTAAGCGAGGTGAGGGCAGCGGAATTACTTTCGGTGGACTACCTGGCGCCTGCGCTCATCTGGCCAGCTAACAGCCTCCAACTACCAGAGAAAATTATTTATTTGGTGTGCCCTTAAATAAAACAGCAACTTGGGCTTTGAACAAAGTGCATGTGTTTCCATGTCTTTTTCACCACCTGTGACATTCAATTTGTTTATTAAGGAAAAAAACATGCGAATAAAGAGTTCTCACCTTCAGAAGATTATGTCCAACTCTGAAAGGCAAATCAGAGTCATTTTTGATTCCAGGTGCCACAACCCCAGTTCCATACCCATGCCAAGCCACTACAAAAGGATTGTCAATAGTGATCCAAAACATGACATCTGCCCCAAATGTTTTAAAACAGAAATCAACATATTCTCTAAATAGTTCCACCATAACAGAGTTGCTCCAGCCTCCAAAAAGTGTCTGCAAAGTCTCTGGGAGGTCCCAATGATATAATGTCACAACAGGCTTCACTTTGATATCCTTCAAGCCTCGGATGATGGATTTGTAATATTCCACACCTTTTTTGTTATAACTTTCCTTAGTGCCATTTGGGAAAATGCGGGGCCAGGAAAGAGAAAAACGGTAATGGGAAACACCAAGTTGCTGCAAGGCTCGAAGGTCTCCAGGGATGTTGTGATAGCTGTCACTGCCCACGTCTCCTCTGGACACCCGTGTTCCTCCGCGGGTAAACGTGTCCCAGATCGATTTCCCCTTGCCGTCTTTATCCCAGGCCCCCTCAACAGAATACGCAGCAGTCCCCACAGCCCACATAAACTGATCAGGGAAGGTGTCATAGAGAAAAGCTTTGTCAGCAGGGTATGGAAGTTTGTTGAATCGATCCCAAGTGTGCAGTCCTGCACCTGGATCAGCTGATGCCCGAGCCAACAAACAGAGCAACGCAAATCCCCCCAAAATCTCTGTGACATTCATGGTGTCAAGGAAGTGGACAAGATTTCAAAAGGTAACCGGGTGAAGCGTCTCTCTTACCTCACTGCTGAAAAACTTCCCCCATCGGAGAGTTTCTGTCCTCTCAGGAAATCGATTAATTATTACCCAGGCACTTGACGGGTAAATCGGTATCCAAGCAATGCACAATCCCAGCACTCAAATAATGCATTTTCAACTGGAAATGCAGTATGAAGCAAATTTCAGTCGTCTAATAAGACTGGAAATATATTATTAATATTCCTAGAATACAAACAACTAGCCTTCCCAATCCCAGAACAATGACTGATAATGCATTATGATAATAGCTTTGTGACAAGCATCATAATAGCATTATAGCCACATCTACCAACAATTGACATTACACAGATAATAATTAACTTCAATATGGAATAGTTAACTTCAATAGTAAAAGTGGGAAGACAGTGATCCTTCCCTTATCTTTCTCTGAATCAGCTACTGTCAGAGGTAGGCTGTTTCAACCTTTCTAGAAAATTAATAAAGGGATTTAGCCACAGATTAGATTTCCTGACATTTAAATGTCAGATTTCAACAGCTTTTCCCCTTTTTCAGCATTTATGCACATTCACTTGGCTTTTTGCCACTCATGTCACAAAATCCAGGTACTGTGGGCAAACGCTCGGTTTAATATTTTATACTTGAAATTTCTCCCTTGGTATTCAATATTCATATCATTTTTGGTGTATTTAGATTGAAAATGTTGTGTTGGTATTTTATTTAAAAAAATTGTTAGATTTCTGACTCTGTTATAAGCTTGAGTGACAATCATTGTATAAAGCCAAATTCGCTATGTCCACATCCCACCTCTGCAATTTGTTCCTAGTAGGAAATTCCTACATCCTCCTGTGCCAGTCAGACGTTCATTTGTGCATGATCAAATAGAAAAATGAGGCATGATTCTGTTAAATTAGCAGGAGATATCACAAGCAACTAGATTTAAAGGAGCTTGGTCCAGATCATCCCGAGATATATATAAGTAAGTATTGAAAGACAAGAGAAATAAAATGTATGTTATTTCCCAGCTCTTAGAATGAAAATAACTTGGTTAACTGGATGTGGTGAAGCCAATGCTTTATTGAGCTTTCACTGTATTGTTTTTAAAATTATACAAACAAATGTGAAACATTCGTTTTGCTATTATTCCTGTATCACAGAGAAAAATGCATGTGTTTTAACTCTTTAAAGTTACACATCGTTAATGAGATATGTCTTACCTCATCAAGGTCTTCTCTATTTGGTCTTCCATTTACCACACTCAGTAAAACGACGAGGAAATCAAAACTTCACCATTTCCTTAATGCTTTCAAAAGCAGCTAGACTATCTGAACAAATTATTGTTTGTTTCTCTTAATATTTATCTGCTGCAAAATAGTTAAATTATTATTGATTCTCTTTAAGGAATGTATTGTTTTCCTCTGGAATAAACACTGCTAAACCTACATTACCATTATTTTGGTCTCTTGAACAATCAGAAACTTTGTTTTTATACATTTCTGATATATAATTTATAGCAGTGAATTACATTTTCTTTACCCTAATCCTTAATTACTTTTTATTAGATCAAAGTTCACAATTTATGAATTAATATCTAAATTAGTGGTTTTACCTAAGGGGATTTCTGCTCAAAACTGGCTCAGGAAAATCAAAACGTCACTTCCGTTTTGTTACCGTCACCTGAACAATATTAATTGCCTTGCGTCAATTAAGGCGTGTGCATATCATAAATATTCAACAGTTTCTTTGCATAGAATCACGTCAATATGGAGGAATTTGTCATCCCACCTTACAACTGTGGAGGATATGCTGGTTATTTCCCATTCTACGCAGGCAATGGGAAATTTAAGAACCAAAACTGGCACAAGAAGGGAAACAACTTGTACTTTGGCTCAGAGGTCCCCGATTATTTTGACGTTTATAAGCGCGCTCAGTTAAAAGCTATATTATCCCAGGTGAACCCGAACTTAACCCCACGCCTCCGCAAGGCCAACACTAAAGAGTTTGGTGTACAGGTGAACCCAAAGGTAGATGCCATCGTCCAGTGTTCACTCGGGCCCAAAACGCTGTTTTACCGCGGGGATAAATGGGACTCACCGAAAGCAACAGCCATCAGCCCGTTCAAAGACACGCTGCCGAGCACGCCGATAAACACCGTGAGATTCTCCCGACCTGTCGCCATCTACTCTCCTGTTTTCGACCGCAGGATTTTCTGTTTAACCGCGGCTACCGGTGAAGGTGAGGCAGCTAGAAAGAACGAGAGCAACAAAACTGAAAGCGAGAATGAAGACGAGGACCGTTATGAATTGGAAGATGCCACACACGTGTCACGGCAGGCGAAGCCGATGATTGAACGGAGCAAACGGTCGAACTTTCAGGTTTGTTGCGGAAGAAACTGTATTATCTGAATAATTTATCACATATCCTTTTTAAAAGAAAATTATTTTTTTTCTTTTAATATCAACTTTGTATAAATATGCTAATGATGAATTAGCACAGCGCTGATTGGACGAATCAAGATTATAACCGTTGTTCTAACGGATTTTAACTGCCCTTGGGAATTTTAAACGGATGTTCGTGATTAAATTGTTAAAACGATTAAAAAGCGCCAAAGTAATACATTTTAAGCGTGTTAAAACACTTTATAATGTGTATATGCAGTCAGTGTAGTTAAGTTAGTATGGGTATTATTGATTATTTGTATGCGTTTTAATTCAGCTAACGTTCAAATGCCACTCATTCTACAAGAGAAGCAGGACCCTGATGAATAAACAAATAGTGATAAAAGAGTTTAAGTTTACACGTTTGGAAGGCAAAGTGATCTTTTACAAAATTGTATGGTTTACTCTTTCAGTTTCTGGAGCAAAAATATGGTTTTTACCACTGCAACAAGTGCAATATCCGTTGGGAGAGTGCCTTTGTTTGGTGCATCTCTGGAACTTCAAAGGTAAATTTAGTGCAGTTTTAATTTCTTTAAACATCTCATATATATATCTGAATTAAATGCCATCCTTGCAATAGGTGTACTTCAAGCAGCACTGCAGAAAGTGTCAAGCGGGACTGAACCCGTATAGAGTGGAGTCCATTCAGTGCCGGGTGAGTGATTTATTTTTAACTTATTTGATCAGTTTAACCCCCCCCCCCCCCATACTAAACTAAACTAAATAAACCGTTGACTTACACGAAATTTGCAACATGTTATCATTATCCAACAGGCCTTTTGAAAGTAACTCCCAACTTATTTACCAATGTTATAAAGATTAGGTTTTACGTTGAGTAACATAGCTGTTATTTTGAGTAGGTCTGCTGTAAGACTCGCTGCTGCTGTGAACGAAAGCTGAGGCACATTGATATGCGCCGTCCTCACCGCCAGGACCTGTGCGGTCGCTGCAAGGGCAAAGGCCTGTCCTGTGACACCATCTATAGCTTTAAATACATTGTCTGAATCTTCTGCTATGATCATGCGTTTTAGACACCGCAATGGCGGCCCATATGACTTGTATCATGTGGGATGGATTGAATTTTGTATGTCTAAAGTATAAATTTATAAAAACCAATAAAGTATTTGCAGCATAGCATCAGTGTCTGTCCATTTGAGTAACACCATATAATCATCTGAGGTACAAAAAAGGAGGCTCTGAAAACAGAGGACAGCATATTATGATTACGGTTAATATGACGCAGACAAAAACCGCCTGAATGGTTAACTAATCCGTGCAGGTTAGGCAAATACAAAGTACATATTAGTTCTTTTTTGTTTTTTAACAAAACATTTTTTTTTGCTTGTAAATAGACAAAAAACCCACAATTACATATGGCAGACAACAAAATTGTCCAAAATAATTTTCAACGCAAGTAAATATCTGAAAATGGTAATGGTGTTACATCAGCCTGCCATTGGCTTCAATAGTGGAAGAAAGCCAGGAAGTAATCTAAGCCCTGAAACCCCCTCCCCAGGTAAAGAGATCAGTGCCAGCAGCTGAACTCCTCCTGAATTTGTACGCCAAAATGTGGTGCTTGTGGCCTTAATGTCAGCTTCAGCAAGATCTTGGGATGAAATAACATGAACATATCTGAACGTTTAACTCCTTTGAAGAAAGCACATTTTACTTCACAAAAGCTTTAAATATTTACAGGAGGTGCAAAGACGGACAACTTTTCTAAAGAGGCTTTACAGTGCAATCTGTCCAGGCATGCACTAGTGACATCTGATGCCTCCCTTTTCCAAAGTCTACAAATAACCGTTTAATAAAATACAGGATTTAATAAATACAACTGAACGTAAACAAGACGCATGCTTGGCAACTTGAACCAATAAACACAATTTCAAAAACTATGTTCAACAAGCTCATATCTTAAATACAAATATACCCTAAACTACACATGATTCTGTGTATGACGGAGTGCAGATCAGTGGATGAAGTACAACCAGTCAATCTCATATATCAGCTCTTACAGTAGTCTGATTCAACAGTAGTAGTCCCCCCCCCCATGTTTGAGGGTTGGTGGCGGCTAATTATGGATGCTACTTCAGGTTGACACACGCTTTTAGCTAAAACAATGATCAAAGACATATAAACATGTTTCCTTATCTTCATTTGTGTCCTTGTCGCTTTAAAAGACATTCTTCGACAGCTACAGTAGAAAGGCAACCATTTCGATGATCCATCATTGCACGTTCCCCACAAAAACAAACAATCCCCATGGAAGTTTTTTCTCGGGTGCCAAAAATGCAGCATTGCTCACAGTAACAAACAGGACTTTTTTTCCCTGTCATGATACACAACATGAAAATATCAACATAGTGCAAAAATACAAAGATATATCTGAGCAATTCAATCCAAGGAATCTCGCAGGAGCAGCTCCGTTTCTCCGTTATTGCTGCACATTTGAGGACTAGAGGACGCCCTTGCACCCAAGAGCCCCTTCCTATTCAGTACAGTCAAGGATGCTTGTGTTAGTTTCCCTAAGAAGGGAAGAAGTTTGTCAGTCATGCCATCAAAAGGGCGGCAGCACTCCCATGCGCGACACTGGATCGGGTCTGGGCCTGGTAGCAGGAGTGGAGGATTGTGGGAGGAGGGTTGGTGTAAAAGTGGTTGGGTGACTATGGCGGGATCCAGGGATTGTGGGGTCCAGACCACGGTTGGAGTGGGGTGCTGCAGGCTTCCTGTCAGAGACTCACGCCGGACGCGCTGGAGTCTAGGAGGCTGGAGGAGATTACCTGGTACCCCTGGGCACGGCGAATCATGTCTCGGATCTCTCCGTTCAGCTCCATGATCTTCGTGCAGACCTCAGACATGTCCTTGTTTGAGCCAACCAGAGCGAACGTGCCCGTCTGCCCAATGGTCTGGTGACGGAAGTACACATGCAGTAGAGTCTGGATCTCATCTTCTGAGCCACAACCGAAAATATCATTGGGCCACACTCGCCTAGAGATGGAGAAAAGCACACTAATGCATTCATTTCACTACAATTTAAAATTTGAACAGTTAAAAACTGATGTTAATCACAATTTGCTAATGAAGGAATTCCCTTTGGAATTGTCTTTTTTTTTTTTTTTAATTGAGCACAGTAAAAGCATCACAGCTCCCAGCTAAACTAACTCTTACAATATTATAAATAAGTCAAAAGACACAAAGTAAAAATATTATATTAAAACAAGAACACTAGAAACTGGTTGAACCCAAGGTCTGGAGACATTTTTGTTATTTCTAGGGAGGTTTTTCTCAAATATTCATAATTGTTTCCCACCAACGTAGAATGGCCTTTGAAACAAATTATATTTTATTTTAAAGAAGGCCCTTAGAAGTGTTCTAATTAAATTAAAAATCAACATTTTTACAAGTGTAGCTGAGTATAGAGAATCTATATTACTGTTAATTGTTAGGAAAACACTTTTATCTTGCTTTATTTCAAATGTATTCACACCCATCTAGAAATAGTTCAAAATTCCCTCCATTCACTAGACTAAAAACTACATTTCCCAGTAGATATCTCAACCCCTGGCCAAAGTCCTCAAATGACCAATCCACTCTATCCAGTAGTCACCAAATGTCTATACCAAGGTTTTTTTTGTTTTGTTTTGATGAATGTTTGAAGACATAAAGAGAACTGTACAGCTAGCGTATGTGGCTAATGGCTAATCAGGGGGTTTGTATGTGGCAAATCTATAAAACGCTTAAAATCCCTGCCACTGGGTTTGTAGATTTTAGTAAATTCGTTTAAATTGAATAAAACATTTCAAAACAAGAGTGAAAAATAATCTAAACTCAGCAGATGTACTTTTATCTGTATCTATAAAATAAAGCCAACAAATTAAAAGATTTTATTTATTTTAATCACTAAAATGTAATGGTAATCTTAACCTAATTAAGTTAAAATGGCAAAAAACGCATTAGGAAATCAAACGTAAAAATGTAAAGTGCTTTCCGTTTTTTGTATTTTATTTGATGTATTTTGATGATGGCTTGTTCTAGTGCTGTCTGAGCTATTTTTAAAATGTCACAAAAGGTTTATTAAACTAACCGCCATGTCTCTATGATTTTCCTAAGCTGAGAAAGTGATATGCCAAATCTGTTGCTATGGTAAACAGTCTGGTTGCTATGGTGGGGTCGGTGACATCATATATCAATAGGAGTAAAATAAACCAACAAAGAAAGAAGGAGTTCAAACACAAAACAATACGTTGTCCTTGTCAAGGCAACCAAATATCAAAATTCAGAGTACCAGAGCCTGATCTCACCTGCACTCCTGAGTGTATCTGATGGCTCTGGAGAACTCACTGTTGTTCAGGCACTCCAGGATGGCCTGCACTGCTGCTTCAGAGCTGGCAAAGATGGCCTGTGAGCCGAGCCTCTGCCGCTCCTCTAAATCAACAGCTAATGAGGCTTCAGCCAGTCGCAGACAGTTCTTAAGATCGCTCAACTCTCGAGACATGTTCCAGAGCTGGAGATTCAAAGCACATCATCAGCCGTCTCGACTCTTCTTCAACTTGTTCCTACCTCCCTGCTTTATTTGAAATCATACAACATACAATACAACCTCCATTCACGGTTAGCCCAGTTAGCCTAGTACGTCTGTTACTTTTGGGTTGCAATCAAAATACACAACAGATTAGTCAACTACAGGAGTGAAAGTGATAACACTCATTTCAAAGTACTTTTATAAGCAAAATTGACTGGTTGTCAAGGTGGAAGTTTTGGTTTCGATGGAGAAGTCACTAACATCATACAAAGATATAACCAACCCAATTTCTCTATGATTTTCCTTACCTGAGATAGTGATATGCCAAATTGGTTGCTATGGTAATCAGTCAGGTTGCTATGGAGAGGTCAGTGACATAATATGTTTCATTTGTCACTACAAGTAAAATAAACCAACCTCCATGTTTTAATCATTTAGCCGAGCAGAGGTAGAATCCCAAAAAATATGGTTACTAGGCTAAACAGTTTGGTTGTAAGGGAGCTCTCAATTATAACAAAAAAATATATCAATATTTTGGCAGTTACCATCCAACATAAACAGAAAGGTCTGCAACCTCTATTCAGAATCATAGATAAGGGTTAACTGTATTTTAATAAATTGATTTCAATTTCTTACAAATACCCTTCTTAAGTGCTCCTCAAAAAACGACTGTAATCTATTTGAATCTGGTTTCCTTCCCTTCCACAGCACGTCCCTATTGATCTGCTCCTGGGTTACGACTCCAGTGCACCTTCAATCCTCAATTTAATATACCCCAAAGAAAAAAAATCCAATAATTAATGGCATTGTAGTGCACTGGTCTCAACTTTATAATGATTTAAACAATGTTTTGTTGACCAAGTGTTTGTGCATGGTTTTAAATCTAAAGAGGTCTGATCTCATTGGTGTCCCTCAGGGCTCTGATCTGGGGCCTGTACTTTTTAGAAACTCTTTTGTGCTCAGATTCACTCCAAACTTCTAAAGAACTTGATTTCACATATATTTCACACTCTGTAATTGTTGTTCAGACATGAGTGAAAGACATTTCTTTGTCTGAACACTTGAAAAACTGTAATTTATCAATAACATTCTTTTAAAGCTTGGATTTTTTTGGAAATGAATGTGCAATTTTGTGTCTATAACTCTTCTCCATCCATTTCCTTTCACGGAAATCTTTGTGAGGGTAAATGGGTGTAATGATACACTCACAATGCGATGCATATTGCAATATAATGTCCAGAATACGATATGGGTCACAATCAAATATTTAACCAATTACTAAGGCTGTAACAATATATTGTGGCACAATATATCGTAATACAAAGCTCACAATATATATCGTGGAACTACTGGGAAATATCGTCTAGAAGCTGAAGTGTATTTGCTTCTTGGAGTGATAGTGATTCTAGTCACTTCTGCAACTTCTTTGCCTCCTCTTCTTGTTCCATGTAATATTTATTAGGAGACAAATATCCTTTACTCATTTTTAAATGAGAAAGATTCAAAAATGATCTCTCTCTATCAATTATACTAAAAAACATAACTTAATGTAAACATTAACACTGCCCTCTAGTGCATGGATGGTATCAAATGCTCTCACTAGATCCTAGCATTCTTAGCTTTGTGGTTCCAAAGCAGTTTAAATTCCAGGGTTTTAATAGTTGGTCAAAACAGTTTTGTAAAATATTGTGACACATATTGTATCGTAGACATAATATTGAGGTATGTATCGTATCGTGAGCAGAGTGTACCGTTACACACCTACCAATTACTGAAAATATTTATATAACAAACCACTTTTAGAAAATGAAATTCAATTGGGTCTGGTTTAATTTGTGTTAGATCATTTAATACCATTCACCCACTAGAGGGCATGGCTAACATCTTTATTAAGTCATCTCCTGTACTATGATGGAGAGAGCTTATTTAAACGTGAAATGTTTACATGAAAACACTGAGTAAAACAGGAATATTTTGTAATAAATATTAAATAAAAACAAAAATGTAAAGAAGTTTCAGAAGTGACTAGAACACGATCACTTGCTCTCAGGCAATAAATCCCAGTGAATACACGTATTGTGAGATTTTTGTATCGTGAAGTCAGAATGCACTAAGTATAATTCAAGGCATATGAGTATCTGTAGTTAGCGTTCACACAGATTATGTTTCTGTTGCATTTTGTACCTAGTTACTGCACACATTTGTTTTCAGAATATATCATAAACTGCTATACCTCTGGCACGGAGCTGATGGCGTTTACTTGTCCAGTGAGTTTACAGTAGGACTGAAAGAGCAGAAGGAGCTGGAAGTGAAGTTTGTAGAGCCGCTGACACAACTCCAGTTGCTGTGGATGATACAGATATTTTAGCTACATGATAATTAGAGGGTAAAACAGCACAACCTCTATTTGATATTATTACATTATATTACCATCTTTCAACAAAAATGTTGATAGAAAAACCTAAACCCAATTGATACAAGTCAACTACAGAAAAACACTCATTTAGCAGAAAGGGAAGAAAAGAATGATTAGTTTCAAACTTACAGCCAGAGTTTCCATTTGCTGCAGAGCAAGCATGTCATGAAATAGGGAAGAGTTAAACACAGGATTAATACCCAGCATGCAATGCATAGAGACTGCATCCCATTCACAAACACAGAGAATTAGTGTTAGACACATTGAAACTAAGAACCAGCACACAGATATCAGAAACGAGTGCTTCCATCAGTTAACAGGAAGTGAGGTCACTCTGACGTTTGCTCACTTTTAAAAGGATCCTTCAGAAATTGAAATGACTAGAATCTGATTGGAAACCAACAATATCGCAGATTTTACTTCATCAAATGTTTTACAAAAAAAAGGAAATGTTTAATGTCCCCAGTATAAAAGTGTTATTGATAATAGATCAAATTGGTATTAGAGATGCTTTAACCAACTCAAACACTGCATTCTAACTCAAATACAAAAATAAATGTATTTTCTCGTATGTTCAATATACAGAATATTGAAAGAGAACATATCAAGTGCTTTGGCTCAACAACTGCCTAAAATTGGCTAAATTAAACCACTCCTGCACTGCATAAAAGATTAGGGACCCATTGGATTTTAAACCTGCGATAGACGGGCGACCTGTCCAAGGTGTACCTCCGCCTCTCGCCCGATGTGAGCTGGAGATAGGCACCGGCAGACCCCCGTGACCCCAAAAAGGGAATAAGCTGGTTGGAAAATGAATGAATGGATTTTAAACAATTAAATCGTGACGTTGCACGGCGCTTCTAGGTCCTGTCTCTCGACTCTCCCATTGACATACATAGGCAGAAGGAAGGTGCTGAAACTTTGATCGTTATTACATCATAAACACTTTAAATCACTTCAAAGTGTTTATAAAAGTTTCACTTTTAAAATAAGTGAAACTTTATGTGTAGATTACAAATTATCTGTCATAATAATAATCGGCTAGAGTCAAAGTGTCCTAAAAATTCCGTTTATAAAGTTGAATGTGCTGTTGTGTAGCGCAAGTTAGTGGAGAAACCCCCGTGTGAAACAACGGTGGCTTACCTCCAAACAGTAGTTTCCACTTTATAAACGTAATTTTTTTATGTTTGATTAACCGTTAACATGAAAGAAAGGAACGATGATCGATTTACACTATTGGTTAAACGGATTAAGTAGATTTTTTTGTTTTATTATTTTATACCGTTTTTTTTTGTAATTATCTAACACATTTGTTTTGTCTCGAAGCATTAACTATGATTGTGCATCTCGCATGCTTGTGCAATCTCAGGCACCGTGCCCGTGTTTTCGGGAAAGCAAAATGAGGAGTGCACATAAGACGTGTTGTGTGGGATCATTTAGACAGAAAAAGAGATGAAGTGGCTTGTAACTGTGCTGCACAGTTGCATTCTGAGAATTAAACAACCGTAAATATCCGCGATGACGCAGAGACTGGTGACTGGTGTTTCTCTGCAGCGGGTCCTAGTTAACAGCCTGTTGTTATCTTACTTTTTTAAAAACTAAAGAAAATTCATGGCTTAGACTGAGCCAAGATTCTGTTTTTATTTTTGTAAAGGAAAAAACGATGGTGGTTCTTTCAGATCAGTGCATTGGTTAGTTATCTCAATGGAAGTAATTAAACGCAATCTTATTTATTTGGTTATTTTTTTCATCCTTGAATCTTTCATTTTATTTTCATGCATTAAAACATTCGTGTTTGTTGTGTTCTGAATGCAATGCACATATTAAAATAAAAGTTTAAAATCGAATACTACTCTATTCGATTGTTTAAAATGCTTGATTTTATAATTAACAGATAAATGTGTTCTCAATGTGTTTTAATTAAAATATGCTGTGTTTTCTGTTAAATCATTTTAAACCTGGCTTTCAGAGTCTTTTGTGACGGGTTATGAATTAATATTCAATGACACCATGTTCAATGACAAGTCCCACGAACCACTGTGAGGAGAACTCAAATATGCAGTTCATTCAATCAGGCTGTTTGCCAGGAAGAAGGTGTTGCTTTACCAACAGAGAAGATAAAGAACCTCATCGACAACTACCTCGAGGGACTCCAGGCACATGTCAATGATGTTAAAGGTGGTGGGGAGGGGCTAAATATTAGGATCAGGGTAATTTGGAAGTTTTCTGTTCTGATAATGATAAAAAAAAAAAATAAGTAAAAAGTGTTCGAAAATAAATGCCTTTACCCAACAACTAACAAAAAAATGGCGTGGTGATGGAGAACATTTTAAAGGGCTCTGATTGCTCTATTACCTTCTCCTCTGAGTCTCCAGGCTGACACGTGATCACACCATCATCAGGAAACCTTGGAAATGTAGCTTTACAGTTCTGCAACCACTGATGACAGGTTAAGATGGAAAGAAGACATGAGTATCTGTGTTAACTCCATCCTCTACTCAACACAATGCATCATTTCATTTCTGCCTATAGCTAAATGACTTACAGAGACAACAGCTTCCTCACGGGTGTTGTAGGTGTCCAGATACTCCTGGAGCTCAAGAACACAGAACTTCATCTTCTCCAGAAGCCCATAAGTTACAATCTACAACATTGATGCGTTGGCTTTGATTATTCCTCACAATACTGTGTTGGTACAGTCATGGTGCAGGATCAAATAGCCACCATTGACTCACCGTCTCCGCATCCACGTACAGCATCGGACAGTCCGAGCATGAGGCAAGCATATTTGAAGACTGCAGAAACTTTGTGCCAATTCCTCTCAGGGCATCTCCAAGATAAGATGAAGCATCACTGGTCAGCGAGCAGAACTTATTTTGCATGTTCTGTAGACAGGAAGACATTTTATCGTAGTATTCACGATCAGTTCCGTTTCTAAAAACAAACCTTTTTAGATCAGTCACCTGAAACATTGCGGAGAAGATTTGGAAAGTGTAAACGGCGCAAGAACCATCTGTATCACAGAGCAGCTGGTTAATGTGACCCCGCCAGGCTTCTTCAGCATCACCACACACCGTGGGCTGAAACGCTGCCAAAATGGCGGAGAAAAACGGGGAGGGTGGAGGAGGAAAGCCCAGCTCATCCAGATCATCTCGGTCCTCCCCAAAATGGTAGCTAAGGGAATCATAAGAGAGCATTGTAAGCTTATAGTAGCAAAGAGAGATCTTTGTGTCTATGAACATGCATCTGGGTTTACCTGGGCAGGGAGTTTGGGTTCTGGCTGATTCCAGATCGGATTTGATCAGCAGGTAGGTCCAGGGTAGTGTTCGAGCCACAGTCAAACCTCATTGGCAGCTCATTAGCACCGAACGCCAGGTCGTCCTCCTGGATATTTGACTCCTCATCTTCTGGTAAAATCTGAATTTGAGACAAGTGAATTGTTGAAATCTTTAAACCGATTTCAACATATCCAAACTAGAGTTTCCTCTACCATTCATTAGAGGGTAAGCGCGTAATGTCACTGTACTCAGAAGTTGCAGAGTGACTGGCCTCAATATAACAGTGAATGTGAGTTTGTCCAATGTAAATGTTGGGAAAAGCTGTTGTGCCACAGACTACTCAAACCCACTTTCAAAGACATCATTAGAGAGAATGCTGAAGTACAAAGAAATGAGAAGCAAACAGATTTCTCCAAATCCAAGAATTACCGGAATCCAGAAACTCACACCTGTGTACTTTATGCAATTTACTTAAAGGTGGGGGTATTATGTTTTTCAGGCATATCGTGTCGTTTTATATAACACTCAAGTAATAATTTTACCAACAGTTGGATTGTAATCGCTGTATTTGTCATAAACAACCTCATAGAAATTTCACTTGGCATCTTGGCTGCACGTAACGCCCTGATATTCACCTGTCTCTTTAAGAACCCCCTCCTTTTTTCCGACCCGCCCCCTTCAGTGTGTCATACTCCATGCGCACTGCTACATTTTCTTTGTAAAAACATTAAAATCGTGTTTTTGCAAAATGGCAACGGAGGATATTGTACAAGCCCATGCACACGATCCTAAGCCGGACCCAGAAAGTGAGTTTTCGGCAGAACCGGAGCAAGTACAGAGACTTTTTCAAGACGTGTCTGCTTGGTAAATATCCTCTTGTAAATTTACACCATTTTGTGGCAGCATTTTACTAGGAAATTAAAAATATGCATCATAATGAAACTATGTTAATACATAAGCTACATTTAGCTATAAAATCTTTGCCAGAGCTGGAGGGGGAGGAGCGGTGCAGCAGCAGACGGGGACAGAGGCGGAGCTACGTGATAGGGCTGGGGCTTCGCGAAACACAGCATAGTAGCAACCCCACAATGTCTACCGCAGGAGATTCAAGGATTACTCAAATATTCATGAATGATTCAAAGTCACGATTCAGGTGCATTTTCGATGAGGGACTGACATTATAACACAACATAAAGCTCAATAAAGTAGATTTTGCATTATACCCCCCTTTAAAAACTCTGTTTCTCTTGCATAAACAAGTGACACAGAGTGAATGAGAGCATTACCTACATAAAGCCTAGCGAGTTAACACCTTCTCTAAAAAAAACATGATAAAAACAAAGACATCTAAGTACCTTCATATGTCGATAAGGACATTTTTAAAGTCCCAGACAAATCCTATTTTAAAGTGTTGAGGCTTTTGTAGGCCTTTGTGCACTTTCACGGTGTTGAAATCAGGAACATAAAAATGTCAAGAAATCCAATTTCTGACCAGATCTCTATGTTTGCAGAACACTGGTCTATTGTTGGGATCACTGTCCAGTCCAATATTTTTTAACTTAAGCATGTAATTGTCAGAAACAACTTGTGGTTCTGCACCTGAAGGGGGCGTGGCCTGGAGGAGAATGTAAAAACTCCACCTCTGTAAGACTCACTCACCCCTAAGAAGTTTAAAATCAATATATCCTCTAATAATATTGTACCATGAACAAAGAAGGTCTATGTGCATTATTGCTCTCTCAGACATTACATACTATTTCATACAATACAGCCGTTTCACACTAACAAAAATGTTTATTTCTTAACACAAACCGGAAACAAAAACAATCGGAGAATCTTAAATTTACGTTACTTTATAAACGTACTCATTTCACATTATTTCATGTATTTTTATTCCCATGACAAGCTTGTTTTTATAAACCTTGTGTGTTTATTTAATTTATGAAAGCATTAGAGGGGAAAAAACGTCTCATGGCATCACATCTCATGGTGCCCATCACCTGTGAAACCTACCGGGGGCATGATGTGGTCGTCTGGTAGAGAGCTTCCCAAGCAAGGTGTTGCTGCATTTAAAGAATTCGGGTCTGCTGAGGTGGTGTCATAGGAAGTGGACAGAGAATCTGTTTGATTGGTGTCCTCCGAGGGCGAGAGGTTCATCGTCTGAAATCAAAGAACCCGCAAAATTACAGAACTACCATCACAGATGAAATTATAAACAAGCCTCTCGATAGAATATGTTTCTAAATACAGTCGACATGAAAGAACAATATACCAGCTGGGAGTGGGAGAGACTTTGACTGGTGGAGTTGGACTCCTCCTCGGAGGAGTCGTCCGAGTCCCTTTGGGGGTCGTGTAGCCCAATGCAGGGGGTGATGATGTCTGAATGCTGACTCTCCTCCAGGAGTTCAGTCAGGTCAGTGCTGTCTAGAGAACGCCGTCGCACCCCCCAGTTAAAGTTATCCATGCTTTCGCCCTGTGAAAACAAACAGAAGGTTTAAAATACAATATACACCTCAGGATCACGCACACATGCAGAATACAACAAATGAGAATCTATCTTGGCAAAATCTGATGCCTTTGATAGAAAGTAAAGTAAATACATGAATAGGTTATGAATGTTTGCTAAAAATGCAAGTGTAATCGGACAATAGCTGCGTTTCCATCCACCTTTTTCTTCTTCTGAATCTGTGATAAATACTTAAGTTTTTGTGTAATATCTAATGCTTTCACACTTTTCAGCAGCAGAGAGATTCCCCTAACCCTAACCCTTTCTGTCAAAACTGGGGCGAGATGGGGTGACATTAATTAACAAACCAACAGAATGATTTCACTGCATAACATCTGAAATGTTGTTTTGGTCATTCTTGGTCAAACTCTATCTCTCCTGTGACAACCATGACTGTGGTTGCCTTGAGCAAGTCACCAGTTCCCCACAGCTCCCCGGGTGCCGCAGCTATGGCTGCCTACTGCTCCCGGTGTGTGTTCACGGTGTGTCTGGTCACTGCTGTGTGTGTACACTTAGATGGGTTAAATGCAGAGCACAAATTCCTTATATGGGTCACTTCATACTTGGTCCTTAAAGTCACTTTCACTTTTCGAGGTCCTCAGCCAAAGTCATCACCTCCTAGAACTGTCTTGACTGGCTGCGTGCCTCCAAAAGGAAGCTGACATAACTATGCGTATTGCGTTTTGTCTACGTGTTCTAGGACGCAAGTACGTTATCACATGCGATAAAAATGACACAGCAACTTCCAGTTTTCTTTTGATATTGGCCGCCAGTTAATCAGGAACTGACTATTTTGTTCTTGAGGACTCGTTAGATGGAAACTTTATTTGCAAATATTTTAAATGATGTACTAGTTTTGCGAATTCATTTATTTTGCATCTTTGTATGGAAACATGGCTAATGAAATAATGAACAGATCAGTCTATCTGTGCTTAGTTACACGAGGGTGACCACACACAAAAACAAGACAAATCAAGGTCTAGACCAGGGGTATTTATACAGCTGAAGATGTGTGTGTTTATATGCATTTTAAATTATTTTTAGTGTAATAATTGCACACAAGTTAAATGTATATATGGTTTTATGGTTCAACTAGTTATTGCACTGGATTGTGCAAATCCCATCAATATTACACTATTTATATACATTTAGCTTTCTTCAGAAGATAAATACAATTACAGATAAAATTAAATACATTAAAATTTAGTTTTCGAACATTTTAATGCTGCTCATCAAAGAGAAAAGCTTGTGAACTGTCTGTAAAGCATTTTTCTGTGCAGTACCAGCTTTAGTTTGTTTATGTTTAACACTAAGGAGTTCTTTAAAGTGCACATCAACGAATGAGTTTTGACATTTTGAAAATGCATTTAAACAAGTTCTGGTCCAATATAGTTGATGATGTGCAAATTTAAGATTTGCCAAAAGTATAAATACATTTCATTTGTTATTGTTGTATTTTTGGAAAGAAAAAAAAGTCATTGATTTACAGCATTTTATGGAAATATTTTTACTTAATATTTAAAATAGAGACTCCTTATGATCTAATGCAGCTTGAAAAACTATAATTTGCAAGCAAACCAAGAAAATAAAAATTCTTTCTCAAATTCAACATTTAGGATTTTGGAAACAAACGCATATAATATTAAATAAATAATTCAGCATAGAAAAAAAGAAGGGGGCTAGGAGCCTTAAAGTCCACTGCGTGCAGATGCTCAGAGGACAACTCTTAATGTCTGGCAACCCAAGCCACCTTCAATGATTCCATTCCATTAAGGTTCATGTTTCGAAGTCTCAGCACCACTTGTATGTGTTGAGCTTTGGTGCGGGTCAAACATTTCTTATTTTAAATAACTTTCCCAAACTTGTACCAAAGAACTTTGAGTACCACTGGTCCGGACCATTCTCTACATCACAAATGCACACAGCGGATCTTACCTGCAGCTCCTACGGCAAGAGAAGAGAAAGAGAGAGAGAGAGAGAGAGAGACAGAGAGAGAGAGAAAGTGTTAGCCAAACCGTGAGAAAGACCAGAAAAAAGCAACAGCTCCATTAGGCAAGCAATAACTGTTCTCCAATACTGACCCATCACGATACACAGAAAATAAGAACAGAATGAAACGATTTGTCAGTATATGAAGTAAAAGGACAAGAAATTGTGTTGTGTTAGTAAAGGGAAGATCTGTAGCTTTAAACGTTGTGCTTTTCCAGACTCTACTTGGATTCACAGTTCCAGTATTTTATACAAAACAGTTTTTTTGATAAGAAAACATTGTGTGAGACGGCCACAATTCAGCGTATACGCACCTCCCCGTCTTCCAGCTCTACGTCCAGGAAGTCAAAATCCCTGAAGACTCGGAACTGTTGCTCTGACGTCGTATCATCAAGGGTGTCATCGCGTGTGCCGTCCTCAGAGGAAACCTGACTGGGCTGATGCTCCATAAGGTCCAGATCACCACAGGATGAGAAGATAACCTGAGAGAAATATAGTGGAGATTAGGTATGTGCAGAAAGAGTGGCTTCTCAAGAGCAAGAGCATTGCAGAGCGCTTACAGACGGGTTCTTTGTAAGCCCGACTTCCTGTCCGCATAGTGAGAGCACATTCACCAGCTTCTCTCTTGTTCGTTTCTGAGAAATACAAAGCGCACTTTGATAGCATCTAACATTCTGCATGACTACACACCGTTGCTAATATCAACACAAGAGGAAAGTCTATCACCTGCGATGACTGAGGCCGTTTCCAGCTGACCGGCACAAGGACGGTGTTTGAGTTGGACCCTGAGGAAGTGGAAGACGTGCTACGGGTCACAGTGATTGCGCGGGCTTTTCCATCTCTCACTCCTGATCCCTGCAGATCATCGTATCTGCGGCCAATAACTGGAGTCTGGACACAAACATAGACTTTAAATCTCACTCTTGAACAACAGAAAAGATTTCACCGAGACTCATGAGTCACAGCCTTCCTGTAGATAAACGGGCAAGCATGGAAAAACAACCTAATTGCTGAACTCCTTATCAGTGCACTGGCACTCCATCTGGACAGGATATTGCTGTTTTCATCGAGAGGCAGGCTTCAATTCTGGGAACTGAGATGTTTCCTGTAGTTGCGCTTGAGGCCAAAAGAGGGCATCCTTTCACAAAAGTGTTCTCTTACAGTCTGATCAAACACCAAACAAGAACAGCTAAATAATTTCAAACTACTTCAATTAAATACACACCAAATAATCTCAAATTATATTTTTGTGCTACAAGGATTAAATATTTTGTTTTTCAGTTTAACACGGTTTGATTATATTGTGTCGGAGCGCTGTTTTGGTCACTGAACATAAACACAATTAGAATAAGTTTAGATGATTCTACAGATGACAACATCCAGGATGGACAAAATCCCTCTCAAGCACCATCAAGTTCAGGTTTCATTAATTAGGAATGTTAATAGAAAAACGAGAGAAAACTTGAATTTTGGGCTTTGAGAGCGACTAGAGACGTAAATGCTAATGTTAGCTTTTCTACTCTAAAGTAATTAAAGGTACAAATAATTGTTCAAGTCCTGGAATTGTGGACCACCATATGTAATCAAATAAACTCCATTATTAAGCATCGGATCATAATTTAAAGAGCCCCTATTATGATAATAAAGTTAAGGTTCGTCATTTTATTCTGGAAGTCTTCAATTACAGGTTGACGCATTGACTTTTTTATCCGATTTTACAATGACTTCTGAATGATTTGTTTAAGAGACGCAATCGGCAATGATCGGTATTTAGAAAATTACGCACACATTCTGCATGCAATAAAAGAAAACGACAGTAAGTGTTATCAGTGTACTTACTGGATTTGATTGGCAAGAAGAGGTAAAAAAAACAGGAAAAGGATCCATTAATAAAAGCAAAATAACAAAGATTCGTTTAAGGGACTTGAGTTGTACACAAAGCTCTTTCAAACAGGATGTTCCTCAAACTTGTACTATTTTACACATTTTACTTTTTGGAAAGTTACTTTTCCAAAAATTCAGATTATTCAGAATATTAAGCTTTAAATCAGATTCAGAGCACATTGAGGAAAGCACTTCCACATTTAAAACTCAAACTGGAAGTTATTCAAACCTAAAGTTCTGTTCGACACAGCATGACAGGTACTTTACAAAATGGTAGCTCTTAAATTAATTATTATGATTTCTAAATAAATAGCAAAGTGTTATGGTAAATGCTAATGAACATTTCTCTCACACCCCCAAAGCCACGTCAACAGTCTGTGGACCACCTGACCAAGCAAAGCAGGGTGGCTCTTGTAAAGGAGGGACAAATCCTTTAACAGACTGTTTGTGACTGAAAAACAACCGTGATGCTTTGCGATCAAACATGTGTATATGTTTGACTAACCTCAGTCTCCTACATCATTAAAGAATGCAGCACCTAAAACAATCCTTTTTGTTCTATATTCCAGAACATTTGAAAAGAGCATCCAACGTAAAACTAATATGAAGTAGAATTCATGTCAGTCATGACTCTTACCAAATTGACCGTTTGCCTTTTCACTCGACTGAAAACAAGCTTAAAACAACTTCCTTTGTTCTAAAACATACCAAAAACAAAGGAAACTGAGATCTGATAACAAAAGAATTTCAATGATGACATCACTGCCGCACCTCAAGAGGTGCATGAGTCAGAGAGCCAGTGCTCCCTCGCTAAAAGCTGACATTTAAAATGTATAAATAGTTTCTTGATGACAACAAAAATTGTGTCTTATGTAATTTACCTCAGAAATGTCAAACTGGAATTCCAGAGTCTTTCCGGGGAGAGCTTTAGATGAGCCATCCCACATCATCCGGCTAACCTCCAGATGGGCAAGATCACCATGAGTGTATGATGGTAGAGACAGGCTAGCCGAGCGAGAAACAACTAGCTTCAATACATTCAGAGCTTCTTTCCAGTGGACCGTCTATGAAAAAAACAAAAAAAAACAACAACACATTAAATCCATTTAATCAAAAGAAAAATCTCGCTTAAATTCTCTCACCTGCACAAATTTCTCAATGGTCTTTAGCACCTCGACATTGAATGGTTTGACCTGAATTCCAGCCAAATCCATGTGGCTCAGCAGACTGTAGATGATCTGGAGCAGAGGCTGTTGCATGCTGGGTAATCCTTTATCTAGCAACTAGGAAGAGAGGTCAGCTGGTGTTAAAACAGTGCTTTTACGTGAGATTTGAGAAGTGCTGTGCGTACCACGCTGAGACTTCTTACCTCTGCCATATACGTCACCAGGCTGAGAGTAATGTCTGCGAAAGCTTCGTGTAAATAGCGGCAGACCACATTAACCCAAGAGAAGGGGTCTCTGGTGTACGAGCGAGTCTTGTAAAGAGTCATTACATGGGCCAGGTGAGAAAGCTTGGCGTTCTTCTCTTTCTCTTCAAGACATACCTAGAAAACACACCATCAAAGGTAAATTGTAACTATAACCTATTTTTAAATCCCTTTTTTGTCTGATCCATTGAATTTAGAGTCATTTAAATGTATAGATAAGCAATAAAATTGCTTCATAAAGACATTTTATTACTAAGCAAAGTGTATTACTTGCTATTGTCATTGCAAGTTTAAGCTAGAACATTTAAAATATTTTAAAAAAATTGCATTTATTGACTGTCCCCAGTCTCTGATGCGACCATAAAAAAATCGACTTGTAGATATGTAAATCCATATATAATGTTTTAAATACATTTATTTACACAAATATCCATACTTTCATACATAAAAACGAAAAACATTTTAGTCTATGTCCCCAATCATCCCCCTCCTGAAAAACTGTGGAATTTCCATAAGTCAGTTTTTCTGCAGGATGTTGCATCACTTGGATCTTTAGAAGACCACTGGAAGAGCAAAGGTAAGTTGTCTCAGTTTCTTATTTACATATTGTATGATTGATCATCATTTAATAAATACTACCATGTGACTCAAATTATTTCACAGATTTAATTAGTTTAATGTTAAAATGTACATATTTGGTAAATAACTGAAGATGCAGAATTTCCTGGTTCTATAACCATGTGCACCACGTGGCTATTTAGCATGTATTTGCTATTTTTTTGGTAAAATCTCAGTCCTGTTACTTTCAGTTCTGTTACTTATTTAAAGAATAACAAGAGGGTGAGTAGAAAGAACCAACGACACCCATCTTTTCATTAGGAATCTAATAAAGCATTTAAAACATTTATTTAACATGGACCAATACCCATTTGGAATACTTAAGTGTGTTTGATATTGAAGTCAATTACAGCTCCCATTTTGTGAAATGGCTCTTTAATGTTCTAAAGACTCATTATTTTTCTGTACTATATTTAATCATATTCTGTAAATGTATGCTAATGCTAAGTTGTCAAAACACAGGGTTAAATGCTTAAAATGAGCCAGCTTTGTCTGCAAAAATCTGATAGAGGAGCGCTGGGTTTATTGTGATACAAACCTGTGCAATTCGTTCAGCGCTTTCTTTACAGAACTGTGTTGGGCTACCAAAGTGTTGGACCAAGTGAGGCAACAGACAAAGCACATTCAGAGGGAAACCTTGGCAAAAAGAAAAGAAAACAAAATGTTTAATGTCATACAACACTTCAATTTAGTTACAACTATCACAATACAAACAAATATTAATACAACAGTTTTAATAGTTATAATAGTCAGCACTAAACAGAGTTTCTGCTGGTTTCACAATGTCAAATCTAAGACTTTTTACAGAGCCTTTTAAGGCCATCCAAAAAAAAAAAACGAACAAAAAAACCGAACACAAAACAAATCAATAATTAATCATCTAAACAATTAATAAAATAAACAATTAATAATATAAAAAGTTAATGTAAACAATACCTGCCCATTCAAAAATTGTGAACAGATGGAAAAAAATAACAAAAATCACTAAATCTTCACCATCAACTTCTTATAAAGATTTAAAAAAATCCCAGTCATAGATAAATGAACAGAATAATATATTATTAACACTTGAAAAGATCGTCAGATTAGCAACAACCATCTTAGATAAGGAACCAAATGTGCATGCTGCAAAATAATTGGAGCTGAAAAAAATAGATCTAGAACTGCTAATTAATTAAAGACTTTTAAACCTTTTCAGAGCCAGCGTAAACTATTCACAATTAAATTATTTCAGCCAATTGATCTACTGTTAGGTTTATTTCAACAGTGAGAGCCTGAAAACAACAAAACAGATTTGTAAATGATTTTGTAACAGCCCGGTTTGACTGTTTGCTTTTGGGTGGGGTCCAGATCCGGACCCACACAGACCCGGGCTGCAGACCAATGGAAATTTTTGATTCAAGATCCAGCACAGTGTGGCTATTGTGATGTATACGGTAGTACCCCTGTTGATAATCCTAGAGGTCAGATGTTTCTTGTAGTTCGTACCAGGTTTGCACATTCTCAGAGGGGATTCTGTCCTCATTGCAGAACATCTCCAAATCATTCACAACTTCATTTTGGTTTTACACTTTCACACAGCTCTCCTCTGAACTACCGTATTTTTCGCCGTATAAGACGCACTTTTTCTTCCCCAATACTGAGGGGGAAAAGTTGGTGCGTCTAATACGGCGAATGCAGAGCGCCGCGGAGCGGAGGGTGGTCACGGCCGTAGGAGAGGCGTAAGAGAGGCCGCAGCTTCGGCCTAGCTCCTGTTATGGTAAAAATATACCTTCTCAATTGATAATAAACACTGGAGACCGTTTGAGAGAGAACACAGCAAACGCGGCTATTTATTGTAAGATTAAACAGTCTCAACGCATTTCCTACACAGGTGTTATCCGCATTGGAAGAACCTCGAGCCTCTCAAAGTAAGACAAGTACCGGAAGAAGGGTGGGACTGAAGTATGACGTGTGCTCTTAAAAGTTTCTCAAATTACATTTCTCTAAATGACCACCAGATGGTAGTATTATATAGGAAAATTCCCATCACACCCCGGAGCCTTCGGCCATATTTGTAGTTGTACACCCGGCGGTGCTCGCTGACGTCATCGCCCATCTCTGCTTGTCGATCCTGCCATAGCCCGGATCGTAAGGAGCAGGTATGAAACATTACAGCCTTTTTTTGTTACTTTTACTGTTTACTGACTGTTCATGTTACATGTTTGGCATATAATTGTTCTTAAACTGCTGTTAACTTTTACACAGTTGATATAAAATATTTTACTACACTATTTGGTTCAGAATCTTTTTTTTCTCATTTAAAATTGGGTGCGTCTTATATACCGGTGCGTAAATACAGCGAAATATACGGTAGTCTTATACAGCGAAAAATACGGTAGTTAGTGTTAATCCATAAATTTAAGATGGTACTGTGCCTCTGCGTTCTTGAACAGATGGACATTGCCATCCAAATCCTGACAATTTCATTCCGTCATGACACTAGTGTTTCCAATAGTTTTCTTGGTGTCTGAGGTCTGAGTTGATAGACATGGTTCTCCAATGCAGTTCTGGGCTGGTTCCTGACCAATCATACGATCATTGAAGCTGTTCAAGGTGAAATCTTGCCCTGTGCTTCATAATCTTAACAAGTTTAAAATACACCTGAAAGGAATAACACTTATTCTACCCATCTAAGTGTCTAAATACCTTTTCCAAATGTATTTTTAGCCAAAAACGTACCATTAAATTGAGACATAACTCCTTTATCCAATGGTAATTTTCTTTTGAGTAATGTCCATAGCAGTCATGGGCAGGTGGCTACTGTGTACTTTGTGTCAAAGGGTATTTAAATAAAGATTGTGCTAAAAACACAGGTAACACTGAGTAAAACTGGAGCATTGACAAAGAAAGCTACTGAGATTTAAAAAAAATCCACACCAGACAACAGTTTCATTTGTACTCCACTCACCTATAGCCTGCGATGTATCCACCACTGCCACACGAGAAACAGGTGTAAGCTGACAAAACAGCTGCAGGGTCAGTTCATTGGTGGCTGCAGAAGTGAATCCCTTCAGGAGCAGCTGCTGGAGTCCAGAAAAGCCGCTCCACCTCAGCTGTGCCTGGAGCTTCTCGAGCCGGTCCCTGTTTTCCTGAAGATCCAGAGGAACCCGTGCCAGGAGTTTGTGAACCAGTCTCAATGACATCTGGTACTCAAACTCAAAGTCCGACTCCATGAGTGACACAGACACCCAGAAGATGGTGGCAAGCAGGTTGGTCGGATGACTGGAGTGTGAGGGGTCAGTTATGACGCTGGAGTCGACTCGAGTGCAGTTGGAGGATATGCTCCGAGCCGAGCGAATCAGACCTTGTTGGGTACAAGCTTGGATGCGATCCAGTGTGGCACTGCGAGGAGGGTTGGCGGATGAGTTTTCTCCACTTTCACCAAACTTCTTTGGGACGGAGTAGCTCCGCTGATGTCTGTTCCGCTCATTAGTCCCCGCCTCAAGATTCACAAACAGTTGCCCGGTGCTCTTGCGGTTTGGATTGAGCTTCCCACTCACGAGGAAGTCTGGCGATGAATCTCTGTATGTGGATTAGACATTAAATATGCAACGCTTTAAAGTCTCCATCAACTCAATTATGTTTATTACTATTGTAAAGTAATAATTAAACTTCAGAGCATTACATTTAGTAGACTTTGTGTTAACTGGACATTTTCTAAGATGCAGTTTAAGATTGCTGTAGTGATAAAAACAATATTTGTCCACCACAATTGAATGAGGCTTTGATGAAAAAGCAGACCACGGTTAATGAAAGGGTAACACAAAAATAGTAAAACAAGGGTGAAAAAAATAGATCACAAATTATTTAAGAAGATTTAACCAAAAATGTGATTTTATTTAGCTTAAACATTAGGAATTAGCTAAAATTGCTGCATTTGGGAACAAAAGAAAATTCTGGGAGGGGGAAAAGGAAAACGTCCTGTTGTGATCTAACTTCTTGTTCTAGCTCAGACAATATAATTATTTTTTTTTCTATTACAATAAAAAAATCATTTGTGATTTAAATCCTTTTTCTAAGGGAAGGAGGTTCTCTATTCAGACTAAACTGTCTATACATCATCTGAATTTGTTTCATAGAGTTCAAAAATGCATAGCAGAATTCTAATTTACAAGTTACTTTCGTAAATTAAAAATGAAAAGTTTTTAAGCAAAAGCAAAAAGAAAAACAACTAAAAACTAAATATAAAGTAACCTTTATTATATCATTTTAATTAATCAAGTTTTTGAACTGATATTCATCACATGTTTACGAACTGTTGATTTGCAACATGTGTATGAACTGCTCTGGATTAACTGACTCCCCGTAAGCATAATTTAGAGTGCTTGCTCTCTGTTAAGCCAACCAATCACGACGCTCCCAACACAGAACAGTATCAAGCTGCTCATTGCTGCACAGCAAATGCCAAACAACTTGAAATTTTCAACTTGAACAATTTCACCTAGTCCTCCTCTAAATCTTTCAGATGTCCATTGGTTTTTCAATTCTTTCGCAATAATTTTGCAAATATAGTTTGCTTACAATCTCCCCAACTGGTACTGGTTAACAAAATAGCTATATATTTCATGATAATATTTAGCAGAAATTAAACTCACTTTGCAAAAAAAATGTTTTTTTTTTTATTTTTTTTTTTTACCTAGTACATATTTTTATATTTTACAAAGAAGATTAAATTTTATAAGAATTAATGTCTTTATATAATTATGTATGTTTTTATATTCATTACCATACATTTAATTTTATTTCAAATAATTTATATTGTATCATTCTAACCTCGTCAGAGCTGCCATGAGTTCACTATTGTTCAGACATTCTGCCAAGTTATCCACAACGGATTCCAGAGTGTGTAAAATCTCCATCACATAACCCTGGAAAGCAAAATCACACAAAAACATTGACCTCATGAGATCACAAAATAATCAAAACTATAATACTGAGTATAAGGCACTTTCTGCGTTTATGATTTCACACCTGGACTTCATCTCCATGCTCCCCAACAACCTCCACCAGGCGTGAGAGTAAGTCTGACACAGCATGGGCAGACAAAGGTTGTTTCAGGGCACGAAAGATTTGGAACGAGCGTCCGGCGTAATGGCGAGAAGAGCTGCAGAGGGCTGTCTGCAATGCAACGTCACTAAGCTGATGCTCGAGATGAAAATCTGAAAACATGATCACCACACTTAGCCAAAAACTGTGCAATTACAGAAATGCCACAATCTGTAAATATTAAAGGGGTTGTGAACTGTCTTTTTTACAGGGAATTCTCAAAATTACACGATATCTCATTTTCATATAATATATAATTCTGAATTTAAAGGGTTCCTAAACTAAATTCTTTTTTTACTTTGTACTGTTCATGTATGTCCAATTATATGGATTGAACATTGTTAATTAAAAAAAAAAATCCTTGCTGGTAAATCCTTCAGCACAGGTTCTGGATTTCTCACTCTATTATCCTCAACTCCTCTTTCAAACTGGATAGCCATTTAAAAATGCATGCCTTCCTTAAATAAGGATATGTCTTTGTAATTAGAAAGGAAAATAAGCATGTATTGAAGTATTTATTCATTGTATTAATTATTGTATTTAAAACTGAACGTGTTGCCACAGCAGCCGTGATGTCGTATATTTGCTAGTTTTGGAATTTCAGTGAAGTTTCTCTAATTCCATTCATAAGGCTTTCAGGAGTCATCCTTTCAGCCACACTTGAACATGGGTTATTTAAATGTCCAGTACGTTTTTATCGTTTTTAATAGAATAAAATGTTTGTGTGTGTCATCTGGAAAAACACTCAGCTCAGATAACTCAATTATAGCAGACATCAAACTCTGAATTACCTCTTTGATGGCATACTTGTAGAATTTTTTTGGCTGTTGTCATTAATTTCTGTGGGAGGAGCTAAGCTTCTCACCAAATTTTGAACCAGTGTCCAAGTGTCCTTTTTTAACGAACCTTCAGTAAAATTAACAACAGATGTGATCTTCCAAACACTGGCTTGCTCCTTGGTACCAACTTTTGCTTCAGAATTGGCTCTGATTGTAGGAACCAGAAACCTTCTTACATAAAAGGCTGCAGTGCCACCCACTGCACCAGCACACTGCTTTTATGTTCACTTTAAGAAACTAATTTTGACTCCTATGTAGCAAGATGTGGCTTTCCCTGGGTCACTACGGGGGAGGTCCGAGGTGTAACCTGTATCTTCGGTGACTTTGTTGCTTTTTCTCTGCAACTTTATTATCTTTAATAATCACAAACACATTTCTACATCAACAAATCAAGACCTCCTTGGCATCATGTTCGTCACTGGCAGGCAGAGGAATCATATGAACAAAACTTTTCTCCTATCGCTCAAGAAAATCACTTCTCATTTGCATACAGTTAAATCTTTCTCAACTTTCACCACATTTTCTTGTTACCAACCCACATGCTTTAACCATTTGTCACTTTCACTGGAAACCACATGAATGGGGTTGATCTGCAATGGATATGATGGGTTTGTTTGGTATCCTACACTCTTTATTGGTCAGTTTCAGGCTCTGAAAGAATTCAGGATTGAATTGTGCCTAATCTGTAGAAGAATTGTCAGAATACAGAGTTTTTAAAAGGTTTTTTTTTATTATTATTATTGTTTCATCAACTTTTCGGTTTGTCACTTCACAACCCCTTTAAAAAAATCCATGGCAATTCGATAACTACCTGATTTGGTTTCCTTGAAAACAGAAACTACGTGGCGCAGGAAGTTGGTGAGCTGTTCAGCGCTCTTGGAGTTGGGATTCTTCGGCGTGATGTCTTCATGACACCACAGTGGTCCGAAAGCCCTGAGTAAGTACAGGACAGTACTCCATGCACTGTTCCACCACCACCACCAAAATCACAAATACATCAACCAGTGCTTTCTAACCCATGCTAAACTGGTACTGGGAACTTCCTAAATTACTTTCCAAGAGATTCCAAACTCTTTCACTGTGGTTCTATTGTTTAAAGCAGCCAGAAAAAACAAACTATTGGATCTCATTTATTATGTGTGTGATTAGGCAAAAGGTCATTTTAATATGACAGAAATATTTTGTTAATTCCCCTTTATTTTTACGAAATATTTTGTGTAGTTTAATGTTATCACCTCATTGATAAACCTGCCACACACTGCCACAAACCTGGTAGTAAGGAACTCGATAAGCCTGTTGGTTTTATCATCGGATTCTGTGGCGGACTCATCCAGCTCTTCTAGGTCTGCGGTGATTTGAGGCAGGTTCCCGATGCTTCCTCCCAAACTCACACTGGACGAAGTGGAGGAGGAGCTCAGTCCTGAATCCGCTACTGGGGATGCTTGCCACTCTCGCAGGAAGTCTAACCCACCTGTTGAGAAAGGAATTTGATGAATTGGGCTAAAACTAGGTAAATATTCAGAAATTTTAACATGTTGAACAATGTTAAGGCAATTTTAGTGCCAAGAGCTTTAATTGTTAACAGTTTTTTAGACAGTTGTACCAAAATGGTACATTGGTGTATAGGAAATATTCACGAATTCCTCAATGAAATTATGAATGAACGTGAAAAGCCTGTGAGAGTGTGTACTAGACATAAGTTGGTTTCAGTGGTGTATTCAAAATAAGTTATTTGCAACTTTCTTGGTAGATGTTTTCACTTGAAATTAAAAAAAAAGAAAAAGTTACTAAAAGAACCACATAATACTGTTTTATAATACGCAGCGACCATTAGACACATGCATTTTACTGTTCTCACACGTTCTCACATGCAATTTTTTAAGCACATAAATAATGATATTAACCACCAAATGAAAGAATATCTTATAACAGTAGAATGAACAAACTGTGATAGTTTTGGAAGTGCCGGTTCAATCCAGCCAGTAATCCATCGGAATAATGTAAGAACAACCCTGTATGGAAATAATTCATTTCATTGGATGAAGCTCTCGGTTCGGCCAATCAGAAGTAGAGGAGGGTCTTTAAATCCACAATTGAAATCACGGCAGGGCTACTTTCTTCCGAAACCACATCGTGCAGCGGAAGATGAAGTGATGAAGCATGTTTACTGTCCAGAGCAATCATCATCATTAAGTGATTAAGAATACTTAAAGTTACAGTCAAAGTTACAAAATATACCATATTGGATTGTAGAGTGTTGTCAGCTCAGACGCAAGTTTGCAGCAGCTAATAGAGTGTAGCACAGCTGTAAACTAATTTTGAGCGTGCGGTCCAGCTAACAGTGCACATCCATCAAATACCGTTAACAATAACTTTTGGAAAATCCAGAAAAAAGAAAGTGTAGCATGCGGTAAATGCTTTAATTATAAATAACTGAAAAACAATGTGTGGAAAACAGAAGCAGTTGTGCACAGTGGTGTAAAGTATATTTTATTTTAACATTGATGGTTTTATAGTGCTATGGAACCAAACTTTTCATATGTTGCTATAGAGTGGTGTAGAATGATTATACAATCAACCAGACATTCTAACAGAGGAACTGCTTTAAAGTCTTAGCTGCAAACTGGGACTTGTGACAGTGAACTACATTTAAAACTGGAAATCTTGTGGTACCTGTGGATGGGTATTCAGGCTGATAGCTTGATTTCACGGTGAGGGTCTTGTTGTCTCCAATCTCTCTGGTTAGCAACAGTACAGAGGCAATGACCTGGAAATTATTGTTGCAGGAGAGAGCGATGAGCAGATGCAGAAGTAGCCTCTTGCTGTGCTCGAACACCTCTGGTCTGTAATGATCCAAACCTGAAAACAGAGCGAGGCACAGGTCAATACAAATAAATCAACGCAAAACAACGACAAATGCCTTCAAAGAGAATCTGAAATAGTTTCAGATAAAACTATAACCCTAGGAAGTCACAGCATCTGTTTTGAATCAAGTAGGAATGATTCAACTCGACTACTGTTTAATTTTGAATTCAAATATAATGAGTTGTTTTCAAAAAGGTTATTAGTTTAATATTTTGGGTTTCAAACGAACATTAAAAGATTTATGACACGGCTTGTTTTCATATTAAAATACAAGAAAATCATCTTTCAGTTTCATTTGAAGCAGTGCCATCTTGTGGTGAAAAGAAAGGATAACCCTTGGAAGTACAAAACCTGCAACATGGCTTGTATTTTTCAAAATTCAGCCACAAATAAAGCACAATGGAACTAAAAATGTTTGGAACAGTGTATACTGTTGTTTTTTTTCACATTCCCATTTAATTTTTTCACATAATTTCACATTGTTTTGACCTTGTCTTTGCTTTTTGAGATTTTTCCAGTAAAAACATGATGAAGTTTACCACTTGGAATTTTTCTACAATTTCAGGATTGTTGTGGAATCGAAACATTTGTGCAAGTGCCCCTAGAAGGACGGATCAATCATGTAGAATTGGGATACATTAAAACGGCTAAGCCTTTCCAAATTTGTATTATTTGTATTTTTTTTTAAATAAGACTGGAGTGCCAATTCATAGCTAGGAGACAAAATGTAAAGTAATGGCTAGGATGGAGATTTCTCATCGTCTGGCCGAGATCAGAAAGTGCTAACACCTTTTATTTATATTATATTAAACACAATGAAATTGTTCACCATTAATAATAAAAGTATGAATTATCTCAAACTTAGTTTTTTCAGACCACTACATAATAAATCTAGTATCTATAGCCCGTTTTAACTGAGTTGGGAAAAAAAAAAACAAAAAAAAAACATTTCTTCTAAAAATGTAAACACTGGTCTAGGTGGGAGTTCTTGTAAATGTAAAAAAAAAAAAACCATGAGACGATGGCATTGGGCCAACTTTCTTTCGGTCACCCCTCATTTTCTATCACAGACATTTTTCACATTTCTTGCATTGTTGAGCCATGTAATTCAGACTGCTGGTGTGGGTTAGTTGGAGCAACTTCAAAGATACGCCCAAAGATGCTTATTCTCACACACACAGAGAGCGAGAGACACATACACAAACAAACGCTTCACTTTTCATAAAGTGCCACGATACACAGGATGTAAACATTATATTTTCAGAGATATACAGACGTAAAACATGATTTAGGACAAAGTTATAGTATAAAACATTTAATTGTGGGTAAAACTGTCATTTCTATCTTTTGTTCACAAATTCGGACTTCATGTTTGAAAATACATTTCTCAGGAAGTGACGCGGCTTTGACCTATACGGCTCTGAAGTATTATCTAAGGTCTAGACCTATACTCTAACTCATCTGTGTTATAATTATTCATGAGCTTGACCTCTCTTATCCTATGAGAAAACGTGGTGCATTCATTTTTAATGAAGCATAACTCTTGACACGTCCTGTTAAGTTGCAAGACCGCACAATAGTTTGGAGTTTGAATGGTTCACAAGTGTTTCCATGGTGCAAAGGTGCTGAGGTGATCAATGGCTTTTCCCGTGATGAAGTCATAGCTAAACTCTGGCTTTGAGCGGTTGTTTGGCCACCAACAAGCGACACATCGAAAGCATAGATTTGTAGCTAGCATTTACCTCAAGAAAGCTACGAGACCTGGAGAATAGTGAACACTCATAATCAACACAGTTTGTGTTTGTCTGTTGATGTGGTTCTATCTTTCTATATTTGTTATGGAAAGACAATCAACGCCCAAACCCCCCCTCCCCAATTTTCTCTGCACAGCTGTACATGTCCACTTTTTTTTTGCCATTTTTTTTTAAATGATCACAGGCAGATGAGACCAGAAACAGGCAGTGCTCATTGCCCTTAAAGCAAAATGGTACGTTGGATCAAACATTTCTCTAGATTAGTAAAAAAAAGACATGGTTTACCAAGGAAAAGAGCATGAAGAAGCAGCGGCAGGTGAAGAGCCCAGTCTTCTCTCACACTGTGGTCCACTACCATCTCAGTCATGAAGATCACAGCAATGTTGCACCTTTAAAGACAGGAGAATAAAGTTACATCTTTATCATTTAGCAATTCAACATACAGTGCATTGTGATCCCCATGTTGTGAAATTCTGAATCTCTCTTCTTTGGGTTTGTGTATATAGACACATTATAATGTTGTCGTGTAAAATCCTTAAATCTTTCTACACAAGTCCCACCGTGTTTTGATCACTGGCCTGACACTGTTTTTTTAATTTTTGTTTTTTATTAATTTCTTGGCCAGAAAATAAAGTTTCTTGTTATTACAATCATGTAGGTAGTTCATCATTATTATAGATATTTAAATGTAATTTATATAAAATATTAAATTAATGTCAACAACTGAAGGTATTCACAGTTGTACAAATATTTTCCTTAATTATAAATCCCCATAATTTAAGTCATAATAGTCGTAAGTGAAAATACATAGTTCCCAAGAAAAGCATATACGTAGACAGATTTAGGAGGAATTAGTGTAATGCTATTCTAGCCATATTTTCAATAGTTCATGCACATTTGATGAATATCTTCATGTCCAGGTGTCAGCTTGAGACGGCACACACCAGATTAACTTGACAAAATCTTAAACCGGTTTCTGTTCTTCCCTGTGATGCATGCCTGACTGTCCATAACACCCACATCGTAGCGATGCTGTTATGAGTCTATGTTGTCATGGCAACTGATACAAATGTTTCTCTCTAGCACCTGTGGCTACCAGCAGTAAAAAAACAAGAGCGAACAAACCATGTTTTTAACGGGACAGGGTTCATAAAATCTTTTTTAGGTGAGTTCATTTCTGTGTAAAACATTTGTGAGTAACATAGATTTCTGAAGAGTTTTTCTTAAAGAATAATTCATCTAGGGTTTCATTTCTGACAAACTCTAGGATCAATGAAAAAGCATTCCAGATCAGAGGCTGAAAGCTTTTTGCCAAGAAGAATGTGCTGTTTTACCATCAGAGAAGATAAAGAACCTCATTGACAACTACCTCAAGAGACTTCAGGCAGTCAGTGATGTTAAAAGAGTGAATACAAAATATTAAGTAGTTATTTGGAAAGTTTCTGTTGCAATTATGATTTACTGTTGCAATTAATTATGAAAGAGTAAACATTCATATCATTCATATTTTCTAAAAAAATAAAATTAGCCCCACCCCCATTGTTATTGGTATTTCAACTAAACACACACACATTCACAAGGGTTCATGCAATCATGCTTGTTTAAATAAACAATTGAGTTTTAGAAGCAAATCTAATTATGTTTTGACCAAGAGGGTCATAGTTAAGACAAGCTGTTTAAAACATTAAACACATCTTTTGCTTCTCATAAAAAGTTGAAATTGTCTTGAAGTGTCTCTTATAAATGCCATATGTTCAGATAATCATATATTTTATATGATTAACATTCTTTGGGTTCAATATTCGAAATGGGTTGCATCCATTGTATTCTCATATCAAGTTTTCAGAAAAAAAAAAATCAAGTTTTCATTTTCCAGCGATTTGTTTTTAAACCACTGTGTTTACTCTTTTAAATCATAATTGCAACAGAAACTTTCCAAATGACTACAAGCCCCAGCTCTTAATATTTTGTATTCGCTCTTTTAACATCAATGACAGCCTGAAGTCTCTTGAGGTAGTTGTCTATGAGGTTCTTTATCTTCTCTGTTGGTAAAGCAGCCAATTCTTGCATGAACTGCTCGTTTGAGTTCTCTGCAGAGTGGTTCAATGATCTTGAGGTCAGGAGAGTGAGAGCCACTCCAGAACCTTCATTTTGTTCTGGTGAAACCAATGCCAACTGGACTTGGCCTTGTGTTTTGGATCGTTGTCGTGTTGGAATGTCCAGTAATGTCCCGTGCACAGCTTCCGGGTTGATGAGTACAGTTTCCTCCAGTATCTGTTGATAACATGCTGAATTCCTCTTTCAATCAATTCTGACCAAGTGTCCTATGCTTTTGGAGCTCACACATCGCCAAAACATCAGTGACCCGCCTCCATGCTTCACAGTGGGAATGGTGAATCCTCTCTAAATGTAGCATTTATGGTTGTGTCGCTCCAAACAACTTTATTCCCAAAGTTTGGAGGTTTCTCTCGGAGCTGTGTGGAGTATTGTAAGCAGCTACTTTATTGCCCTTTCTTAGTAATGGCTTTCTTCTGGCAACTCAACCCCAAAAAATGTACCTAGGTAAACTTGCGAGCATAAATGTATGATCAATTCAAGTCAATGTTTTCAAAAGTCTATGTTTACAAAAACACTTTTTATATCATAATAAATTGTAGAAAAATGGTGGCAAGCAAGAAGCCAACGCATCCTGTGAAAGCATAAGAAATGCGTGGGGGTACCTGTGAAGGGGTCCTCGTGGGGTGATGGTTTCAGGTAGGTAGTCCACAAGTGGAGCCCAGCAGCCTCCATTTACAGGCATAGGAAGAGGCTGAGGTCTGTTGGTCTCCAGTACACCGATCAACCAGGCAGCATAGGGAGGCAGAGGGTCATCTGCTGACACACGCCCACACACAACAGAAATTTAATACAAGATAGTATGCTCCGACATAAAATAAACTAATGAGGGGTGAGAATGATTTAATTAAAACATATACAGATATTTTAATTATTATAAAATATTTGAAACTGAAGAGTTAATTTAGTTACGTTTCTCACAATTTAAATTGGGATGTATTTGTTATAATCATTTGAGTATTAAGTGTATAATCAATACTGAGAGAATAAACGTGTGATAATTGTGTATTTTTTGTTACTTGAAATAATCAATAAGATGCTTTTATATATCTGTTTTATTAGTCCCGAATCCATTTCTCTGTGCAAACGATCGAAGAAAATCCACCATTCCATCCTCACATCGGAGACAAGGTCAGTACCAAATGGAAAACTGCGCTTAAGCTAATTTGCATTCTTTAAAAAACAGATAAAAGACCAGGTCACAAGGAAGAGCGGCTATATATCTGTGTGTTCTGATTTTGTAGTAAATGTTTGTACATCAAGCCCTCTCTCGTCTTCTCCGGAATATACTATTATATATTATTCCTTTAAAACATTGCTATTCATTTTAAGTGGATACTATATGCAGTACATGTGTATCTGTACATTTTTCCATTATTAAGAAATCATAATCAGTAAATAAGCAACACAATCACTTAGTGTTTATACATTACACAAAGGCATTTCACCTATTTATATATAGCACATATTCCAAGCAGCTGATGAATGAGCTGCCATCTTGCCTTTCATCAGTCTGCTGTTATGACTGGTATGTAGATGGTGCAAAAGCTGGCAGCCTTCAGACACCAAACAAATAAGTGCATGCACACAACCTGACACGTGTGAAACAAAGCACTGCTTCGTTTATAAAGCTAATAAAGCATGCAGTTTAAGTTTTCAATGTGAACGTTCTCTGTGCATCTAGTTTTTGCCTTTAAATAAAAGAGTTGATTCGGAGTTGTTTAAACGAATCATCAATCAAATGAATCTTTGGTTGTTCTTTGAACCCTGCACATCACGGAAGTCATGTTGACTCCTCATTAAAATCAATACAATTATGATAACGTGTTGTATTGGAATTGTGATGGGTGTTCCATCTCTGACAAACACTACAATCTAATGACAATAAAAACCAGTCACCCCACCACCTACAAGACTGGAAAAACACTGGGATGGTATGGATTAATCGCGCCTCGGAGCACATAATCAACGAAAGCATTTGAGACTGGTGTGCTCGTATAATCCAGGGGATTTCTGATGGCAACATGTGAGGCATTTAAGGCTTTCTTCAGACCAGACAAGGAACTTACTCTTCTCTTCATCGTAAGATCCTCCAGAGCTGTTGCTGTACCGGGATTCCAGACGGTTATGAGCCCGTGCTGCACTGCTTAACCTGTTGCATGTTGTGCACAAGAAAACAAAGTAAGGATGTGTTTTCACGTATATAACGGCTGCTAAACAGATTAGAAGCTAAGAGCATTGACAGAAATAAAGCAAAGGTGATGTGTGTTGAGGAAATTAAATAAAGGGTATGCAGATGACGTCACGGTACCTGAAAGCTGTGGAGAAAGCAGTGAATTTGAGTTTGATATTTGTAAATATTGAAAATGGGGAAAGGCTGTTGTGCGACTGACTGCTGCAACCAATTTTCAAAGACTTCACGGACACTACTCTACAGCCAGCTGAAATCCAAAGAAAATGGATTTCCAAGAAATAACTGCAATCCAGGAGGTGAAACCTAAATAAGTGATCCCTCTACAAAGCATGAGGTGTTTATTACACAGTAAACGACGTTTTAATGTCGTCATATTACCACATAGAGTGTATCAGAATCCGTTTAAGCTCTGTGATATTTGTCTGATATAAAAGATCTTCAAACGAGGAATCATATATATGCGTTTGATGTGTATATATTCATTTACGCGTAAATTGCCAATGAAACTTTTGCCTTTTCCTAAAGTTAATTCTTATTGTTTATAATGTGTGAAGGCTTCAAAGTATTCCTTCTACAAGACCAGCAGCAGCCACCGGTGAACAGCCTTGGCAGGGCACTTCTTCCCCTTTCTGAGAGAGTGGATGGTTTGCTCAAATATCTTTGAGGTCAACCGATTCCCCATGGCTTCGCCGAACTCCTCCGAGACCTTAGTGTTCACCTCTACAACCACCTTGGCCACAGTACTCCAGGATTCCCACAAGCAAGACTAAGTCGATAGGACTCCTTCTTCAGCTTTATATTTCTTATACCTGGGGTCCAACACCGACATCAGGGGTTGATGCCATGAAAGGCACCAAAGACCCTATGGCCACAGCTCACAGCGACCAGTTGATAGATGTGGTTCATTCAGACTACTTATAAAAAAAAAAACACCTTTTAGTTGTAACTTAAGATGATTTAAACCCGATGAACCACTCAATTAAAAAAAAGTCTACATTAAACCAGTCATCCTTTCTAAAGCATTCGGTCTTGAAATGTCCCCCTTTCAATGTTTTTTTAAGAAGTTCTTTGAAATTTGGACAGCATATTGTATAAGCGTGTTCCAGCGCAACAATGAAATCAGAAACATTAAAATGACATTAAAATCCAATTTCTACGCAAATCTCTATAAACAGGAATATCTGCTAGTCTGGACAGTCGTGGGGATCACAGTCCATTTTTTCCCCCCAATATCTTGCAGTTCTGCACCTTTACCTATTAAACGCAGTCTCAGCAAAGCGGGCGTGGCAGGTGTGAAAGTGACGTCAATGCATACCCTCTGTAAGTTTTGGGACAGATTTAAACAAAGAAAGAAGCACCTCTCTTCAGTCTCTCTACCGATCTTGGCCTCATCCGATTCCTGGAAGTTTTCCTGCCCAGCAACAACCGTATTAGTGCTAGATGTTGTACCTTAGCAAAAAAAATAAAAAATGTCAAACATAAGCACTAGAAAATTACATTTTGAGGACTTTATTCATATAACTAAATGGTTAAAACAGGTTGGTTACCAAGATAGAATGTTTAGTTAATATGAGAGGAATAAACCAATCCACATGTCTCTATGAGAAAAACAATCTGGTTGCTATAGTAAACACGATGGTTGTTACGGAGAGGTCAGTGACATAATATGATGTTCAATTTGTTTCTAACAGTTCTATAAACCAAAGCCCTTGTCTTTGTCATTTACCGAAGCTTAGGTAGAGTTCAGAATATTTGGTTGCTAAGGTAAACAGTTTGGTTTCTAGGGAGGTGTCAATCAGAAGAAAATGTAATTTGTTTCTATAATAAACAATCCCCAAGTAAGTTTATCTTGAATATATTCTGTAGCCATTTCCCATTAATTTTAAAGACCATTGACCTCCACAAGTGTATTTAGTTGATAAGCCAACATAATTATTCAACAAAGTTGAAGGTTCAGAGCCAAAGTAAATGATGGTTACAATTAGGGGTGTAACGGTTCACGGTATGTATTGAACCGTTTCGGTACGGCCTGTTCGGTTCGGGACACTTGCGTACCGTTTCGGTATTTGTATTAAATAATATAAATGTATTATTAGCGCGATATTAAGCGGAACCATGTTCCTAGGCGAGTTTCCGCACGGACGCTATTGAGGGACGTGCAGCTCTACTGTGCGACACTCAATAGCGTCCGTGCGGAAAATCGCCTTTGGCTTCCCTGTTAAAATACATAACGGGGATAGACGAGTGGATAAATTTAAAGTTGTATGCCGACATTGTTCCACGGAGATCGGGCAGGCAACACATCTAACATTTTCTACTGCTGGAGATATTGTCACTGCAACCAGATCTGTGCTCTCTTCAGAAAATGTGGATAGGTTAATCTTTTTAGCCCAAAACTTGAATAGTTAGTTTTGTTGATATATAAGCTGAAGCTGTTGCTAGTGTTAAAAGTTTTCAGGTCCTAACTAGTTGCAGTATTTAATTTTTTATTTAATAAAATGTGTTTTTCTTTATAAAGAGTGCAATTTATTTAAAATATCACCCAAATGTGTCACTTTTATTTATTTTATGCAAGAATTCTATTGTGTATT
Source organism: Danionella cerebrum (assembly GCA_007224835.1). Lineage (NCBI taxonomy): Eukaryota > Metazoa > Chordata > Actinopteri > Cypriniformes > Danionidae > Danionella > Danionella cerebrum. Next base: position 573,777 of record SRMA01025787.1, read on the forward strand.
GGCAGCTTTTCAAAATAAAGATTATGTAAGTTTTTATTTTTTTGTACTGAACCGAATGAACCGAACCGAGCTCTCCAAGACACTGTACCGAACCGAATACAATTTTAGCGTACCGTTACACCCCTAGTTACAATATTTTTACCAGAGGCCACAACAGACGTCTTGTTGCTGGCAGCGAATCGATAGAACGGTGGGTTGTCACAGTGTAGAACCACAGGATTCACTGGATCTGTCTGCTGCAGCTCAAACAGAAGCTCCTCCATGGTTTGAATGGTGTTGTTCCGGCACAGATAAATCACCACTTTCTTAATCTAAACACATAAAGTCACACATTCAGCCCTTGGTAAAATGACAATGAGGGCCAAGTGCCTGTTAGTGTGTTTCCCTCACATATGGTAGAAGTGTAGTGTCACTGCTGACTCCACACAAGCTTATGAGGAACTGCAGCGTTATTCTCAGGTTATTACTCCATTTGTCGTTGGTAACAAGAGCATTCCAGGCATTCTCCATCTCAGGACCTGGAACTTCATCTCCATACTGATGGGACACCATTTAAAAACAATTGCTTTCATTTTGCACCAATAAAAGGAAACACCAAGATATTACAATGAGCTAATAAGCTAACCTGATGCTAACATAGTTATCACAGATATTAACCTTTATACTACTGCACATCTCCTACCTTTGCGGTCATGAACATGAGGTTGTTCAGGACCAGTGAGGTGGCCTGCAGAGAGCCCCAGCCGTTCCCTTTGAGCCTGTGAGTGATTCCTAAACTGTCTGTCTGCTCACGGGCCTCTTCGTCTGGGGTGCATGGGCTGGAGGCAGGCGGCAGCAGCCCCGTGTCCACCAGCTCTATGTTGTTCAGCCACGGCAGCAGGTAGGTCAGCATGATCTGTCGACCATTTGGGTGAGTGGTGGGGAACCTCTGACTGACCTCTGCGGGTGAAAATGGTTGTGGATAGATATATGCGAACGTCAAATATTTAAAGGAAGGTTTAGTCTTTGCGGTACTTTTCTATTTGATCCAAAAATGCTTACATCCCACTATATAGTGCAGGACACTAGGAGGCGCCATGTAATAGTCTTTGTAAAAAAAAGTAGCGATGTTCCCTATGTGCAGTGCAGTGCCAGAGGGGGGCACCATTATCTCATTTGCTCACAAGACATTTTTTTTTAAATATGAATAGTTAAGTAATAATAAATTATTATTGCTATGCATATATCGGTGGTGTGTATTAGTGATGCGCGGGTCAGGTATATTTCCAATCTACGGGCTCCGCTTTTATGAAATTATTTCGCCCCAGTTGAAACTAACCGTGCAGCACTATTGTGTACATTATATTTTGAAAATCCAGCTTCTCGTTGATGCTTACCTGTCCACCTTAAAAAGACGCGATGCTTTTAGTATAATCTTACTCTGTTGCGATCCCACTACTGACGGAGAGCTCTGTGCTTTATTGTAATGATTTACTGTTACATTTTCAAGCTTTGAAGAGTGTGTGCTGTTATGAAATAGAATTATTCACAATGCTTTCTCTCATTGGGTTTATTAAAACAGTTCAAAATCATTTTAAATTACATGTGTTTTGAACTCAGTCTGTTAATAAAGGTGGACTATTTAATTGCGGTTTCAATTATAGATTAATTGTTCTGTATACAATTATAGAAGATGTTTAGATGACTTTCTATAAAAGTAGTTTGTTTGCTAAAAAAGCAATGGGTGAAATTGTGTGTTGGGAACATTTTCTGGAGGCATTTAGTGAAATTTAAAACTTGATTTTGGATTTTCCAGGAGGGAAAATGCATTTAGTGTTAGGTAAACACATTATGAGGTTTCTCTTTTTCTGTAATGGATGCGTTCAAAAACACTTTACATAATTATAGTAAATATTAGCGACTGTCAGAATTCAAAATTATTTATATTTTACTGTTGCATTTTTTTTGTCCTTCCATTGTGAATATGGATTTTTTTGGAATAAAATCGCATTTAGTGAAATTTTGTGTTGGCCACATTTTAGGGGACACCATATTACATTTCTACTTCAGGCACCCGTTTGGCCAACAGCATTCCTGCACAAACAACAACTATTTGCAATAGTTGCAATGATGAGATTCACACGTCGAAAGGCAACACAACAAACTTTTTTAAACGCCTCAGTAGAAGGCACCCGAAAGAATATAAAATGATTTTTAGTCTTTAGATTTTTTAGGTCTTTAGTAACATGAAACCTACTATTAGAACAAAGGAAGCTTAGAATTTAGACAGTTTGAAAGAAACTAAAAATAAACTCTGAATTTTTTTTTTTAACCATGGACATGTTAATTTGGTTTTGGTGAAGCAACAGTTTGGTGAAACATTCTCACATGTGTGACACATTTAAAGGTTACATTGTTGTTTAGCACACCTGAGAACAGAGGCAGGGTGAGCTCTGGGTACATGCAGGCCAGCTGATTTGAAAGCTGGAAGAGAGAAACGCTGTAGAGCGGTGGTAAGGGACCATGCGTGCCGTACAGAATATTCCCAGATTTCTGGCCCACAATCCTCTTTGAGTAGACTGACAACTTTGACTCCAGAACCTGAGGATATACACAAAACACACATTTAAATTTTGTGTATTCATTAATATTTAGCAAAAAAGAAAGAAATGTGCCAACCGTGTGCTGAAGCATTTGATACATTATGTACGACAATATGCAAGTTAAATGGTATAACTTTCATTTGTAACATTGACCACCTTTTTTTATTAAAAATATATAAACTTATAATGTAGTTTTTTCAAAAATGATGATCAATCAACATTGGTGAGGATCTTTTCTGGCTATTTTTCAAGACATGTTCATCTAAATAGTGTGTTGTATATTGTTTATGAAGCAGTTTGTGTGCTGAGGGAAAATAAGTGTCAAAATACACTGATAAAGCCTAGTTTGCATTTTAGGGGTGTTTAAATTGTACTACGGTGCATTCACCACTAGAGGTTGCATTTTAGAATTAATGTATAAAGCCCTTAATGATACCATCAAAGGTCACTGACGAGGGGCATTTTAATTGTAAAAATGTTTTGGCCTTGCCATTTGGAATAGGGTAAAATAAGTGTGTTTCAATTTAGAGTTAGTTCTTGTTGGATACCTACAACGAATGAATATCTTTCTTATCAAGTTTCTACATACATTTATTTCTAACACTAATTAGACAATCACAAATTAGGAAGAAGTGTAACAGTAGCAGCATTAACTGAACAGTATATGTTGATTTGTTAAATCATCCTATTCAAACTGTAAATGAGTTCAAAGACGAGATAAACACAAATGAACAAAATTAAGGTCCTGTACACTGGAGTCCGAAACTTTCGGTGTGTATTTATGCAAAAATATTCATAAGTTTGCAAAATACACAAACAAATCGCAAAAGAAAATGGCGTCAAGCAGTAATCTCTCTATTGCAAACAAAACAAAAGAAAAAGGAGTACCGGGGTTATCCTGAGAATGCGCAGAGAAACGAAAATGTATCCTCCTCATCAAAGAGCAATAGAAATATATTTCAGGGTGTCTGTCCTTTAGTTGGATGCCTTGTTGCCAGTTTTGGAAACTCGCGTCTACAAATTTTGGTGAAACTACTGATCCTGAGCAGAGACTGGCTGTTTGAATGAAGAATGACAAAGGACCAAACCTGTTTGAAATCGTTTCCAGGAAATGCGAAAAACGCCAAAAAATGGAACCCGCTCCGATTGTTTTGTATCGTCTTCAAATGTGACTTCAGGAGCCAAAACTCCAAAAAGCCAAATGTTTTGCCTTTATTAAATCAGTTTTTCTGGCAAAAATGTATTTCAGTCCAGTGTCTACACTTTTAAAAAGTGTAAAACAAGTGCAAGCGACAAGTGCAAGCTCTTATTTAGAGCAAAAGCAATAAATCTATTCGGGCCAATCCACAACACAAATAAATAGATAAATATAAAATCAATAATTTCAATGAGCTTGTGCTTGTTTTGTCTGTGGAGAGGAAGCAAACACCATTCAAAGTCAAAGTCATCATGTTAAAAACAAGAAATTCATGCGTTTTGCGACCTCCTGCTTTTGTTATATATATTCCGTTCTTTTTTGATGTTATTAGAGACATTTTTTATTGGAAACAACACAAGAAAGGTACCTGCATGAGCTGCATGGATATCTCATAAATCTCTCTGCTTGTGTCAGATGACTTGAACAGCACGAGATTCAAAAGGGTCACGATGTCACACGGATAATTCCTGAAAGAAAGAAAGTCCCGTCTTACAACTAAAAGCGCAAATGCAAATTTCATTTAGAGCAACTATTTTGATAACAAAAGGCTCAAATTACCTGCTACCGCACACAGTAGCGATTGCCTTGAAGCACCCTGAAGCAAGCTGGTACGAACCAGTGAAGCATCGATCCACGGCCCAGTTAAACAGATTCACCTGATCTGGATTCAACTCTAGGAGCAAGATCACTACCTCACAGCCGAGCCGATGCACCTACAATGGAAGTGTTTGAACAAGTGCTTTCTTTACGTTTGTTAGCAAATACTATAAAGCTAATACAACCACGTGGCTGTTAACTTTATCAGCAGACTTGAAGGCCCTGCAAATTTGTGTAAATGGTTTACAAGTTGGAAGAGAAGCATTAAAGCTAATAATCCCGACACGCAAGCTGGTTTGGTTTAAAAGAGCCATTCAGTCTGCTGAAAAAGACACTAGAGTATGTAAAGGTTAGGTGACAGTAGATTAAGGAATACTTAATTAGTAGATTAATAAATTAAGAGAAAGCAGACTTACTCTGAGATCGTGGCAAGCTAATATATTGTCCAGCCATTTGTAGAGGTATCCATCTGTAGAAAGGCCCACGTTGTCAAACACAGGGCCACAACACAATACAGCTGACATGGCCTGGAAATGAAAAGTAAAGAAACGTATAACAAATTGTTTAAAGTCTTGATGTTTATAAACAGTTAAAAAAGTTATTTGGACAGCAATTATAATCTAGAGTACAATACAACTGTTGAGAACAAAGAGGTTAATAAAGATAATAACCTGAATGTTGGTGTGTGGAGAGCTAACGCTGGAAATCTTACAAAGAGTCATCAGTGAAAATGTCCGGTGTAGATTTGTAATACATGTTCAAATTGTTACCGTCATCATTGCCATTAGGAATCCTTAACAACTTATGTGAGGGACAGTACATTGGAGCAAGTTTCCGAAACCGACAGGAAGTAAAACGTAGGCCTTGTACTTGTGATTTCATGTAATCCCCAGCAAACTCTGGCAGTGTCATCTACAGGATTCTGCGACGTTAAATTGAGAAGCTTTTTGACATCTTTGAATGGTTCGTGCTTATCGGTCTTCTCAATTTCGATGTTTCCCCAATAAACAGGAAGTTGTTAATAGCTCAGCAATGCAATGTCCGATAGAGCTCAAATTTGGCGTGCGTGTTAAGAGTCCATGTCTGACCACACACACATATATATAGTAAGCTATAGATTCCATAACAGCGCCACATAGTGGCCATAATGAATACTGCATTTTCAGTACATGTTTGAAATTTGGATCAGTTATGTTAGAGATCATAACAAACAAAAAAGTAAATTGGAGTGACCTTCCAAAATCGACAGGAAGTCAGCTTTAAAAAAAAAAAAACAATAAAATGGCCACTGTTGCTCATGTCATGCTTTAACAAACTCCTAGAGTTTTTAACATCAGTCTTATCTTGAGGCTTGAGGAAAGTTCAGTTGCAAAGCTTTTTTTGACTTTGTTAATCTATGCGCACACATCAGCTGTCGAAAATCAACATTTCGTCACAAGCAGGAAGTTGTCCATGTCTAGAACCTACACTCAAGGTCAGAGCACCGCCAGGTGGCCAAAACAGCATTCAATATTCATAAGGTACCTCTTGTTACAAAACAATACTTGAAAATATTTAGAGTTATTAGTTACTGGGGGTCATGACACTGAGATGTGGTTTTTTTCTCCAGAACATTTTATATTTTCTCCCTTGACTACATCGTCTAAATAAAGATTGGTCATTGTGCATATTGCAACAAATAGGCCAAAATTCAAGCAAATAGTGGGATGTTGCCAGTTATTTTCATTTTCAAAGGTACTCAAAACTAAATTAGGAGTTTTGGAATAATTGAACTCATTTTCTGTCTAACCATTGAGCGATTCACCTCATAAACATCAAAAAAAAAAATCCGTGCATTTGTTAATCTTTCCGGATTAAGTTTCAGACATGATCTTTCTGTCTTGCAACCGATTTGAGCCAAACTGAGAAACCGCACAATCTAAACCTTCCTACCTTCTCCTCTATCAAATTACAAGGTACTTCTGCACGCTGAGTAGGTAGCAATGGTGCTCTTTGATAAAAAGTCTTCTCTGTGTTTACCTTTAAAGCACAGTACTGGTAGCGTGTGATCTGGTGGTTGCGATCACTGTAGCGGTCCAGTGGTGTGAACATGACACTGAAGGGTCCGGCCCACTGACTGAAGAGAATGAAGAGGTGATGCCTTAAGCTCTGCTGGGGAAACAATAGCCTCCTGTTGTGGACTGAAGAGAAAACCGATAATATGGCTTTTAGAGTTACTGTTAAACATATTTTAAAGTTTTTACACAGAAAACCAACATGCTTTCATAACAGGTAAAGAATGTTTTACCCCTGAACTTTTTCATAAACATCTAAACACAGAACCTACAGATGATATGAAATTCAAAAACTTTCAAAGTAAAACTAGTTTACTTAGCAGCAAAAGTATAAATGGTGACATGTATAGCAACAACCCCAAGGCTCTCACTCGCACCACCCTCTCAAATCTGCCGCATCACACTAAATAAAGTGCGATTAGTTACTTTGAGTTTTCATTTGTTTAATACACAATGTGACTAAAATTTTAAAATGAAATGTTGCTAGCAGGTTCACAGCCCCTGATAAAAATATTGCAAAAACACAATACTTCCAGAATTTTACCGATTACAAATGCTCCTAAAATAATATTAGACATTTCAGTTTATAACAAGTTTACTGCACAGTGGCATACAGTTTTTTATAAAGGTCAGGACAGCTTTTATTTGGTGGATTTTAAAGGTTAAATTGTAGGTCTTGAGGATTCTTGAGAAATTCCAGGATACATTTATGCATTTATGATAAATATTCAGCGGAAAACAAGTTTTTCTCGCAAGACTGCGATCATTTTCTAATTAATTTCTTTAAACATAACAGGAATAAATCTGTGAATATGTTAATATTGACGTTTTATTGAACAGACAAAAATCTATTAGAAAATCTATGATAAAAAAATATATCCTTGTATCTAATGTTCTCAGAATAAATACTATACCCAAAAAAAGACAAATTTAATTTAATTTAAATAAAAAAGAAAGAAAACAAAACAATGAACATTTTTCACAATCGTTAAGGTTCCAGCTTTACACGTTTAAAGCACCTTAAAGAAAGTTTATGTGGATTTAAAAAGATAAAACATTTCCTGATTACTGCGTTTCTGTTTCATCTCCAACCAAGAGTATACTGTTTAGACACAGGAAACTCTGTTCAGCTGAGGCTGGGGGTGGGCCCACCATTTGCACTTTGATTGGTGCACATCAGCTGTCAATCACGAGTCTCAGTGGAGATCTTCAAACTTTGATGAGAAATGTTTAAGGCATGAGGTCCTGCTCTGTGGTATGGTGGTTGGCGAGTAAGACATGTAGCCGCACTGCTGTGCACGGGGCGACCCGGGGCTAGGATCGAAGCTTGTGGTTATTTTCCCACTACGCTACCCTCGCTATGTCCTCTTAATTTCCTCGTTATCGCTTTCTGTCGTATTGATTGCAGACAAAATGAAAGGTTGGCGCTTAAAGGGTTATTCAATTTTAAATGCAATCACCTTTAATATTTTAACACAACAAACAGAACGGCAACAAAAAGCACATTTTGACTAGAACACTGTGTTTGCCTCTTGCATTGTGTTTTGCTGATCTGAGGATTTTCTTGGTCAGTCAGCACCTATTAATCAGAGCCGGCACCGGTCTATTCATAGCCCTGCTCCTAGGCCTTTAATGAGTGACTCACTCTGTGTCAGAGAATTCCGAGCCTTTGAGAGGATGGTGTTCCGATAGTCACCCAGATCTGTAATTTCTAAATAATAGCATTCGACTTGTGCATCGTTTGTGTTGTGCTGAGTTCTACCTGGAACACACTGGATGAGGTTGGCAACCATTGCGCTGAAGTGGGCTCTCATGTCTTTCAAAATGTCCAGCTCTTTGTCATTCTCTGCTTCCAGAAGCATCCGGGTCAGATCAACATATTCCAGGAAAAGTGCTCCAAGAGCCAGGGAATCCCGCTCCAGCGCCCCGTTTGTACTGCAGAGGGGAAGACAGTTGCATGAGGGGTCTTGTCAAGACTTTCAATTTTCACTTGGATTCCACGGAGGTCAAAGACTTGCTTTGTTGTGGAAGAGGACCAGGATGAAAAGTCAAACCTAGGATTAGGGATCTTAAGTTCACAAAACTGGTCTGGGACCAGTAGATGAGCTCACCTGTCACTGATGACCCCCGAGTCGGCAAGAAGCTCAAAGATACGCAGCAGCTGCAGCCGAAGCAGATCCCTCCGCTCTCTACGCTTCTTGTTCTGCAGAGGCACCAAGAGAGAGAGGGACAGAGAGAGTACAGTTAAATTAACAAAGGCAAGCACTGTGTAACGAAAAAAAAAAAAACATGGAATGATTAAAAGTGTCCAAAGAAACGCAACTGACCTCCGGCCTCCTTTCCAGAGCTTCTTTCATCAGTGGATGGAGTTCTTCCACCAGTTCCCTATTTAAACACATTTGTTAAATCCAAACACTGTATTAGTATTTTAAAAGTGTAAATTCAACACCGTAGCAATGTGTCGTGATTGCTTATAACGTAAACATTTATATCGATACATCGATACAATTACATCTGCAGGGTTTCGCAAGGTCAAATGTAAGACTTTTTCATTAGGAATCAAATTTAAGACCCATTTCATACTTATGTTTATCTAACAAACTATCAAAAATTAACATTTAATCACTGTAACAAAAATTCACACATTTTTCACGCAAAACTAGCAATTTTAACTAATTACTTCATTCAAAAAGTAACTGAGTTACTTTGTTATTACATACTCTCCAAAGTAACACAGTTACTTTTTAAAGAACATGATTTGATGGAAAATAACAGATTTATTGAGCAATGCTTTACATGTATTTGTTTATTTTTATTTTTTTAAACTTAACAATATGCATTTGCCTCAATAAAAGCTGAAATTTGGAATAAATAACTGAATAATTATTCTGAATATTTATGGAGCAACACTTTCCTCAAAAAAACCACACTACACTTTTTCTATAAATCAAATATAACTTACCGGTATGTTTTATTTAAATCTAATTGTATGGGAAATGTGATTATATTAATCGAAGTCAAATTAAATCTCTTCATTTTCTAGCCCAGATTTAGACGCTCCACAATCCCACTATAGAGGGTATCCAGATGATGTTATGGTACCCAGAAGCTGTGGAGCGGGTGGCTAAAAGCAATGGACTTTTTTAGTCATTAGTTTTAGTCATTAAAATACTTTGGTGAACCAAAAAAACTCTAGATATTTATCTAGTTCTGAATCAGAGTAACGACAGGAATTAAAATAACCATTAAATATTTTGTTTGGCAATGAGATAACGTTTGTCTTTTTTCATTCACTGCTCTCATTCATCTTTAGATCAATTAAACAAGTCGATGATTGATACATCAGTAGCTTTGGAAGCAAATGTTATAACATAAGACTATCTCTAAAGATAAATAGGCATACCTGAAAACAAGGGAGTTTGTTCGCCCAAACCCCAGGACAAGAGACTCTGTGATCTCTAAGCTCTCCGACCTCATGAGAGGAACCAATTGTTTCAGTAGCCATGCCACTGATGGTGTGCCAATCACCTGAAACGCATAATTGAGCTCATGACATCACAGTTCCTTCATTTTCTGAGCTCTAAATGTAACTTACCTTGTTGTCATAGGTGACACTTCCATCGGGTGTGGTAGCCATGATTTCAGGCGTGGAGGCTCGAAGGTGACCTGAACTCATGATGCTGGGTTTGGCAACACCAAGGCACAGTATCAAGTAATTCCTCCACAGAGTCACATAGCCATCCGCTGGACCTGGTGTACTTGTTTTTTTGGCATAAACAGGGCTGCTGCAAAGGTGAGCCACAGATTATTTTATTTATTTATTTCTTTACAAGATGTCAAAATGATGAATCCCAGAGATGAGGAGAAAGTGGATCATACTTTGCACAGGGTTTCTGCTGGTTTCCCAATGTCACGTTTAAGACCATTAAGAATTTAATTTAAGGCCTATTTCATACTTATGTTAATCTAATATCCATTAATTAACTATAAAATATAAATCACAGTATACATACACGCCATCTAAACTTTAGAGAGAGAGAGAGAGAAAGAGAGAGAGAGAGAGAGAGAGAGAGAGAGAGGAAATAAACACATTTTCTCCAGTAACCAAAGTGCCAAAGTCCTAGATTAAGGGACAGAATAAATTTTACATGTGAACGTTTGGTTTCCTGAAATATTATTAATTATTAACACTTGAAAAGAACCAAATGGATCTGAAGGATCAGCATAACTTCTGGTTGTTTGTAAATTAAAACTATATGAAGATGTGACTATATTGGTATTGGTCTAAATTTTCCTTAAAAACACAATTTTTCGCAAGTTACTTTGGTATTCAGACCTATATATGCACTTATGAAATGAAACTTAAAATAAGTTTTCAAAAATGCTCTATTTTATAAATAGACAGTAACAGTTTGTCTCATGAACAAATCCATTTGTGAAACTTTACTGTTATTTGACTAAAAATGGCAGATGTTTAAAGTAAAACTTAGTAAAACTGCATTTTCAGACATATTTGTTAGTAGTGTAACGGTACGCTAAAATCGTATTCGGTTCGGTACAGTGCCTTGGAGAGCTCGGTTCTGTAAATTTTCGGTACAAAACAATGAGAACTTACAAAATCTTTATTTTGAAAAGCTGACAATACACAATAGAATTCTTGAAATAAAATAAATAAAAGTGACACATTTGGGTGATATTTTAAATAAATTGCACTCTATAAAGAAATACACATCTTTAAAATAAAAAATTAAATACTGCAACTAGTTAGGACCTGAAAACTTTTAACACTTTATTCAAGTTTTAAGTTTTAGGCTAAAAAGATTAACCTACCAACTTTTTCTGAAGAGAGCATAGATCTGGTTGCAGTGACAATATCTCCAGCAGTAGAAAATGTTGATGTGTTGCCTGCCACATACCCGATCTCCGTGGAACAAAGTCGGCATACAACTTTAAATTTATCCACTCGTCTATCCCCGTTATGTATTTTAACAGAGAAGCCAAAGTGTTCCAACAGGAGACCGTAGTGAGGTGGGAGGGTCTTCAAGCTCTGGCTTCTCTTTCGCTGTTGCCATTACTCGTATAGCTCTACTGTGCGTCACTCAATAGCGTCCGTGCGGAAACTCGCCTAGGAACATTGTTCCGCTGCGCTTAATACCATGCTAATAATAAATTTATATTATTTAATTTAAAAAATATACCAAAACGGTACGCAAGTGTACCGAACCGAACAGGCCGCACCAAAAT